>JAWNOR010000145.1:0-495000 GCA_035045885.1 Drosophila borealis | reverse complement strand
CCACTTTAATTGTCACATGCATGTCTGTGTGTGTGTGTGTGTGTGTGTGTACACATATAGTGTATTTTACTTTTGTTTGTAACCAAAGCTTATTGTGATCCTGTTTGAGTTCATGAGGCATTTCGTGACTTGTCCAACATGTTGATGCGCCACAAGCCGAGCCAGTTCAAGCCCCAATCCCCAACCTCTACGCATTGTGGAATCACTCCTCCTGCCCCCCCCCCCTCCCTCTCACTCTCTCGTGCACAGCACATAATTCAGGCGGCAAAATCTGTGCCACAGAAAATGAGCTGAGTAACAAAAAAGTGAACAGAATAGATGAAAAAAAGAAAAAAAGATAACAAGTGGCAAACCAAGGACCGCAACATGTTGATGCTTTGCTAATTGGAGCAGCCGAAAGACTGAAAAACACCGGCCAGGATAACAAAGCAGGGAGAAGGGTCTGGATTCTGCGGGGGGTTGCATGACGTAGCAGCAGCAGCAGCAGATGAAAATAATTACAAAACAGTTTACTCAATAAAATTCCGAATGATTTAACTACAACAACGAAGCGACAAGGCGAGGACAAGTCTCAGAATGGCAGCTGGAGAAGTGGAGCAGGAACGAGCAGCATGACCACAGCCAGACGGACAGAGAGACAGCCAGACGGACAGCTGGGACAGCTGGGACAGCGGACAGCATCAAAGGCAAACTGAGCGAGGCGAAACTTCTGCTAGGATGCCTCGTAGGGGGCAGGCTTGGCTGACATTGATTGAGCGAGGACGAGGGCGAAGTTGAGCACGAGGATGTGAGTGAATGAGCAAAGATTGTCAAGCATTCGATGCCGTAGACAGCGCTTGACTGTGTACAGCCTCTCCCCATCCATTCCATTCTGCTGACTCGGCGCTCTCTTCCTCTCCCTCTCTCTCTACCTCTCTAGAGTTTGCTCTCTATATTTTACACAGCTGACTCACCTTTCTGAAATGCAAAGCTCCGAACTCGCAGACCCCACAGCAATTTAGGGGTACGTTGACCGACGATGACAGCGCTGCTAATACTGTGTGCACGCAAATCGACAACGACAGCTCACACACACACACACACACATTTACAGAAACTCAACGAGCTGGGCAACTTTTATAGCTGATTTATGAAATACTCTGTAAAATTGTGCTTGGCTTTCATAATTTCAATTACCTAAGATAATTATTCGTTTTATATGTAGCTCATTTTTTGATAGAATCTATTGGGAATTCTAAACATATTTTTGCATATCTCGCGTGGATAAGACGCATATAGCTATATGTGTAAAAAGCGTGCAGATTATAAACATAGTTATATTCTATATTATTGATTCTTTCTTGTTGCTAGAACCACTTGGGAATTCTAAATAAATTCATGTTTAATACGATACTAAATTCAACTTGCGAACTCCAAGACAATTGACTCATTTATGCCGTCTACCTCAAAATTACGCCCAGACACAATACAGCTTTTAAAAAAAAATAATTTACATAACCAAGTCGCTTTTGGCTGAATATCTCTTTAAAAGATACCCTATAAATAATGAGGGCCCCTTTCAAATTGCCCCATATATTTGCTCTGCAGAGTATGCCAAAAAGAAAACTTTTTATAAAAGTTTTTCGCTTTTCGTTTTGGCACGCAAACATAAGATTTTCACACTCACACTCACACGCACACGCACAGGTTTTGTATGTGTGTGCGTGTGTGCGAGTGTTTTATATTTAAGAGAGAAAAGAAAAAAGTTGCGCGTTTGAAACCATTTCAAAACTGAATTAACTTTTGTTGCACTTCGGTTACTGTTTTTCTCCTTTTGTGGCCACCCTGAGCTCAATTTCACATATGCCCCCCCCCCCCTCCTCCACCACTCCACTCATACCCTCCTAAAGAAACTTTTATGTAAATAGCTGAGCTTAGCATCTGCAGCTGAGTAAGAGAAAAGGGCTAAGAATGGGAAATACATATATGTGTGTGTATGTAGCATATGTAGTATATGCATATATGTATACATATATTTATATTCCAAAGCATCGTCTCGAGACCTTTCTTTGCCGCCTGGCAATTAGACCGCATCCTCGCAGATATTTGCCATAGATGCTTGCATTGGTCTTTTCGACTAGAAATTGCAAATTTCAACAAAAAACTTTTGTATTGGATTTGCATTAAATATTGGGCATTAGGGACGTGCCTATATCCTTTCGTCGCAAAGTAAAGGGGTACGAAAGTGTGTAAGAGCCAAACGCAGAGTATCTTTTCGCCGGGCATTCTCTAGCAAAATATGCCTACTTTTATAGATGATAAAAAAGACTATTCAATAAAGAAGGTCTTTGAAGATTATGTGCTGTTGGGATATAGGGAGAGCTAACAAAAATAGCCAAATCTTAGTATGATATTATTCATTTCTTCATCTTCTTTATCTATCATATCCACAACTTCAGCTCATACATATTATCTATGTGCATTATATTATCTCTACTGGCTGAAGATGCTGGAAGTAATATTACAATTAATCATATATTTAAACTTTTTAGCTTTTGCGACAGTCGGCAGGCTTTGCCTTGCTCACACGTGCTACATGCAACAAGTGGCACGCGTGATGCATGTTTATAAATCAAATGCGCTATTCGCTTTAACTGTCTGTCTGTCTGCTCAGGTTCGACTCTTTTGGTGTCCCTCTGGCCGCCAAATTGCCCAAAGTAAATCACATCTGGTACCGCAAAAGGCGGCGATGTGGCAACAAAACGACGGTTTTTCGTTTGGTGACACAGTGCCGCACATGTGGCAAGTTATGTGTGTGTGTGTTGCGCGGTGGCGACCAGAAGCTGGTCGTCTGGAGGCGGGGCGGGGCGGTAGGCGGGAGGCTGCTCTAAGAGCAGACGCTATATTTTTACGCACGTTCATTTCATTAAGAGGCGCATCAGGCCGCTGGCGCTTCTTTGCCAAATGGGCGTGGCCAATGGAATTTATATTGCATACTTTTTGGCGAGGCACACAAGTGTGTGAGTGTGAGTGTGTGAGTGTGTGCGTGTGTCTGTATGTATTGTATGATTTTGTACTCCTTCGCTCTCAATGCGCCTGCATGTTCCTTACCCCGCCCCCCCCCGCCCCACGCTCTTAATAGTCCGCCATCCCCCCCCCCCTTGTGTCCGTTTACAAATTAATTAAAAATTAAGTGAAGTGACCCAAATGCCGTCACAGACATCGACGGCGTCGCCAGAACAATGGCGCGTCTGCCTCGGCACCACGCTACACTCGCACTCGCCCCCATTGACCCAAAATATCAAATACGCACATGCCACGCCCACACGGCATACTTGCCCCGACGCGGCAGCAGGCGCCCAGTCGCAAGGCCTCACGACTGTCATATTTGTGAATTGGAGCCGTGCGACTTGGGCTGGGGCTGGGACTGGAGCTGGGGCAGTATGCACTCGTATGCAGCTAGGGGCTGCCCCATGTTATGGCAGGGCTAGAGTAATTTGTATAATTATATGCTACAGTCTAATCAACAAATGCGTCAGCTCCACTCTCGGACGCAGCTCGAGCCCAAAGCCTTTTGTTGGCATAACGACCTGCGGGCCGGCTAATTACAACTCCTGGCCACATAAACTGGAGTAAACGCTGACTGCGGCGTCTACTCCGGCCGAGTACCGACTGCACCCAGAGAAATAAATTGCCTAAAGCAGCCAATAAATAGAGCAAAATATGACTGGATTTTGGTAGCTTCATGGACTCAATATGTCGGTGCATAGGAACAGTTTGCTTAGTAAATGATTATTTAATTATAGCTCTCACTAAATACTTATAATTCTTAATTAAGTAATGATTATAATTACTTTTGAGCGCAAGCAAGATGTAATTCCAGGGTAAGCGCAAAACTTTTAAGTGAAGACTGCCGATCTTCTAGGAGAAACTTTCTCTCAGTGTACTAATTACTATGCCATTATGCTGTCCGGTTGCTTTAAAACTGTGCTGCTAGACCGAATCAATAAGTCAGTCCGTCGAACAATTTACCCTGCTCTAATCCCGTATGGCACTGTGCTCCCTGGGCCTTACCGTCTACCGTTAGCTCCAATTATTGGACACAGGAACTCAATTAAATGTCGAGTTGTCTAAGTTTCGAATTGGAGCTCCCATTGTTGTTTAGCTGCCCAGTCATGTGGGTACGAGTTCGAATCTTCAACGAATCCATTATTGGAATGTGTCGATAATTAGTAACTAAATCTCGAATCATTATTATTATCTCGAATTATCTCGGATATAGTCAAAATTTTGGCTTCAATCTGAGCTTTGATTTCACGAGTGTGCACATATTCGAAAGGCATTTAAGGTTTCAAATTTCCAAGCAGCAGAGCCACAGCCTTGATTGTATTGTGTTTTCGACTGTATAACAGAATATCTGTTAGTTGGGCCTTGTTAAGTCAAAGTCTCTACATTTTCAACTCTATTTGGCTGTCAGTTTGTAGCTCGGCAGTTACAAGTAGCATGCGTGTGTGTGCCTGTGTGTGTGCAACCACGCCCACCAGGGTGCAAGCATTTGTATATATGTATATATGTATCTGGCACAACTGACAAGGTTTTACCTTGCTCCTTCTTCAGCCAATCGTCCAACATCGTGCAACAGTTTGAATCCAGGTGAAATTTGAGCTCAATTCTTAGAACTGTTGCAATAAATACCGACACACAAACAATTAAGCAGAATTTTGAACAGAAATCTCTGCAGCTGTCTAGTTCGGTGGGATATTCACTGGATGCTGAATACGTGGAAATCGCTTTAATTTCCGCAACTCTGCGCTAAAGTTCCACCAGTTTTGGCATTATTATTTACGCTCAATTAAGTTTTGAGCATTCATCGGCCACGCCCTCGCGCCCCCCCCCCCCTGGCTGCAGAAGAAGCAGCAGCAGCAGAAGCTTCTTATTTGCAATTTTTGCACTAAACAAATTGCTTTAGAGCGGGGGGGTGGAGGGGGTTGAGGGGCAGTTGAGGCGCACTTTGCTCCCAAAATGCAATTCATTGCAGTCACAGTCTGTTGGCATTGTCAGGCCACGTTGCCCCTCACCCAGCCCCTCGCGCAGCACCGCACTTGAACGCTTTAACTGACGCTGGCTGCCAGTCACGAGCCATTAAGCAGCCATTGTTTTGGCCTGGCCCAAATAAAAGAACAAACAAGAGTGATCTAGTCGATGGAGACCGACTTGTAGACACTCTACACGCCGTTAAAAGCATTCAAATCCTCTTCCACACAGATATGTATACACGTACACACACACACACGCATTGCTTCTTCTTCCCTTGACCTTAGCCTACATGAAATGCATTCTTTGATAACTTCGCCGCCTTCTGTTCTATCCCCACGAAACTTTCTGGCCTTAGCTATGACGCAGAAAAGTGTATGCATACCTAAGCGCAAGGCTCAATCTTTTCGAATAAGTTTTATGCCATTTCGATAAGAATGGGTATGTTAAATGTAAGATATAGGCAAGATATGTAAAATGTGAGATATTCATGGTACGAAAACACTGTAAAAGAACCACCATACCAAGTTTGGTAAGCCTGGCTCTTATAGTTCTCGACTTATGCTTAAAAAACTATTTTAAAAAATCGATATTTATCGATATTGTGAAAATATTGGAGATAACAAGGATAGATACGTTCGTTTCTGCGCACGTTATTGGAGCATATTTATATAAAATTTCACATGAAGATCGACGCGTTCACATAGACATTAGACGTCATGACTGTTACAAGCAAGTGCACAAAACCCAAACATTCTGTTTTCGACATTTGGAACAGGTTGAGGGTATACGAAAACAAAAGCGAAAACCGTTGAACTCTCAGTTGAACAAAGGAATTGCCAATGGATAGCAGTTGGCAGGGGTCGCAGACTCGAACCAGCACCTTTCAGTCGCGCGTGCCACTTTCACTGTTGCACGCCTAATTTGGAGCTCAAAAAGTTGGCATTCGCCTATACACTAAAAGCGAGAAGTTTGGCATTCTTCTCGGTCATTAGTTGGTAATTTATCAAAGTCATGAATTTATATTTAAACGTCGTTCGCCCGCGCCGCTCGGCAACTGCAAATTGCAGCTGCAAAAGTTTTCAATTTCTTGCGGTAGCTGTCATAAAAGCAAATGGCGCAGTCTAAAAGTTCGCTTTATAGCAGAGAGAGAGAGAGAGAGGGAGAGAGTGAGAGAAGGGAGAGGGGGGTAGTTTTGAAAATTTTGTTGGTTTTCAATTAGCAAATTTGTTTCATGAATAAATAAAACTCTTGAGTTTCTAGCCAGCGGGCTGCCTGAATAGCTCAAGTACTTCTGATGCGATTATGTGTGCTTGCACCAAAGTGAGTATAATTTGCATTTATGAGTTTTCGCCCAGACATGCGAACTATGTTAGAAATATTCAAATTCTTTTGCAAACAGCACATCTGCTTACCAAATTGTATGGCTCTGCGTATTACAGAACCTGAGTTCAATCAAATTGCCTTAATGATTTGATGCTCCAGCTGTTGATTGACATTCGTGCGTGTAGCTGGATTCACTACAAAATTAATATCAACATACATATAATTTAAATTAACGCATCTGCATGCCAAATCTCATAGCTCTAAGCCTTAAAGCTTCGAAGATCGTTCGGGCTAGTCAGAAGGATGCAAGCTCTTCAAATTTTTGATGCGAAATGCTGCTTCCATTTGCTGCACATAAAGTAATATATATTACCATATGCAACATGTGAGCGACAGCAAAATGAAACAAAGAATAGGGAAAGATTTTGTAATTTGCCATAAACTGCATATTGTTGCAAACGCCCCGGCAATTGCACTCTCGAACCGCTTTGACCAGAGCAGCTTTGGCTTTTGTTATTGCATGGTGCATAGATAAAAGATAAGGGCCCTCATCCGATGTGCCCCAATCAAAAAGCCATCCAATGAAAGTCAAAAGCAATCACTGCAAGCCATGCACAAAGCGGGTAAAACACAAAAAAAAAAAAAAAAACGAAACAACAAAAATAACCCACAGATGCCATAAATGATTTGAACTTTGCTCTAGGCCCTGCTTGGTGCTGGGTTCTGCTCTGGCCTGGTCTGGTCTATATTCTGTTCTGTTTTGGATTTTGTAATTTGTGTCGCTCGTTAAGCTTGGCAAACCCGCTCGAACCACACAGGCCAAGCATTTCCCTGGCAACTGCCTTGCACTTGACAGTGCAATTTGCTGAACGCCTTCGCCTTCCGTTCTGGCACATTTTATGACATTCATTGCATAAGTTTATTTCTTCTGTTTTGGGGAAACAACCCATGAGTTAAGGCACCAATTGAACTTAAACATTCCCGCAGGGCATATTATTTAATTGCTTTAGCAAGCAGTTTTATCTACAATCATATTTGAACAAGTTTTCAACATTTAAAATGTTACAAGATAACGCATACGCACAGTGTGCCACGGGCAAACTTAACAGCTTTAATTGAAAAAAATCAAAATCGAAAAGAAAAGAAATAATATTACTAAATAAAATAGGAAATTTCATATGGCAAAAACCCTTCATGTAAAAATGGTAGCCTTAAATATCCTATATAGACATAGGCCAAAATTTCCCACTCCCATAACTCGATCAAATCTCATCCAATTTCCACGAAGCTTGGCTTTTTGTTCATGGTTTGACCTCTTGATCAATTTTAGATATAAATCTGGCAGCATTATTCTTGGCCAAAATTCATGTGAAAATGATGCCCTTAAATATCCTATATAGACATAGGCCAAAATTTCCCACTCCCATAACTCGATCAAATCTCATCCAATTTCCACGAAGTTTGGCTTTTTGTTCATGGTTTGACCTCTTGATCAATTTTAGATATAAATCTGGCAGCATTATTCTTGGCCAAAATTCAAGTGAATATGGTACTCTCAAAAATCCTATATAGACATGGGTCAAAATTTCCCACTCCCATAACTCGATCAAATCTCATCCAATTTCCTCGAAGTTTGGCTCTTTGTTTATTTATCTTATCGTACCACGGGCAGGGCCGTGGTCTACCCGCTAGTTTATATATATACCTATATAAATACTTAAAATAATTATTTATTTTGAGCTAATATTCAGCTTAAACTCTCTAAAACCTAGCCAAGCATTTCCCAGGCACACCATTTAGATGATAGCTACTCCACGCGAATTTTTTCACGTATAGATGCAATATGCACAGCTCCTACTACGTTGCTGACCATTTGCCCGCCGGAGGCGTTGGCGCATTCGTGACCATTTGAGCTAACTCTTTAGCCAGTGCCAGTGGCTTTCGCATGACTATATTTGAATGCTTTGCTCATATGTATGTACATACATATATATGCTCATAATGTGTTTCCAGTTGCCTGATTCATTTGATTATGATTTCCGGCGTCTAGTGTTAAATGCGAAACACACACACACACACAGATGCATACATACAGAGGCGGGCGTGTGTGCGCCTGTATTTACTTATTAATATATATAGCTACTTGATTGCTATGACACTGATAACAACCTGACACGCCTACCGCCCCTTGAGCGAACCCTTGCCCCAAAGCCCGCACAGAGCTAGCCAAAAGCAAAACCCATCAAACAGCCATTCATCAACTCAACAGGCAAATTTTTGCGCTTTTCCTGGCGCCGCCCTGGCCTGTGTATGTGCGTGCGTGTGTGTGCGTGTGTGTGTGTGTAGATTGGTCTGTGCGGCATCAATTTGCTTGTATTAGAAACTCATTTCCGCTTGTAATTGACTCGCTCGGCAAACTGTCGACGGCTGCTGGGCCAGTTCCCCTAGTCCCCGCGCCCTATCCCATCCATCGGCATGGCCGTTATGCAAATTAATGAGCGTGTTGTAGCTGCCACATACCGCTCCCACCGCTCCCACCTCTCCCACATCGGTCTGACAACCCATCTGGCTGGCTGGCTGACTGGCTGGCTGACTGGCTGTGGCTGGCTGCCTGGGACGACCACAATGTGCACTTTGCTGTGCTTTGTGTGTGCGGCAGCAGTTGGTTGAATTGATTTGCATTCTGTGGGCATTTAATTCAATGCATTATCCCAACTTCAATTACACTGTCGCACAAAAACTGGCAATACATAATGCATACACACAATATACCTGCATATATTGGTAGCCTTGCCCATTCAATGGGCTGGAAACAAATGAATTGCGTTTTATGTGTCACACAATTTCATTAGACTTTGCAAGGGAATTTAGAATTTCAGCAGAGGCTATTAAGATCAGCAACTGGGCAGGTTGTTTGTACAGCTATTGCAAGAACTTTCCGGCCAAATTATCAGCAAACTTTGCTATAGACTCAAGGATTGCAAATGCTTTCGCAGCTTTAGCTTGTTGGGAATTGCAAGCGTCAAATTACGAAACGTATGGAAAGCAATCTTAGTTCATTTTTTCATAATTATATGTTATATATATTTCTGATCAATCATCAACAGCCCAGTCCATATTTCCCCTAGGCAAGCAAGTCTCTCGGCATAAGCTATCTTTCTAATATCAATCATCTCTTGAGTTGGATTAGAAAAATAAACCAGAAAAGGTTAGCTATTTTCTTAGTAAGAAATTGAGTATTTTTGGTATATTTTCTATTAACTTTTCCTATTAACTTTCCAAGGGAATAAAAGATTTTCTATTTATGAAAAACTTCAATCAAACTAAGCAAAAAAAAAAGTAAATATATATATAACGAACTTTTCTTAAAGTTTTCTAGATAATTTCTCACTTAAACAAAGCTTATTAACGGGAGAAATATTCACAATTCTCGGACTGTTGCCATATTTAGTATGCCTATAAAATGATCCAAGGGTCTCTAAAAGTTGAACAGCAAAGAATTGACTGTGTTAAAGTTCGGCAGGCAGGAGTTGTACTTAAGTTTCTTTTAACAGTAGAAACAGTTTTGATCCCACAAACCTATCTATATAAGTATAACTGCAAATATCCCAAACTAAGGCTAAACTGACTAAACTGAAAATTTGTACAGCTGTCTGTGAGAATGAAACGCATAAAACATCTAGCAATTCATGCAGAACCTAGCAACGACTTTTTTAGTATATAACTTAAATGAAATTTAATTTTATTCAAATATTCTAATTTTGATTTTTTACATTTGCAGAACCTTCACCGCTTTATGATAATAATCATTATCATGAGGAATGTCTGCGCTGCAATTCGTGTGGTTTAAATTTGACTGGTCCGAACCAGAAGCGTGCCAGAAGGTTCAAGGTATGTGAACACACACACACACACACACACACACACGCACACAAAGGCACACACAGAGCTCATTCAGAATGCATTTGCTCATTTTGTGTGCAGGTCATTAAATAAACACTTTACGCATGAAATGTGAAACACGTTTTTGTCTTCTGTTTCTTTTTTCCTTTTTCATTTTTTTGTTATCACATACGCACATTTACACACACACACACACTTCCACACACAATGTTATGAAAGTCAATTATGTTAATGTTGTTGCAATGCCCGAAAAAAAAAGGCGACTAAGAGCGAGTCGGTTAAAGCCGACTGCGCAATACTCTGTTCACAGTTTAAATATAATTAATTAATTATCGACTAACACGATGAAACTTTTTGCATATTCGCTTGGGGACTTTAAGACTGTGACGCAAAGGCAGTGACTTTCAAACTGCTGAAGAAATGATCGACATTTGCAATTTGCTTGGAAGAGACATAATGTAGCCCAGTCTAAAGAGGAGCACATCAGTTTGATAACTCTTTTATACTTAGTTAAAAAAAAAAAGGGAAAAATATATCTTAAGAAACAGCTCTACATAGAGCTATATGTTATGGGATTTTGACAAGATTTTGCTTATACTTATGTGAAACGTAGAAAGTAGAATTCTTGAATGCCAACTTTGAAGAAAAACAGAAAAGTTGAGCAAGCAAGAGTTTGTCAGCGCAGCTTTATGACATAATGGTCCGCTCTGGTAAGTTTCGACTTTATGAACTACAGTCGTACATGGCTATAGCGACTCGACTGTTGATCAAGAATATACATATATACATTACGAGATCGAAGATGTTTGTTAACTGTATCTTAGAAATTAAAGAGATTTCTCCAATTTCACCTAGTCCTGTAGCTTAGTTTACTCTTTCGTCTTCTATATCGTTTTACCCGCCTCCGAATGGGCGTGGCAGACAAAAGTTTACCCTTTGACGGCGCTATATGCATATATTCTTTATACAAACAGGGCGACGGTTTGGTTAGACGGACCTGGAGAAAGCTGGACTGAGATTGCATAAAACCAATTTGCGTTTTTTTTTTTCACTTTGTGAACGTGTTGCACACCTTTGTGGCGGTTGCCCCTTGGCAGTTGCTTAGTTTGAAGTGTGGCGGCAAAAAACAAAAAAAAACAACATTAACACACATGGCTTTAGCTCTAACTCACAGTCTCTCTCACTCTCCCTCGCTGCATCTCTCTGACCGTGTGCTTTCTCCCCCACAGAACCAAATACTGTGCGATCTGCATTTCGCCGACGTGGCCCTAATGGAGTGCTCCGATTTTATGCAACAGCTGCGGAGCTTCAAGCCACAATCTTTGGGCTGTGCGGTCGCCAGGCGCAAGAGCTCAACGACGTTAATATTTCCACTGCCGCCGCAAGCTTGTTCAGGTATGTAGTCACATTTCTTCTTCATTTTCAGCCACGCCACGCCCCCACCCCACACCCTCGCGCTAGCCGACGTTCTTTTAGCTCGCCCCCTCCTCGCGTTTGTAAATGCCAAATTGTGCCCAGCAGCTACGACAGCAGCATGCAAAACCACTGCTCCGGAGTCGGAGCCAGAGCCGAGAGACGAGAGCTAAGAGCCAGGGCCAAATGTGGCCAACATAGCAGGCATCACTTTGGCCCGCACCCTAATGCCGCCTTACCCAGCCTTACCGCGTCCCACCCACCCTGCGTTGCCCTTCACATATGCGCCATACATACTCTTTTAACCCATACCCTGTACACATGTGCTCGGGCGTTGTGGTCTTTGTGTTGCTCTTGGTTACAGTTCACAAAGTTCATGTTAGTTGACATGCGGTTAAATTGTGCTATTATACATTGGGCCATCTGTGCTACTTGTCAGAAATGCGTGCAGGCCTGCCAACGCCAGATCAAAGTTCATGTTAGCTCACACTTTGATTGCACTTTGATTGCGTTTTACTCTCATAATTTCTCTTGTCAAAAATTGTTCACAAGCTAAGTAAAACGCGAGCTCAATTATAAATATAATTTTAATTAATTTTACTTTATTTGCGCAGCAAAGATTTTCCAATGCTGCCATATGCAGTTACAATATCCTGACAGGTGGCAGCACTGTTACACTTTCCTCTTGTCAACTTGTTAACAGTTAAATAAACTACAGTTTGCATGCCAACTCAACAGAACTGACGAGCAGTTAAATCGATTAAATTAAAACAAGCCCTCAATTACCTGTTAACAGAAAGTTAACAGTTAAAGCTCAACAATTTCTATAACTTAAAGTCCGTTACAATTGAGGTTCTGAAAAAAATACAACCAATCTGCTTCATTTTTCAACACTGTTGGCTAACAAGCAAGTTTGACAATGTGCTATAGTGACTGTTAAGCCGACTGTTAAGTTTTGAAATCTATGTTAAGTATGTATATGTTAGAAAGTTAGAAATTTGCTTC
Source organism: Drosophila borealis (assembly GCA_035045885.1). Classification (NCBI taxonomy): domain Eukaryota; kingdom Metazoa; phylum Arthropoda; class Insecta; order Diptera; family Drosophilidae; genus Drosophila; species Drosophila borealis. Next base: position 482,340 of record JAWNOR010000145.1, on the reverse strand, counting down.
GCGATATTCTGATAGATGTATTCAACACTCTAACGTTGATTTACAATTAGTATATTTAAGATTTAAGCTAAAAATCAATGTAACCGCCATTTACATAATTATGTTATGTTTAAATGTTAAGATAACAGCGAGCCAACATAAGAGCAAACTGTTAGTAAGAGAGTGCCATATCCATTTAAGATTTTAATTAGAAATGCGAGTGCAAACAATAGAATCAATCAGCTGCTTTAAAAGAAAAGGGAATTTAAAAGTCACCTTTTAAAAGCTGTAATAAAATAACCATGCATATATGCGTGTGTGTTTGTGTGCGTGTATGAAGCTGCCGGCGCCATCATTATAATTCAAATGAGATTTGCGCGCCTAGCAATATACGCACACAAATACACACTGGCCCACTCACACACACACACAAACACACACACACGCATATTTGCACTGCTTGAGAAAGGGGCAGACATAGAAAAGCGCTTGCAAGTCCACAAGTTGAAGAATGTTTGGCATTTTGCACAATAAAGTTGTTCAAACATATTTCGTGTAGCACACACACACACACACACACACATACAGACACACAACGGCACACGCACACACACAACAAGACTGAGCAGGCATTTACAGCGAGCGAGATGGAAATAGAAGCCGCCATTTTTCCGCTGACATAAACTTTCAATTCAGTTTTCATATTACTTTATTTCCTTTCATATTTGAGAAGAATAATAAAAAATGTGCGTGTGTGTGTTTGTTTGTGTGTGTGTGTGAGAGTGTGAGAGAGAGTGTGCGTGCAGCCTATTTAATTAAAAGGGTTAAAGCGCAAAAATCAACGTTTTAGCTTAAGTACGCGAATTGCGCGCTTGAGACTCACCGATACCCTGTAATTGCTCGAAAATACGTGAATACCCTTATTGAATACCATTCAATAAATGAGCACACATTTTTCGCAGGGTATGCGTGCTCGTATTTGCATCCGATATTTAATAGCCTTCAGATATGAATGGACTGTCCGCCTGCCTGCTAGAGGTTTATTAACTGCCTTTTTTTTTTTCGATTATTACGAAACTTTTGGTCTCTCCAAACGCAGCTGAGCCGGCTTTCAGTTCGTGTGCCATGCGTTTCAATTATACAATTCCATGCGAAATAAGCCTTTTCGCCTCTGAGCATTAATAGATGGGTTGTTTAAGCAAACAGAGATTTCAGCCGCACACAGGCATACAATTCAACGCTTTGGGGCTCAGATCAAACGAATTGGGTAAGACGCAAATATCCATAATAATAATAATCCGATTAATTGCAACTGTGGCCCCTTTCAGCCTGTGTGTGAATGGACGGAGGTCTCTGGTTGCTGGGCGCCAACTTTAAAAGCCTATTCATTTTATTTATGGAGGCACACACAAATGAGAATGGCTTTAAGACTTTCTTTGGCAGTATATGTTTTTGTTGCACAAAAGCAGCTTTTTACGCCTGCTACCTTCATAAAGAATACCCAACAAATGGCCAGACATTATGTATACCAATATCTCTTGATATTGGAGCAGCTTCCAAGAGCGAAACTTGCCCGCTTTCATTATGTCTTCCTTAACAGCAGCTGACTTCTTTAGATTGCAAATAGCAATCGCAATTCAAGCTTTAATGTGCTTTGAAAGCTCGTCTTATTAGCTGTCAGCTGCCATGTGCTTTGAAAGCTCTTCAAGTAACTTGTAGCCTCAGCATGTATGCAAGTCCGCATTTAAGACAAGCTTTCAAGATTTTTTTAAAGCTCATTAAACAATCCAAAGGTCCACAAGTTGAGACAATAATACCTCTTATATGTTATACTCTTTATACTCCACCGGGAAAAAAAAACTGAGAAGCTTTTGCAGTCAATCAACCACCAAATAAATTTCCAGCGTTTCTCTATTTCTTGCTAGTTCTGCTTCTTTTGGAAATCTACTTCTTCGCTTGTCCGTTTCCATGATTGATCGATATGTGTCCTTTTCAGCTGGTGTCATTGTCTGCGTTCACCCACTCTTTCCATATCCTTCCCTCTCGGCGGCCGTCTCTGTCGCTTGCATCTCTAATTCATTGCATTCCCATTTTAGCGCACAGCCCTCAACTTGCCACTGGGGCGTGGCATTGGGACAGGGCGTTAAGTGCGCTCGTGTAAAGTGATTTGATGCGTGTCACATTCAAGTGCGAGTGCTATTCTGCTTAGAGAACTGCCTGACATATTTGTGTTCTGCACTTCAGTTCCAAAAGGGAGCAACTGACGACTGCAAATCACACGCTCGCCACACACACGCGCACACACGCGCACACACGCACACACACGCACTGGGGCAAATGCAGTACGAATGCATTGTCAACAAAAATGATAAAGCAAACTCTTGTTGCTTGCCACACGACTAACATAATACCCATACCCCAACAACGACCCGCAGCGCCCAGCTTGCCCATCCGCACGCCCACGCAACACTCATAAAAACTGAGCAACAGCAACAACAATGTATCTGTGCAGCAAATGCTCTTTAGCTGTGCTTTTATACCCTGTTATCCATTAAACAAACTACCAAGAGCGCAAAAGTCGCGCGTGCCTGACCAGCAGATACCCTCGAGAGCCCTGACCGCCAACTAAGCAACCTTCGCCAACATTCTAGGTTCCTTCTACACATACACACACACACACACAGTGTGCTTCTTCTTTGCTCCAGGCTTTGGAAAACGAATTCTTGAACAGCATCGGACCTTAAAGTCCGATCTTAATGAAATTTTTAACATAAAAAATGTTAACCTTGCAGAGACTGAGCATAGAAACTTCAACAATTCGTGTTTTTTTCGCTTTGGGCGGGAACGGTGAAATATTCTGGATCTAAGTATATTCGAAAATATATACAAAATATGGAGTTTCTAGCGCTTGTAAACACTGAGATATATTCTTAAATATCGGTTAGTATCATTTTTGCAAATTGTAGGATCGGAGATACGTTTTGCAGTTATATTAGTTTTCAATTTGTTCAGGATATAAAAACTAAAAAGGCGCTTCTTTCTATTATGTGAATCTATAGTTTGAAATGGAAATGGGATGAATCTAGCCGCGATATTTCGATTCTGTTTTTTTTTAACAAAATCTTATTTTTTATTCAGAAATTTAATTTAATTTTAATTGTTATGCCCATTTATTTAACTAATATTTACCGATTTTACATATTTTTGTGGAGGCATTAAAAACGTCACTTTCAACCAACTCAAGCATTTTGTGCCTTTGAAATTCTTTGCTTGACTACCCTTAAGTCTTAACGATATATAATTATTTTCTGTCCAACCAGTTGAGATTATCAAATTGAATTTATTTAGTGTTTAAAAGGGAATTCAATTTGTAAACAGGGCACATCTCTTAGTGTAAATGGCTTAAGCCTTTGGGCCGAAAGTCGGCGTTAAAAGACAAATTTAGGCCATTCCGCATGGTCAGCACAAAACAAGAAGAAGCAAAATGCCAGTGCACATAAAAATAGATGAAATTATGCAGCAAATAAATCATTTAGAATGCTGATCCAAATAAATACGCATACGCCACGTAAACGGCGGGGCACACAGCACGTTTATGGCCCAATCGCGGGCCACAGTTATAAACACGTATTATAAGCCGCCTCAGCTCTCTGTCAAATAGATACGCACACACACACACACACACACACACAAATGGATAGATAGAGCGAAAGAGAGAGAGAGAGGGAGAGGCATGTGTGTACGTGACAATTAAATTTATGAAACTCTATACGAAAAAACCCCCCAAAAAAAAAGGCCAAGTCCAAGTCCAAGTTCAAAAGCCAGTTCAGAAGTCGTCCAGCCGGCGCGCCCTGTCTCGGTTTATACGCGATGGCAAATGGGCGCGTGACTGCTGCCAAGATACGCCTAACTTGGCCCATTAGCAGCCAGACGAGCCATATCTGGCAATGAGGTGCGGATCAAGCAGCACAGCCAACAGTCCACAGTCCACAGTCCGCATGGGAATTAGGCTGTCAAATGGAGCTACAAATGGAACTAGAGCGCAGCCAAAAAATACAATCAAGTGCAGACCCCATACCCAATATATATAATCCCATTTGGCAATTAAATCGACGACAAAATCAGCATGTCTATATATAAAGTAGTATATGTCGGTAGACTCAAGATTATTTAGGTCAGAAGAGCTTGGCAGATGTATCGAAAGTTGAGTTTCCAAATATATATATTACAAAATTTTACAAGCTCAAATCACAGAAATTGATTGGATTTAAAATTGGAGGAGTGTCGAAATAATTACGGGAAATCAAATTCGGAATCTTAGAAGCTTTAGAAAACAAAACTTCTGGCAAGCATTTGGAACTAGAGAATGTGCAAATGTGTTACGATTCAGAGAAAATATTTATCAGGAATTTGAAAAGTGTATTGTTTGTGCTTATTCGAAGTACATTTCTGCAGTTATCAGTTATGTATTTTAAATATATTTAATCTATTTGATTTTCATCGCACAATTCATACCAAATTAAGAACTCTTCCAAGAAAGTTGTGAGGCAGAAAATTTACTTTATATGGAAATACAATCTTGGCTTCAGTCAGTCTCTGCCTGTCAGTTAAACAATATAATTATTATTAGATAATTATCTGAAGCTTATATAATGCAAGACTCTATAATGCAAATCGATTCTCAAGTCTGCTGCCTCGGCTGGTGGCCGGCCTCCCGTGGCGCGAACGCGATGTCCGCCTAATAAAGGTCGGAGATCAGATCAACTCCTGCAGCAGACGCTATGCCAATAAGCTGTCGCCAGGGTCCTGGCTAAGCCTGTCACAAACAGGCGCTTCCGGCGCTTCCCTGCGACCTACTTGCTAGGCGAATCATTTGGATGCCTCACAGTATTATTTCATGTCCTCCCCATCCCATTCATTGTAAATAACCCATTGTTATAAATGCTCCTAAAAAATAATCCTACAAGCTACAAAATTGTAATCTAACCCGTAGACAAACTATATTATTTTCTGTATATGAAATAAAAAATAATTTTGAGGGAGACTCAGTCCTAAAAATAACTTGTCCCCAACCCTTGGATTCATCCAAACACTTTGGGTAAATGCCAAAGGGTAAAGATCAAATTTAGCCTGCGATTTCTAAATAAAAATATGCAAAAAAAATAGAATTGTTTTAAAAACATGTTGAACCAAAACAAGTTCACAAAACGGAGTTCGATTAAGATAGCAGAAAAGTAATCAACAAAGCTTTCCAAATAGTTAATAATAGATATATAGCTTTTTAAAAATCGGTCGTGTATGGAACTGCGATGCGAATGTAGTTAATCTAAAATTCCATTTACTGTGCTTTATTGCACGTTTTATTATGTAGTATTATATTGGCCTTGCCTCTTGCCTCTTACCTGCCAAGGCATTTACATTTTAATGTGCATTATTAGCTAAATAATTGCATGGGAACATTTTTGCGCAAACAAACTACCTTCAGGCTATGGCCTCAACACCCCCCCCCCCTCCCCCTCTATGATTACACACAGCGTGCTTGCGCGCCTGTCACTTTGCCATTTAGCGATTGTTTTCATGCCACGCCCCGCTTTCCTTTGGCCATAATAAATTCAAAAGCAGACACAGCAAGTCAGCACGGCAGAAAAAAACCAAAAAAAAAAAGCAAAACAAAATCAAGAAAGTATAGCCAGATTCGGCATGCCGATATCAAAATACCCTTGCAGAGCCTTTTTTGTACAAATATTCTAGAGCTTACCTGAAGGGCATATTTCCGAAACTTTCGAACTATTCTTCTTATGTTGGGCATATCATATAGTCAATGGCTAGAAAATAATAATTAGAAAAAGAAAATTAATAAATTAGAAGCGAAACAGATTTGATTGGACGAAAAAAAAGAAGGGTATAAATAATATATGTCCCCTATAAGTAAATGTGTTCCCATTCTCAAGCGATTGTTGCCGAGATGCTTAAGAAGTTCGATTATCAAATACTTGAAATTAATTCGAAATATTTTAAAATACCAGAAAAACGGCTGCTTTACATATTGCACCTCTATCGAACTTCTCAATTTTCTGGCTTAACGGCATTCACAAAATATTTCAATTCAAACCAATTCAGATTCAGGCAAGTTTGTTTCTTCGGAGTTGCATCCGAATGATTCCGAATTCAAAGCAACTGTGACAGCTTTGATTGCATCGAAAGCGAAGGGAATCTGTAGGGCACATGCATTGCGTATTCATTTACAGGGTATTTAAAGCAAAGACACGACAAAATTGAAATATAAATTATTTGGCTTTCGCGTCCATCCATTTGTCAGCTGTGCTTTCTATTTGTTAGCGCCGCTTCTTTTGCTACCTTCTGCTCAGCGTGTCGCGACAACAACAACAACAACAACACTGCCACACCCCCCGCCGCCGCCCGGCCCCTTCGCCCACCACAACAGTTGCTACACTCTGCGGCTATTTTAATATTTTAATATATCCTGGCACGCATCTCATCTCATTATTTGCGACACAAAATGCCGGTTTTCATGAAAAATGATTTTAATATTGCGCGCAGATTTTCCCACTTCGAGTTTTCATATTAATTTATGAAACAGGCTCTGCCTGCTGCCAGCGATTAATTAATTGCCAGGCATTGTCTGCCAGCCACTGGCCGTATCAGCTGCTGGCCGGGCCAAGACCATGGCCAAGATGGGGCCAGCTAACTGAAAACTTATGCATTGTGCTGCATGTTGATTGCATTTTCCGGGCGCCAGTAGTCAGCTGGCCAGCTTTTCCGAATTACAAATTTAGCCGCTCTGCGCTTGCAAAATCTATTCAATCTCTTTGACAGAATATATTAATTAATTTTAGCTGGCGCACATGAATGCAAAACCGCTGTGCATGTACATCAATCCATGAATTGATAATGCAATGTAAGAAAACTCTAAGTGCATAAATATAAATAACAAACATATTATATTCAAATAGCATTTGAGTGATAATTTGGGTGTAAAAACATTTCGCATCTTGAATTTATTTAGAATTCAAAAATTGTATTTGAATATTGATTCAATAAATGCATTTCTGCAATCCAACCCCTTTTGCATGGAGCCGTAATCAATTATTTATGCTGAAATTGCAAATATTTTTAACCTTTGATTTCTATGTTAGATGTTGGACGAGCATAAATCCAATATTAATGCCGTTGTAGTCCACGCTGCGTATGCGCAATACTAAGATTTATTTATTATTATGATTTTGGAAATTCGGTTGAAGTTTGCAGAGAGTAAAAAGCTAAAGCATATATGAGATAGCTTCGTTTACTTTCCAGCACTTTGAGCAAATACTTATAGATTACGAACTAAATGATATTTGCCACAGTTAAGGTTCGGCGTATAATTGAATCTTTTAACAATCGTACTTGACCCGCTTATTTCATTTAGGGCAGTGGATTTAACGAAACGTGTGAAACACAAATGAGTTTTCAAACAGTTCTTCAAAAATAAGTTTGAAGGCAATCGGATAATACAGTAAAAAGTTTCACATAGTCGTTTTACCCGATTTTTCCACAATTAGAGGTGGAATTTGCCAGCACAAGCGTTTGCCCCGATTAATTCCACGCCTATGGGTGGAATTTCCCATCACTAAAAGTAATTACAGTGCAAACGTCAGCTTTCGGTCAGGACAAACAGTTTCATATGTATATATACATGTTGTTGTAAAAGCTATTATTCTCTAAAGCCCAGTTTCATGGAAAGACTGGTCAATTCTTCAGAGGGGCAACTGAAAACAAGTAAGAGGCTCTAATCGGGGATTCCCGACTAGGGAATACCCTGAACTCGCTTTTACCAATCCCAGCAGCTCGCGCTAGGTTAAATTAATAAATAAAAGGACAAGTGCGACATGTTGGTTAAGCTGTTGCATCAGTTCAATTGCAAGGTTTTGACATATTAATTATTTTAATTTGAAAATTAAACAAGACAAGAAATTTAAAATGCTTTTAGTCTATTGTCGGTACAGGTGTTCATCTCTAACATGCCCCCGCCAGCCTCTTGCCCGGCTCGCTTATCTGGAAATGCGTGCGTGTGTGTTTTTGCAATTATTGTCGCTGCTGACATGACAGAAACAGTTGCCAGTTTTGTAGGTAGAGTCTTGCCACGCCGCGGGGCAAGTGGCTCGTGTTCGATTATGCAGCACGTAGCACGGAGGCAAAAGGCGAAAGCAATTAAAATAAAATCAATAATAACAAATTTTACTTTAACGCTCTCGGACGTAAAGTGACAGAAATGTATGGTAGATAAGACAAGTCAAAGGCTAGTCTCTGCATGCCTGCCTGACTACAGGATACCCTGTAAACAGCCAACAACTGCCTTAACGTACAATTCCGATATCGAAAGAGATAGGGCCCAGAATGCTGTGTATGCGCATATATATATATTTGTTGGTAATCGATATTTATCGATTATGTTATCGAAAAATAAACGATAACAATATGTAATATACGATCACCTATATCCAGCTGAAGTTTTGTATGACTCTTGCTTGGAATCGATATTTATCGACTTTGTTATCGAAAAAAGGACGTAAATTTATAGAATATACGAGAACCTACATTTCAGGCAGGCAGACCCTGGCTTGTCAATCGATATTTATCGATTTATGAAAAATAGTCACGACTAATTAATAATTCGGCCATCTACCCGTTTTTGTTCACGCAACGTGTGCAGGGTATGACAAGGAAATTGAAACAAAGTTCGTTAAGTTTTATTTGTTGTCGACAATGGGCAGGCAGGGGCTAGGGCAGCGACCAGCCCAGCTGTCGATGCACGGCAAGGGCATTGCTTATCAGCTGTTCCTTGAAACGCCAAATGTTATCGTCGCGCACCGGCGGCGGCTCTCTGAGCGTCCGCTCGATATCTGGCTCCCGATAGTGCTGCATCTGGCCAATGGCGGTGGGCACATCGTGGGGGCCGCACGCCGCCCGCCAGCCGATCGGGAAATGATTGTGCACCATGGTCACATAGGCAGTGGCATGCAGACACTTAATGGCCGAATTCGCATCCAAATGCTGGGCAACGCGTTGCACATGGCGCAGCATATAGAAGCTAGCCGGCGGCGTCCCATCCTGCGGCAGCTCCCTGGAGAAGTAGACATTGCGAAAGCATAGACTGCATTTGGCAAAACAGTTATCATCGCTCTCGCTGCCGCTGCCGCTCTTGCTATTGCTGTTCCTGCTGTTGTTGGCCTCGAACAGATCGACCAGGGCCGTCCAGTTGTGCAGCTTGCCCAGGGGCATGATTACCTCATCCACATCTATGACAGCCAAATAGTCAAACTCATACATATTCCGATAAAGGCAATCGTTGTACATGAGCACCTCGTTTAACCGCCTGCTCAATCCGTAGTCGGCCGCCGGCTTTGGGTGGCCCTCGAGCAGCCGGAACGGAAGGAGCTGGAGCAGGCCATCCTGCTCCGTATAGTGCTTCAGTGTGCGCATTGTGTTTGGCAACAGCGTTTGGCCGCCCAAATCATAGGCGATCACACGTTCGGCGCCCAGCAGACGCATCAGCTCCAGCCATTCGACGAAACGCTCCGACATGTCCATGGTGGGAAATTGCAAATCCTTAACGCAGACACCGAACCGTGGCGAACGTCGACGCTGTGGCGCCACATAGTGCACACGGAGCGCGTTGCCCGGCCGCGCACAACGATCCTCAAAGACCAGGGAGACCAGCTGGGGCACACGATTGGCCCGGGCGGTGCGCACCAGCGGGCAGGTCATCATCACTGGATACACATGATCCGGTCCATAGCCCCAGCTGTCGAACCAGCCCATTACTTGCGGCTCCATATCCACCAGCTCCGGCCAGGCGCTATGCTCATACCACAGCTGGCAATAGGCACGCTCGAAGGGTCCCAGCAGGCTGCTAATCATGCCCAGCAGCACGACGCTCGGCGTCGTGTCCACGGCCAGCCGGCGATCGTAGTAGGCGCTCAACAGATAATAGCTGACATTTCCGCCCCTGCTGAACTGATAGTACAGATTCTCAATGTGCAGATCCTCGAAGCGCGGATATGGCGCACAGTGCTCATTGAGCGACCAATTGCGAGCGGAATTCGCGCGCAGCAGCTGCTCCAATTCCATTGGCTCGTTTGTTGGCTTCGTTGGCTTCGTTGCCTTCGGTCTGTGCTCCGGCGGCGGCGCTGAGAGTTGATTCAATGAACAATCGTTCTAGCCATTGGCCTCAATTTCCTTTCCAGCCACTTACCAGGTGGTGCTCCATACACAGCACCTGCGCCAATCAATTTCGCTGCGTGCCGGACTCGGCCGGTTGTCATCCTCTCGGTCCGATTCACCAGCGACAGCAGTTTGATGCCAAAGGCGGCCAGCAGAAACCAGGCGACTAACTTATACCATAGCGACAGCTTGAACACCTTCATTGCACAATTGCGGTTCGCTTATAATAGGCCCGGGCCGCAAAAGCAACTGCAGCGGCTGACTCCAAGCAATTAGCTGCCATTGATAACAAAAGCTGCAACAAATATGCCGCTTCCTTATGAGAACTTAGAACTGACATAAAGACAAGACTGCTGTCACAAGAATGCTGTGTACCACGAGCAGATACCCTGCACCTGGCTACATTTACAGCTACCTTCATGGAAAGCACAATAGCACAATTTTATTCATATATTGCTTTAGCTTTCCTCAGACAACAAGCTAGTTGTTACAGACATCGCCAGCCCAATGAGCCCAACTAATTTAGAAATTCGCTTTGAAAATTGGTTAGTTAAAAACGCCTTTTAATACCCTAACCATAAGACATAACTCTTGATGACTTTTTCGATCTTTCCGGGCATAGACGATATCAACTTCCAGACAGTAACAATTTATTGATTATTTTGCCCTTGTCATTGAAATTACTCGTTTAATATTGATGAGCTTCTCGCCAGATTGAGTCGCAAAGTCAATTGCCTAAAATCAAAATCTTCTGTTATCGATAAATATCGGTTTGGTAAAAATGATCAATCAGACTGACGATCGATCAGCCAGACGAACGAACAACTCTATTATGCGCCATTGAGTCCAATTTTAATGGGTATTGCAATTACTTAGTGAGCAACATAACTTGCATTGAATTGTTTGACTAGTTCTGCCTCGATGTTCAATGACGGCAAGCTGTGTCAGTCGAACAGATCAAATTTATAAATAGAACAGAGATACTTGGCAACTATTATAAATAGATCTGTAATTTATTACGGTCAGATAATATTAAGAATAAAATATAGAATGAAACGAAATGGAAGTGGAACAGCAGCAACACAACAAAACGAGTGGAAATGAAACAGCGCTTATACAATATATATGAAAATGAATGTGTAACACCTTGACTACTTGCAGTCTATAGTCCTGAACACGTTATCTTTAATATGAAACGATAAAATATGAAACAGCATGAACTTACAACTACAAGTTCATTCATACAAATTGTCTTGAAGTTATGAAAACGACCTTAAATATATTTGCCGAAAAACAAATTGAATGCGAGGGCAGCCTTGAGCCAACAAAGGACGCGTTTAAATTAAAATGCGAAACGAATGGAAATGGAACAATTAGCAGCAGTTAGTCGAACAACAAAAAACAGTTCGCATTTCTAACGGATCGAAACTAATTGAAATTCCCCGAAAATCGGCGTTAAAGCCGAACGAACGCTTTACGGCCGTCCCCTTGCCTCAGAAAACCCGCCACCCTCCCTCAACTTCAATAGCTCCAGTTTTGGTGTCCACGCGTTTTCAAGGGCCCTAACAAGCTGCAAACAAGGCCCAAACACATGGCCGGCATTATTATGGATGGCAACGTACCGTTAACGCCGCCAATGGCCACAATGACAAAAGAAGCAACCGAATTCCCCCCCCCCCCAAGCAACATTCCCCTTTCCCAAACATGCCCATTGACAAGTGTTTGGCGTGTATGCTCGGGGGGAGCGCGAGGGGTTTGTTGGTGGGACGCGTCACCTGCATTAAATTATTGATTCGATTTCGCGCGCGGCTCGTTTTCTATTGTGGTAAATATTTGAGGCTGAATGAATTGTGGCCGGAGCCATTGTCAATGTTGGCGCCGTTGCCTCGGCCAATTCTCCGCGCCCCTGTTCTTCATCACCACCCCCTACCTCTGCCCCTACCCCTGCCTCTGCCCGTGCCCGTCACTCAGTTAGCCAGTTAGTCAATTTTTCATATGCCCTTTGCCACGCCCAGCAAGGCAACAGTAACAACAAGACCAGCAGCAAGAAGAAACAGCATTGGAATCAAATTTATGTGCGGTGTGTCGTCTGTTTGTGTGTGCGATTGGGAGAGTGTGGGTGTGTTTGTGTGAGTGTGTGATTGTGTGAGTGTATGCTTGTGTGTGTGTAGTCGCCAGGCAGCAAACAAGACATAATCAATCACTTAACCCCGAAAAAAAGCAGGCGCATCAAACGTTCGTTTCAATTAAAGTTTCGCTTTCATTCACTTAGCCCGGCCCAAAGAGTAAAAGTGAAAATCCATCCCACTTGCCTAGCCCGGCCCTTCACTGAGCGAAATTTAAGTAATCAAATTGTACTAAGCCTTAGACTTAGACTTGGACTTTAACTTTGAGTTAGACTTAGATTAGATATGGACTTAAAGTTTGACTTAGATTAGATATGGACTTAAAGTTAGACTTAGATTAGATATGGACTTAAAGTTAGACTTAGAGTTAGACTTAGACTTATCGTTAGACTTATCGTTAGACTAACACTTAGAATTGGACTTGGACTTAGACTTATCGTTAGACTTAGACTTAGAGTTAGACTTAGACTAAGAGTTAGACTTAGACTAAGATTAAGAGTTAGACTTAGACTTAAACTTAGACTTAGACTAAGGCTTAGAGTTAGACTTAGACTTATCGTAAGACTTGTCGTTAGACTTATCGTTAGACTTGTCGTTAGACTTGTCGTTAGACTTGTAGTTAGACTTATCGTTAGACTTGTCGTTAGACTTGTCGTTAGACTTGTAGTTAGACTTATCGTTAGACTTGTCGTTAGACTTATCGTTAGACTTATCGTTAGACTTGTAGTTAGACTTATCGTTAGACTTGTCGTTAGACTTATCGTTAGACTTATCGTTAGACTTGTCGTTAGACTTAGCCTTAGCCTTAGACTTACACTTAGACTGCCTTAGACTTAGACTTATCGTTAGACTTGTAGTTAGACTTATCGTTAGACTTGTCGTTAGACTTATCGTTAGACTTATCGTTAGACTTGTCGTTAGACTTAGCCTTAGCCTTAGACTTACACTTAGACTGCCTTAGACTTAGACTTATCGTTAGACTTGTAGTTAGACTTATCGTTAGACTTGTCGTTAGACTTGTCGTTAGACTTATCGTTAGACTTAGACTTAGAATTAGACTTAGACTAAGAGTTAGACTTAGCTTTAGATCTAGACCTAGACATAGACTTAGACTTATCGTTAGGCTTAGAGTTAGATTTAGACATAGACTTAGACCTAGACTTAGACCTAGACTTAGACCTAGACTTAGACTTAAACTTAGACTTAGACTAAAACTTAGAGTTAGACTTAGACTAAGAGTTAGACTTATCGTTAGACTCAGAGTTAGACTTAGACTTATCGTTAGACTTAGACTTAGATTTAGACATAGACTTAAACTTAAACTTAGATTTTGACTTAGAATTAAACCTAGACTTGGACTTAAACTTAGACCCTGACTTACACTTAGACACACACAGATTTCGCTCACTGCGCACGTACTCAGTCTCTCGACTTGTGCGGCCTCTGTTATGTGCAAAGGAGGAATTTCATCAGAAGAATGGGAAGCTGGCAGGGAGATGGGTCTGCGTTTGGGCTTCTCTGCGACGGAAGCAACCAATTTCCGGCTGCAGCGAACGTTCTAGCTCACTTTGCATACATTTAGGTGCTTCGACGTCCCTCCACTCAGGGGTGTGTGTGTGTGTCGGTGTGGGTGTGGGTGTCGGTGTGAGTGGGGGGGGGTTGGCATTAGGTTTCACTTAGAGAAATCATAAATCTGTTGCTTATTGTTGTCGCTGCTGCTGTAATTGAAGCAATGACGCACACAAAATTTGTTCAGGCGCTCAACAAGCCCAGCATTCCCCTCCTAGCAACAACATCCACATTTCCTGCCCACTTTCTCTCCCGCACACACACACACACACACACACACTTCTCTGCTATTGTTGTGCACATGAAAGTCAATTTAGTTGAAGGTAATTTGTTTTTATATAACAGCAAGTCCTTTCGAATCATTACGAATTGAATGCACTGCAGAATTATTGATTAACCCTTGAATAAGTCTTGGCCGCAGCAGCAGCTCATTTTCTTTGCTTCGCTTCTGCCAAACCAACCAACTCCCCCCCACACACACACACACACACACACACACTTTTACATGGCTCAAATCACATTTTGCCGCACACATTTAGCATAATTTAGCACTTCATTACGAGGCACCAGGCAAGTGGCACAAAGCAAAAGCCGCAAGAGCGCCCGCAACAGCTGCCAGCTGAAAGTTTTCCATCCCCCCCTCCCCTCCCCCAGCCAGCCTTCTGGTCTCTGGCTCTCCTCCGTGTGGCAGTTGCGAGTTGATGGCAAGGCTCATGCGATTTGTCGCGCATAAGCAAATTGACAAAATCTTAAGTCGCAAGCTGCAGGTACGAGGAATTATATATGTTCGCATTATGTATCCCAAGTGATTATGCCACGCTGCCAGCCCCCGCTCGCCCCAACGCACCGCCCTCCCTCGCTACCTCATAATACCTAAAACAGCCCTAAACCATACCCAGACATCGTGACAGGCGACAGGCAGCAAACAATTGAAACTGACAGAAACTTGTGTCATCTGCACTCAAATTTTAGCTATTTTGTGTCAATTTCTAAAACGAGTCTGACAAAACTTTCGCAAGTTGAAAACTACGCTGACATATTGTATTCTGTTGTGCGTACATATTATTTTAAATATGTCCTTAAACATGTCCCGCCAACGAGCTCTTCATAAATTCTGGCCAAAACGCTTTGGCAGTCGTTTAATAATTCATCGAGTCTTTCACAGTTCACATCACGACGAACCCCAAAGTTATAATGCCCAAATTTTGTATAAAAGCTATGTTGATGGAGCCCATTTCCATTATTTTGTTGTACTAGCTGGTATTTGCCGGCCTTGCCCGGTCCCAGTTTTTTTGCCTTACATTTTATAATAGATATACATTTTTCAACCCATTTTTAGTACTACCCGTACTATCTGGAACTTCATGTCTCAAGTTATGTTACAATAATCTGATAAGCAGCAAAAAATCTCTAGTGGAACTGCATCAATAGTAGTTCAGCTTTCTGAGTCAGCAAATATTCGAGCTTTAAGGTTGATGTCAAATACCTCTTTTGACAAGCAGTTAATATTGTCTAGTTGCGAACTAGTTGCGAACCGGTTCAGCACTGGTTCAGTTCGGTTTGTTAGTAACTATTATTATTATTATTATTATTATTATTATTATTATTATTATTATTATTATTATTATTATTATTATTATTATTATTATTATTATTATTATTATTATTATTATTATTATTATTATTATTATCTACAAATTTACTAACAACACAGTAATCAATATGAGCTACAACCCACACAAGTTCCTTCCGCTTCAAGTGAAATGGTTCAACATGGGTTCAGTTTTGTGAGTCAGCACAAATACGAACTTTCATGCCCAATTCAATAACAAGTTTTGTGTCTAGTATAGCAAATGCTAAAAACCGCTTTCTACAAGTAGATAAAATTCTTTAGTTCCGCACCAAATGAACTGGTTTAATTCTGGTTCAGTTTTGTTTAAGAGTAACTATTCAAGCACTTAATCGGATATTTTAAAATTGAATTATTTATGCTCTACAAATTTATATTTATTATATTAATCACGGTGATCAAAATCAGCTATAGCCCACACAATTTCCTTTCGCTTCAAATGAACTGGTTCAACACTGGTTCAGTTTTGTGTCCCAGCGACTACTTGAGCCATGACGCTAAAACTGTAAATGTGGTTGAATATTCTTGCATAAATTTTGTTCTCAGTTGATGCCACGTGAAAAAGCGCTCCACCTAACATAAATTCCAATCAAATTTGACTAGCGCTACGATGAAATGTGTGCCTCTAAAAAAAAACAACCAATCAAAATCGCACGCCCCAAAACTTTCACGGTTTGCATATCAAAGACACCGTGTGTCCTTAAATGAGTATGCCCGACTGGAAGATACCCTGAACTGACCGCAAAGTCGCCATTGCAAACATTCTTGTTACCTTCTACACATAAACCATATAAACAATACCACAATGTGCTTCTTCTTCTCTTAATCTCACAATATTTAAAAAAAATGCATTCTTGACTAACTTCGGTGCTTATAGTCCGATCCTTTTGAAATTATCTGACATAGAAAGAACAAAATATGGCATGTATATGTGTATATACAAAAAGTACAAGGCTTTAAATTGAGTTTTTTCCACTATTGTGTGCAATGTGAGGAGGTGTAAAAAAAGCGCAAAATTTTTAATCTATACACTATACTGCACTATACTATACTATACCATGCTATACTATACTATACTATACTATACTATACTATACTATACTATACTATACTATACTATACTATACTATACTATCCTATCCTATCCTATACTATACTATACTATACTTCACTATCCTATCCTATCCTATACTATCCTATACTATCCTATACTATACTATCCTATCCTATCCTATCCTATACTATCCTATACTATACTATACTATACTATACTACACTTTATAATATACTACACAAATTTAAGAGCCTTACAAACCATGACTCTAAATAGATATAAATATATATATTGAACATAGGGTAAGATATAGAAAAAAAATATATGAACTTCTGCTGTTAAGAATATATATATATCATTTCTATAAATATTTTATTTTTATACTTTGTGGGTTCCGAAATGCTTTCTTCTAAGTGTTACAAGCATTTTTACAGCACCCATTTTGAATGGATTCGGGTTCATAAAAAATGAAAAACATTTGGCCCAACGCTTGGGAGGGACGCGTTCGGTCAGCACTTTGCGGCTAGCAAGTTTATTGGCCAATTTGCAAGTTGATTAGCCGCAGAGCGACGACAGTTTTGCCAATTTGTGGCCAGTGGCTGCTGTTGCAGCTCTTACGCTTTTGGGGCTGCGGTGGCCCGACAGTAACCCGCTGCTGCCTCTGGCGACATTCTCATTGCATTGTCGATGCCACTGCGTGCGGCATGAATGAATGCATGAATGAATGCATGAATGAATGAATGAATGCATGCATGAATGAATGCATGAGTTTGGAATGCGTCGACGCGGACGCGAACGCAACGTAGAACGTCCAACACTTTGAAGGCAATAAACTTTAATTGCTGATTACGTATACGATACGTATGTCGCTGCCCTCTGCGCTGTCGGCGTCGGCGTCGGCGTCGCTGCGGTGCATTTCATTGCAAATTGTGTTAACAAAACGCTCGCAACGCTGCCGCAACAAAGAAAAATATTTCAATAATCTTCTGCACTTGCTGTTGTTGTTGTTGTTATTCTTGTTGTTGTTGTTGCTGCTGGCGCATAATTCGAAAATTGAAATTGCCGTCACGTACATAACGCCGGCAGCGACGTCGCTGTTGCGTCACTTGTCAACATGAATTTCCAATTTTCCGTTACCGCCGCACCGCTGTATGTTGCCATTTTTGGCCATACCCTAACCAAAAAAGGCCACCCATCTGTACTCACGGGCTTTGTCTATTTTCTGAACGCATTTAACATATAGATGTTCAATCTCTATTTACATATATTCCATACACTGTTAACGTCACATTAACATTATTTATACTGCTTAATATAATTTGCGATAGTATTTAATAGCTAGACGAAGGACTCTCTGTTAAAGTTCACCAAGAAAAATAGCTCAGTCTCCAAACAGTCACTTCTTCTCATTACATTATGTTAACGTCACGCTGTTAACGTGCCAATAACATAGCCTGTTAAAGTGTGTCGCATTGTTAGTGTATTCAATTGTCTACCTGATTGTCTTGCCATTCACCAAGTATTTCTCTTTCAAGATTTTGTTGTTTTTTAATAAGTACTTTGGCGTCGTGGAGGCTTTTGGTTTTGTTTTTGCTGTTCCGTATTTAGACTTAACGCGCTTTAGGCTCACGTTCTCATCGCTTTGCCTTTTTTAATCTAATAGTAAAGTGCCTTGGCAAGTTTGAAAAAAATTGTCTTTGAATTTTAGTGAGCTCCGAAAATACACGTAGTGTCTAGCCGAAGTTGTTACCAACTTTGCCGTCGTGTTCTCAGTTTTGGAATCGCGTAAGATTTACAATTTGCTTGACAATTTGTCAACTGGTTTAGGTAAACATTTTAAATATATTTGCTTTCAGAAAATTTTAAAGTCTTTTATTAAGTAGCATCTTAATTTTAAACGTTCCAACATCAATTGTGAATCTCATCTAAATTGTTGAAATTAATTGCAATTTTTTTTCTTTTTTATTAAAAGTTAAAAAGATATTGAATTTTATTGCATTATCTTTTGCGGTAAGGAATTTTTAAACGTTTTTTTTTTCATAAGATATCATCTCGATTCCAAACGTTCCCTTTTTGTTAAAATTAAAAAGATACTAGATAAACATTTCGTATTGCTTTTGATTCTGTTTAACTTGCTTTACGATATATAATATATACGACGATATATAAGATATATATATATATATATATATATATATATTAATATATATTTATATTTATGTGTATATTTGTATATATGAATTAAAATTCCATCAAAATCAATTCCAAACGTTCCAATATTCTTCTTCGAGCTTCGATTATCATTGCATCGAATCGATTAATATCGATTCCATGCTATTTCTACACGTTCCCGCAACAGTTGGGAATTCTTTAGACATGTGATAAATAGGGCAAAAAATAAGACCTGGATGCTAGCGCTTTTTTGTTGTAATTAATTATAGTATTATTTATAATATGAATGTATTATAATAATAATTAAAAAGGCAAAAATTAAAAAAATGCTTGCAATTTATGAAAACGCGTTCGACGTCGAATCGATAAATATCGCTTTGAATATTTAATGACTGCAATCGTAATATTGCTAATAATCGAAATGAATATTAAGAAATATTAATCGAAAAAATTGTACAAAATTAATTTTAATTTTTTAATGTTTTTACTGATCTAAACGCCATCCCTTTGCGCCCCTGCCGCTGATCATAATTGCCCTATAAATTTGTTTGTTATTTCTATTTTCAACCACACACAGCTCAAACTTTGCCGCTTCATCTGTTAGCTTTGAAGTGCCCCTCGACAGCAGACTGTTTGTTTGTTAGTGTGTGTGTGTGTGTGCGTGTGTGTGTGTGCGTGCAGGTGTGTGTTGAGCTGGTAGTCAGCATTATCATCATTTTGATTAAACGCAAACAGCGTTGGCAACAAAATTAGTTGACATTTATGCAAATGCATGTCGGACCGGACCGGACCGCCAACAACCAGTTAAGAGTCCAGCGTGGCCCCAAATGCTCGACCTAACCATCCACCCGGCCCCACCCGGCCCCACCCGGCCCCACCAAGCACAGTTTGGAGTGCCTTATCGCGGTCTGTGTAGCTGTTAATCCCTTGTCCTGCTGCTCCTGACGTTGTGGAAGCGAGTTGCAGCCAAGTTTTAAATCCGCTTCAAATTTAAATATTTGTTTCGCATCTTTTTTTGTTTTGTTGTTCGCTTAATGCTCTTGACGCTTTGTCTCTTATTTGATTTTTTGGCGCTTTAATCTCTGTCGCTTTTATTATCTGGCATTATTTTGTTCGTTTCCTTGCAGGTTCTCAAATTAATAATAAAGAAATTTCGTGCTTACGCGTAGATGAGCAGCATTTTTTTTTTTTCATTTTTCTTGCGGGTCTTCTCTGTGCTTTTCCTTTGCACAGATTTCTATCGCAAAATTTACTTTTAAGTTTTTAATCTTAATGATTAGGTCTGGGGCATGCAACTGACGGAGGGCACATGCCACACACACACACACACACACACACACACACGCACACACACACACATGCAACACGTCACAAGCTGGAATGACGTCACGCCCGCTGTAAAATGTAATCATCAGAGCGTCTTTTAAACCGCTTGGTGTTACTTCTTACAGTGAGTGCGACGGCCCAAGGTCCGACCGTAAATTATACATATATATAGTATATATATATAAATGTGCCAGGCTACAGTGAAACCAATCAAAAATGGACAGCGGCATGTGAAAAAGTGCAAAGTAAAAAAAAGAGAAGAGAAAAAAGTGTTTAATGGCAAGTGAAGTGAATTGAAATAAAATGCATAGATGGAAATGCTGTTAATGCGATCATCTAAATGCGTCCAACCACACTCACACTCAAACACACTCACACACACTCACACACACTCATTCACTGACCCACTCACTCACACCCACTCGAAATACTCAGTTGCTCGCTGGCATCGAATCGCACGTGGAAAACTCGGTCACGTTGCTGCTGGAAATTGAAAAACGCTTTTCGTTCCGCTTTTTTACGTTTTCCTTTTGTATTCCGAGCCTTGCCTGTGTTGCCCTATTTCTAAAAGGTTATCACAACTTTGTCGTCGACTTTTGAGGGTTTTCTATTCCCCATTTCTTTTTTTCTTTCTTTCTTTCTGTTTTTTTTTTTTTTTTTGTTGATATATTTTCAAGCGTTCGTTTTTACATCGCAATGCAAAACCATTTCCGATCCCAAACGTTTTCATTTTCAAGTGCGAAATGCCAGCGAAATTGTGCGCTTTGAAGTACTTTGTATTCTATCAATTGTTATGCCGCGACAACATCAGAATTTCAGCTCGTGATTCCCTTCTAATGTAATCAAGTACTCAACTAGTCCAAAGAGGTTTGCGTTCCACTAGCAATTATCATGTTTAGGGCGTTCCGTTGTTTCGTTGGCTGGAACTACCCAAAGAGATCTCAATTCCGTTTGTTCCTGTTCGATTAGGATCAAATGGAATTGAGATCCCTTTGGGTAGTTCCTGTTCGACTTGGAACATGTGGAATTGAGATCCGTTTGTTTAGTTCCAGCTCGACTATTTCGCTGCTAGACCACTTTTGAATCTCAATTTTCGTGCACGTGCGCTCACATCAACCTTTTTCTATTCCCAATTCGGTTTTACTTCTATTTCCATTTCTTCATCTTTTTGTTAGTCTTACAAACAAATGTCCTAAGTCAATCTGAATACTGCGCACGATTGCCAATTCCATGCGTTTCTAGCAGGCAACAAAATCTTAATTCCACACGTTTCGGTGAGTTTTGTTAGCATGTCTTCCCTGCTATCCGTAACAAACTTTGTTTAAGCAAACGACGAACTGAATTTGCATCGAAAAGGTATTGCAAGTGCGACCAGTTCTGAGCCCAAGTTTTGATTCGTATTTTTCCAATGGATTTTCGGTGGTGTTTGATTTCTATGCGCCTTATCAATTGTGGATTGTCGTTCTGCTCGCCTATTGTTGTCTCACTCGACTACTCGCTTTTACATGGTGGTTGGGTATACAACTTTGATAACAAGCACCAGCATTTGGCGACAAATGCCAGAGCATCTGACTGGTGTCACGGGCCATGGGAGCGAGCAGGGGATAATAGGGGGAAAGCCTAGCAATGCGTTGCTAGTGTAAAATAAAAAGGCACTTGCTACTTCAATCCAATATCCATTTGGGCTAAACCCCTCGCCAGGCAATTAGCAATCAACCATCAAATGCAAATAAAACCGGAATATAGAATGTACATTTCGGGGCACGCCCTGGCGCCCTCTAGACCATGCCGTGGGCACTTTGTATTTTCATGCTAATGTTTATAATGTTTATTTGCTGACCTTATTGTCGGCATTGACATCGTTAATGATGCCTCAAGTGTCCTCCATTTAGGCTGAACGAGCATCACGAGAACAAATAAACCAAAAGGCAGACATATATTCCGCCCAAGGGCCAGGGACCGACCGGCGTTTGCCGCAGGAGGCAACATCAATGCGAACAAAAACTGCAAAAAAAAAAAAACGCGTTAAAAATCACGCCCCCTTCCCAACAACAAAGAACAAACGGCAACAACAAAAAAAAATATATATATATATATACAAAAAGAAAATAAGCGAAGCAAACGAAATGCGAAACGATGCGCAACAAATTCAAATAGAAAGCTAAGATAAAAAAGTCAAATGTGCTCCTTGACTTGTCGCTGGGCTTTGGGAACCCCCGAAAAATGACAATGACGAGGATTGTGGCACTTAATTCTCATGCAATGAACAAAGTTGATGGCCCCGTCGCGATAGAACCCAACTCCAGAAAGCTGAAACCAACAAAAAAAAAATAAAAAAAAAAATACTGGCAACAGCAAATCAAAAGCAAAATCAAAATCAAACATGTCTAACAATTATTCAAGATTTATTTAATGGAGGCCCAAAAAGTATTCAATCATAAACAAAACACAACGAGGAACACGCGGAATCGGACCGCAGTTGCACACTGCTTGCAAAACGAAAAAGATTTTCAATCAAATTTTCTTTAAACAGTTTTCAACTTGCGAAAACTTAAAAGCACTTAAAACAAGTTGCAACATTGCGTGCCATTTAAAGCTGCACAAAGTTGGAAGAGCGCCTGTTGTAGTCTTAGTTACTCTCAAACTGTAAACACCAAGCAAATGACTTTCAAACTGTATAAAATCTTATGCACAAACACACCGATATAATATCATAGCTGCTACCCAAGCAAAAATAAAATTACTCAAGCTAGTGCATTTAACTATTTACTATTTATCTATTTACTTTTTGGTAGACGACAATCTTGTCTAGAGTTCGAATTTAGCCCGCAATACGGGCAGTTATTTGTTAGCCCCAAGGAGTCCCAAGTTGGTTCTAACTTACCATTTTAATTTTGACTAAGATTCGGCTATGCTTTATCTAATCCAGCTTTAAATTATACTCTTTACTGCTTAGCCGTTGGGAACAGAGTATGTGTAGAAAATTAGCTTTGACTAGTTGACCTGTTCGCAAAGCATTTGCATAAGGGCGTCTCAGTGTTGGTTTACGTCATAAAAGGTAACTACTGTTATATATTGGAGCTGGAGCGAAAACTTAGTTGCACTTACAACATCGTGTTGCATGCATTCCGCAGTTCATTGTGTCGCTTCCCCATTGAGAGAAGCACCTGTTTCAGCACCCAAAGGTCACATTGAATGCCAATGGGTGCATGGGGAAGGGCGTGCCATTGCAACGTGGCAACAACATGCGGCAGCTGCCGCTGTTGTTCTTGCAGTTGTTCATGTCATGTTAAGTGCGTGTTGTTGTCAGCTGCTTTGCATTGTTTTGCTGCTGGGCTGCTCACAAAGGCAACATTGCGGCCATCAAACCGACAAAAAAGGCGACCAACAACAGAAGCATCATTCACACTGCCACAGCCACAGCTACGTGGCAGCCACGCCTACCACCACATGCACACTCCCGTTGAGCAAGCGAAAATCCTTTGAATGGCGTCGCAAATGGCGAGTACCCCAAAAGATTGCCACATTATGCTCACGCGTAGATTTGTGCCAATTTGAATATACCAAATAACATAAAACTGATTTTTAAAACAAATCTAAATCCAAATTTCGCATATATATATGTAATATATATATATATATTAGTTTCACTCGATCTGCGCGGGCACTATGAGGACCTACAGCTAAAATTTCAAGTCTCTAGCTCTTAAAGGTTCTGAGATCCTTGCGTTCATACATACGGACAGACGGACGGACAGACAGACGGACGGACAGACGGACGGACAGACGGACGGACATGGCTAGATCGACTCGGCTGTTGATGCTTATCAAGAATAGATATACTTTATGGGGTCGGAGATGCTTCATTCTGCCTGTTACATACATTTGCACAAACACATGATACCCTTTTTAACCATTTTTAAGGGTATTAATAGTGTGAATTGCGAACTGTATCTTATAATACAAATCGTGACTGAAATCCATTTAAATCAAGTTAAAACTAACTAACTAACTAACTGACATTGTAGATAATGGAAAAATGTTTAATATAAAATCTAAAAAAAAATGCATTAATTAAAATGTGAAAAATATGCGAATGTCAAATCGATCTAGAAGCCAAACCCCAACTAAAGTATATTTAAAACAAATTCATGTTGACAGAAATGATTGTCATGTCTAAAAATGTATTCAAAATAAAGAAATGCAAATGACAAATGACATATGTATAAATAAATAGAGTTTGACATTGACGAGTCGCCCCAACTGAGAGCTTCCAACTGAGAGCTGAAGGAGCAGGGGTAGGCCGAGTCACGTTTGCGCACTCACCTGTCACTTGCAAGTTGCCACAGCTCTACATGCCACATGCCACTTACCGCAACTGCATTTCACGTATGCTAATAACAGTTACAGTTATCAGTGCGGCCCACGCGGCGTATACGTAACGCGCTTGCCACAGGCATCGCTCAAATTGAGGCACCCGCAGCGCTGCAGAAGCTGGCATAACATGTTTGGTACTTTTAAATGTTGACTTGGCTCAGTCGGGCCTTCTGCCTGAGACCCATTTTTTTTATTTTTTATTTATTTTTTTTTACATTTGCATTGCATTTCATTTAACAATACATTGGAATCAAACGAAGAAGCTTGAAAAGAAATTCGTTCAACATTTCAACGTTATTCAACACTCACTGCAAAAATTTTGGATCTTTTAGTTGAGGGTATTCCCACATCAGTATTTGTGGAGCATACTCACAAGTTGAAAAGCCTCCCTTGGCATATTATGCATTATGCCCCCAGATGATCAATTGGAATCAATCGTAATCAATCGTAGTCAATCATAGTCAATCATAGTCAATCATTAACCAGAACAAGTAAACATTTTGTACAGTGTATAAGTAACTTGCCAATTGTGTCGATGCCGTTCTATGAATTTTGCATTAAAACCCTAACGTCTTCAATGTGCTCGAACTCTGTAGTTGTCCTTCAGAGAAAAAGATGACATTAAATGTCTATGACAATTGGCCCAACTTACCCAAGACATTATCGAAGTTGTACCTGCTTTAAACCATTTTTGTTTTGTTTTTTTTTTCGGTTTTTTCAAACAAAGTTTCCCTTTGGTTTGTATGGTTTCTAAATTTTAGTTTTCGACCCGAACATCACAAGATCTAAAATGAAAATGAGCTCTGTTGAGTAGAGCCAGTCGTAGCCGACAATGAAACTATATTGAAGGCTTTAGCAATGGGATATTGATTGAAGTTTACATTTGTGTGCCGTAAGCAGCCAAAGAAAAGCTGCCTAGATCAAGGCGGACAGAGAACTAAGAAGCAGGAAGTGAAGCAAGAAGCAATCTAGAGCAAGCTGCCAGCTTCTGTAGAAGTTTAAGCAGCAGCGAGAAACCAATTAAAAGTAAAGAAAGAAGTCAAGTTTGAAAATAAAAACCAAGTTAAGTGTTAAGCGAGAAGCGAAAAATAAGCTGCAAGTCAAGGGAGAAGCGACAAAATGAATTGCATCAAAAAATTTGTAAAGTAGGATAAGATTAGGGTAAGATTAGGGTAATAGTAAAGACGAGAAAATAAGCAAGTCAAACGAAGCAAAAAGCGAAACATAAGCGAGAAGCGAATAAAAAACCCAAAGCTTAGCAGCTGCTAAAGTGATAGTTATGAGAGCTAAAAGCTTAAAGACAAACGAGTAACGACAGCTTAGCGAAAAGCTAAAGCTGCCAAGAGAATAGAGAAGTGAAGCAAAAAGTGCAAGCTAATCGAAGCGAAGGCTTCAACAGGAGCTCAGCTGAAAATGCAGCGAGAAGTGTAAGCTAAAATTGGAACTCAGCTGTAAATGCAGCGAGAAGCGAAAGCCAAAACTAGAGCTTAGCGATAAATGAAGCGAGAAGCGAAAGCCAAAATTGGAACTCAGCTGTAAATGCAGCGAGAAGCGAAAGCCAAAACTAGAGCTTAGCGATAAATACAGCGAGATGTGAAAACTTGAACTGGAGCTCAGCTGTAAATGCAGCGAGAAGCCAAAGCCAAAATTAGAGCTTAGCTATAAATGAAGCGAGAAGCGAAAGCCAAAATTGGAACACAGCTGTAAATGCAGAAAGAAGCGACAGCTATAACTAGGGCTCGCAGTTTGAAGCGAGAAGCTAATGCCCTAAAGAGAAAATAAGGGTAGAAACAGAGTTTAAAGTAAAACCAAAACAGCATAGCAAAATGGTCTACTATTATTAACCTAACCATTACTTATCGCTCAGAATATGACCGCTTCTCGCTGTGCTGCACTCTGCGAATATGACTCTGTGGAATATGTGCCATTCTGTTGGGGCATTAAAAACTCGTGCCCTTTAACTCGTCGACTCGTCGGCCTGGGGTAAATTTAATTCCCAAATTCTGCATAAAAGTTTATTTAGCATTATATGCACGCACATGCACCCAAGCACATGCACGCCCACACATTGAGGGGGGATGCTCGCACTTTAGAGATTCAATTTGCGGTTTTATACCTTTTTGTAGGCAACCGCAAAACGCATTAGGAACTGGCGCCAATGCAAATTGAGAGCGGCCCATCGATGTCGCCCCGTACATTAAAATGTTCGATAACTTTTGTGGGTGATAACTTGTGGCCGCTTCCCCGGGGTCATCGTCATCGGAAATCGGAAATCGTTGAGCTGGCAACACGTGGCGCACATCACTTTTAGACACATGATTGATGGACGTCCCCGTAAACCCAGTCCAGCCTCGACTTGGGGCCAACAGAGCATGGCATAATGGCCAATTGGTTTAATGCTCGACGTTTTAGGGCGTACCAGCCAGCCGGGGGCGGGTGGGGGGGCGTTTAGAAGTGGGGCACAACCGAATTGCGGCGTAAAAGTGTCAAAGCTGACAGACAGCCGAGCAAAAAATGGCAAATGCCAAATGAAATGCCGGGCCATAGATTTGTCTATTGCCCTGCATCGAGCTTAAGATATAAACGGAATGGCTATATATGATGAACCACACCCCATCCCCTCCCCCCGCCAACCCACTCGGACCTAGTCTATTGGAAATGGATCATATCGAATTACTCTGAAAGCGAGAAATAGTAAGGAATAAACTTTGGAAATAGCTCTTGACATCTTCCTGTTCAAACTTTCCCAACATCATTTCCATTCCAAATTCCCCCCCCCCCCCCCCCTCTCTCACTCACTCTCTCTCTGTGTGTGTGTGCTCCTTCCGCTGAATGACAACTGCAGCTGCAATCCTTCAGTCAGCTTCAAATGAAAATCAAAAGAAGATTTATGTTTCTGACAGCAAACAGGGGGGCGGGGCATTGCATAATCATGAATGTTGCGTAAATCCACAGCACAGCATAAAAATACAAATAGAAATGCGTGGCACAGCCCGTGTTCGGTTGGGGGAGGGGGCCAGGTGAAGGGCCGGTATTTGCGTTGTGTAACCAATTTCGATCAAATTTTTGGCGTAAGCCTGCACAGAGGAAAGTGCCAGGCCTAGTCCATAAACACTCAGCTCTGCTAGCGCAGGCCATCAAATACCGTGTGCAAACAATTATTCCGATTGCATACCCTATTTTTATGGCAGTTCGGATACATGAAAATAATTGTCCAGTTCTTCACTGCCAAATACTGTGCTCAAGGGTATCTGATAGCCAATCAGTCTGTCAGCCGCAACAGACTTGTTTGCGAATAGTTTGCTAGTTACGAAATGGGCTTAAAATAAACCTTTCTAGTTTGGAAAATGTGCGCGCTTTCGAAACGCGTTTGTGGCTTGGGGTAAGAGGAAGAGGCGCCTGGCACAACCGCAAAATAGGCAACAGCAACAACAACAACAACAATAAAAAGGGCAGCAGCAGCCGCGTCAACAGTGGCCAAATTCATAGCCTACTTAGCGGCGCACGTTGCGAGCTTTTCAAATTTGAATTAGGCAACAGCAAGCCCTGAAACAGCCCGGCACGGGGAACATTTCCGTCTCCGGCAGCAGGTTCTGCGGCCACAACATGTTGTTCTTTTATGGCTATCTCTGTGTGAGCGTGTATATATATATGTGTGTGTGTGTGTGTGTGTGGCTATAGAGGCCCTCGTCCAACGCTTGGGCAGCAGCTGTGCGCCTTGCTCGCAAAAGTATGCAACAGCAACGACAAATGCCACATGCCACATGCCACATGCTACATGCTAGTTGCCGCAAGCCATTTGCTAGATGCTGCGGCAAGCGCGAACCTTAATTAGATCATAGTTGCTGCCACCCAGCATTTTATTGGCATGAACGCGCAACTTGCCTCACATGCCTTGCCACATTATGCACAGGCAGCCAACAGAGCTGGTCTATCAAATTCCTAGCTAACGCCATAGCACGCAGCCAAATTGGGCAGCCACATCAAATTTCCAGCTCAATCAGTGGCTGAATCTTTGCGCCATTTACGGCTCATGTGGCAGCTGCTCCTGCTCCAGCTCCTGCTGCTCCTGCTGCTCACCTTGTCGACTTTGCGGTATTTGCATTTTAATTGAATTGCACTAAATTATTATGTTTATACGTGCAGTTTGCAGCAATTTGGCTGCCATTTCAACTGGCAAAGCCAACAACTTGCCACAAAAACCGCACGTAAGAAGAACTCTTCAGGATTTCAGCTGTCAGAAACAAAGTTATTTTCTTTTAATTTTGTTGCCATAAGAAATACCCAAGTGACATATATGTACTATGTGGTCTCTGCATACCATGAAATTTAAAGGCATCAGCAAATTTTGCATGTTGTCCTATTTATGATGATCAAATTTGAATTACACTTTTTTGTACACTTAAGATATCTTCTAGTCGAGCTCATGCGAGCTACAGGGTAGCTGCAAGCACAGCAGCTTCAACCATTCTTAAAAGAACATGCTAGACATCCTCGACCCGTTAATCTTAGAGTTTAGATTAGCTTATATTTTGTATTCATTTATTTAACTGACTAACTAATTATACACTCGATTAACAATCAACAATAGCCTTGGTCGTTAAAGTTTGAAGTCTTTAGACACAGAAAGCTTGAGAGTCTAGTTGAGTGTATGCACATATCAATATAATTAACACATACCTAAGCAAACACATTGATCTCAGAGATTAAACCAGATGCAGCTCGTCAATTTGGTAAAACTTTTGGTAAGCCAAACATAGTTGAATAATTGTTGTAATATGTTCTATCCCAACCAACCAACAGTTTATATAGTCAGTTACTAGAACTTACTCTGCCTGAAGTCAATAGTGTATTTAATTTTCAATATTTCCTAACAAACTTTGCGAGTAGACTAATTGGATATGCAGCTGTTTGAGTGCTTCAAAGAATTAAACAAGTTTCCAGTTGGTTAATATTTTACGCACAACAAAGCTGATTCAATACACAAAAATTGCAAATAAATCTCTACGTAATATCTTCGAGTCAAATGACTACAAAAGCAATCGAATAATTAATCCAAGCAATTCCTTGACCTACCTCTAAACAATATAACTGCAATAAAGTCACAGTTGCAGTTGCAGTTGCAGTTGCAGTTACACATATCGATTGCACTTAATGCGGCATTTCGAGTGGGCTTCACTCATCTGTTTGTGGCATGCCAGGGGGCAAAGGGGGCAAAGGCGGGTGCGGCAGTGCAAATCAGGGCAACAACCAAAACAAAGGCAACTGCAATCATTGTAAGGACTATGCCAGCATTTGTGGGCTGCGCCTTAATCGGTTTTGCTCCCACTTGAAGTTGGCACTGATGGGTCTTAGGTGAGTTGGCATTACAATGGTCGAGAGGCGGCGGGCGCATTAGACTGAGTTCTCAGCTTGTGTCAACAATTGGAAGATGTGAATGATAGGATGTGTCCAATTAGTGTTCATTTTGAACAATGCTCAACTGAAGTATAAAGTGCGTAATAATGTTGGCAAAGGGGGAAACACAAGGTATTAGTTGAACTATTCAGGTAGAGCCTAATTGAAGTAGCTGTCCTTCAAGATATAGAGACAGAGACAGAGATAGAGATAGAGATAGAGATGGATATAGAGAGATAGAGAGATAAAGAGATAGAGAGATAGAGATAGGGAGATAGAGAGATAGGGAGATAGAGAGAGAGAGAGAGATAGAGAGATAGAGAAATAGAGAAATAAAGAGATAGAGAGATATGGAGATAGGGAGGAAGGGAGGTAGGGAGATAGAGAGGTAGAGAGAGAGATAGACAGATAGAAATATAGAGAGATAGAGAGATAGATAGATAGAGAGATAGGGAGATAGGGAGATAGAGAGATAGAGAGAGAGTGATAGAGAGATAGAGTGATAGAGAGATATAGAGATAGAGTGATAGAGTGATAGAGATATAGAGAAATAGAGAGATAGAAAGATAGGGAGATAGAGAGATAGAGAGATAGAGAGATAGGGAGATAGGGAGATAGGGAGATAGGGAGATAGAGAGATAGAGAGATAGAGAGATAGGGAGATAGGGAGATAGGGAGATAGGGAGATAGGGAGATAGAGAGATAGAGAGATAGAGAGATAGGGAGATAGAGAGATAGAGAGATAGGGAGATAGATAGAGAGAGAGATAGAGTGATAGAGAGATAGAGAGATAGAGTGATAGAGAGATAGAGAGATAGAGAGATAGAGTGATAGAGTGATAGAGTGATAGAGATATAGAGAGATAGAGAGATAGAGAGATAGAGAGATAGAGAGATAGAGAGATAGAGAGATAGAGAGATAGAGAGATAGAGAGATAGAGAGATAGGGAGATAGGGAGATAGGGAGATAGGGAGATAGAGAGAGAGAGATAGAAAGATAGAGAGAGAGAGATAGAAAGATAGAGAGATAGAGAGATAGAGAGATAGAGAGATGTAGAGATAGGGAGATAGGGAGATAGAGAGATAGAGATAAATAAGCTGTCTTCCATTCTCACTTGAAAGAACAAGATATACTCAATAGTGGAATAAGAGATTTTCAAAAGGCAATCTAACGAATAGAGTATGCAAATTCCCTCGAAACTGTTGATGGATTATAGTGGAATATAAGGGGATTGGGGAAAGGCTGAAATGGAAAACTGGGGCTAAGGAATAGTTTAGCATTTCAAATCGATACAACTCAAGCAGCTGTTCTCAACGTTCACTTATAAGACATAGAAATGTGTCTTATAGTGAGAATCGGAGGCAAATCGGTCGCTTTAAATTTAGCTAATTTGCCGGACATCTCAGAACGGTAGATTATGCAAAGTGAATTCAATTAATTTATATTTCGGCCTTGTTCGTTTCGCTGCAGATGAATTTTGCGAGGAGTATCCGCATAATTTGATGCCCACACCCGGCTATTGGATAGAGTGTTCACGACAGAAAATAACGCTGCCCACGCCGCATACGATTTGGGATGAGAGCGATTCGGAGCATGAGGATATACGTGCTGGGAGTGCCAGCGATGCGTATTTGGAGCGTGAGTGCAGTGACCTCTATGAGGACGATGAGGATTCGGAGGCAACGCCCAGTCCGCGCAAAAAAACAACCATTGAGGAGCAATGGGACCAGCAGGGCGCCTTCGAGCTAATCTCTGTGGAGCAGGAGACGTACGAGAAATACTTTTATGGCACCGAGCATTGGAATTATTTTACAAGTGACGAGGATCTGGGCCCCGTTATTCTCTCCATCAAACAGGAGACGCTCAATGGACGGGATCAGTTTCGTATACTCGTACGCGCTGGTTCCTATACGGTCCACGGACTGATACCGGCCTCCTGTGTGTTTGCCGATAGGTGAGATGCGCTCCAGGCTTAAGAATGCCCGGAAAAAAAGGGTTCAACTAAATTTAAATGCATTTTCTTCGATCTCTTTTAGATATAATCGCGAGGAGGTAGTTAGATCTTTAGGTAAAGAAGTTAATTTAAATCCACCATTAACCTTAGGACAACTGCCCGATACGCCCGAGGAATTATTAAAATTAGATCAGGTGCGTGCGAGCATCGAAAAATTGCGAAGATCTTAGCTTGGCTTATGTGGGAACTGATTGTGCAATTTTCATTCATTTCTCTAGGTTTTTATAAAATCCGAATTAAAAGTCGGCGTCATATTCGTCAAGGAGGAACAATATAGCGAAGAGCAAATTCTGGACAATAATGAAAATTCACCGCTCTTCGATGAGTTCCTCACGCTGCTCGGCGATCGCGTTCGCCTACGCGGCTTTGATAAATACAAAGGTGGCCTTGATACGGTGCATGACCTCACAGGTGTGTCTCGCTATCTACATTAAACTGCCCACACATACATACATATATGTATATTTTTAAATGTATGTATATGCTATACTCTGCATTTTCCGCTCAGGTCTATTCTCCGTTTATACGAACTGGCGCAACATTGAGATCATGTTCCATGTGTCCACGCTGCTGCCCTACGAGAAACATGACCCACAGAAGCTACAACGCAAACGCCACATCGGCAACGATATTGTCTGCGTGGTATTCCTCGAAGCGGACAACACCCGCTTCAGTCCCGCCTGCATCAAGAGCCATTTTCTGCACACCTTCATACTGGTAAGCCAACATTTAAGCCATCTGATGAGCTGCCTTCCATGGATTTCAGTCAGTCGGGACAGACAATTTTATATGTACTATGTTCCATAAATATAAATAGTGTGTCCTGACTGACTGATTGACATGCGATCAACGGACAGCTGAACCAAGTGCCGAAGCTTCCTTTTGTTGCGTGTTAGGGGAAAATCGATGGTCAAAGTTTGCCAGAGAAACATCAAAAAGAACGCAGCGATAAAAGTGTGACGGGATGAGCTCGCGTGGCTTAAGTGTCTGAGCGTCGGACCAGCAAGCGAGAGGTCGCCGGCTCAAACGCTGATTGATTGACAAGCGATTAACGCGCAGTCCGCAATGAGGCGGGGCCAGGGAAAATTCGATCGGAAAAACAATGCAGTAATATAATTGTGATCCCTCGTGAAGTTGAAGGAGCCACAACGTTGTCTTTAACGAGCGACCACTGTATTAGTATAAAACCTTTCTCTCTCTCCTTCTCTCTCTCTCTCTCTCTGCAACGGAAATACAGGTGCGTGTCTCGGCGCGTATTAAACACAAGCCCACACGCTACGAGGTATCTGTGGTCACACGCGATGAGGTTGGCGCCTACAAGCCCTACCTTTGGGAGCAGTCGGTCTTCGAGAAGGGGCCAATGTTTCGGTAAGTGTTAGCCAGCGGCTAATCCAATTGTAATTGAATATATGATAGAGAATTTTGTTTAGCGAGTGGCTGCTGACGAAAATTGTGAATGGGGAGCGCGCCTCGTATTCGGCGCCAAAATTTGCCAGAATGCAGGAGCGGACGCGCTCACAGATGCTCGAGGATCTGGTGATGAATCTATCGAATCATGCGGAAACTGGTCAAATACCGAAGCCATATAGACGCGGCTCCTGGCGGCCAATTGGTGAGGATGAATATTTCAAAATGTTGCATGCCAGAGTACTAGACAACAACAGATCACAACAACAACAACAACACCAACAACAACAACAACAACATGAACACTTCAACAACTGTTGCTATTGTAATTGCAACGAGCAGCAGCAGCAGCAGCAGCTGGCACTGGGCACAACACACACACACACTAAACACAACAACAACAGCAACAACAACAACGCTGAGCAACGCCAACAGCAACAGCAACAGCAACAGCAACAACAACAACAACAATCAGCAACGACAACAACAACAACAACAACAACAAGAACCCTTCGCTGCAATTTGTGCTGTGCCTCTGTGATGCACCTCTGTGTGAGGCATAGTATGTGTATACCCACACACACACACACACACACATATATATACACGCACACCTACCCACAGTCAGTTGTTTAAATGTTTCACCTGTTAAATGGGCGGGACTGTTTGCGGGCGTGGCAGCTGCTGCCGCTGCTTTGACAGCTATTTGCAGCATTTCACTTTGTTGACTCTCAACTCTGCATGATTAATCGTTTTGCCATGTTGTTGCTGCTGTTTGCCGTTGCCATTGTTGTTGCAGCACTTCCGCATGCCATGCCAAACACACACACACGCACACACACACACACACATGCGCGCTTACACTTCCGTTTCCGCCATTAACACATCCGCCTCTGTTTGCACGCGACGCGACGCGACGCGACTGCGTTGCGCAGCCTCTGTGGCATGCTGTGACAAATCTTACAACGCAATCTGCTTGCTGCCACAGCATTGCCTTGCCCCACCCCCACCCCGACCCCGACCCCTCCCCCCTCCACTACTTTGGCACACATGACACGCAACCGCGTGCCCCTGCTCTGCCCCCGTTTGGCCTGGTTTTAGCGCGTATCTTAAGTTGTCCGGCATGAAATGTTGTACATTTTATCTGCTGCGGTCAATCTTTTGCGTCTTAGCACAGCCGAGCACACGCACACACACACACACACACACAGAGAAGCACACCCGCATCGCCTCCTGTCTGCCCATCCTATTGGGAGCTGTTGTTGTTGTTGTGATTTGTTTTAGATTTTCTGTTATTTATTTGTTGCATTAAAGAAGACAAATCTAATTTGATTTATTCATGCACAGCAAAAGCACAATCCACACACACACACACACACACGCACACACCCTCAGTTGTGTAGGTGTTGGCCAATTGTCAGCCCCGGTCCGGGCGTCCAATATCTCTACCGCCCCCATTGCGCCCAAAATGCGTATCGCACATTCGAACTAGTTATGCATATTAAAATAATGCAAATTATTGATTGATAGCTTCTGTGGCCACACTGGGGATGCGGTGTTCTCCCTGCTGAGTTGTTGTTCCACACACTACCCCCAACCGGGCCCCGCCCCCCTTAACCAACCGCCTGAGCTGCAGCTTGAAGACAACTCAATAAGATGCTCCATAGGCAAATGTAGCAGCTGCTTAAATATATAATCCAAAGCCAAAGACAAGAACAACAAGTACGGCCATTTTCGGCATACCGAACCTTAAATACCCTATTGAGCTATGTATATGATATAGGTTGATATAGATTGTGTATCAGAACAGAGAGACAGATAGTCGGACATGATTATATCGATTTGAGCTCAAGTATATATGTATACTTTATAGGGTCAATTCATGCTTAAATCAAAATATGCTCTAACAATATGAAAGAGAACTACATTTTCGTCGAATCTTTCCCATATCAGCTAGATGAAACATGGGCCCCATCTGACTGTTCCTGAAATCTGTTATCGATATCGTAAAATATAGAATTATCTATGCAACTGAGAGAGTAGCTTGTAGAGAAACAAATAGACAAGGTTTTAGTGACTCAAAGCCTTTTCAGTACAAATAAGTTAAATTAAATTCCTAAACTTTTGAATTCCTTGCGTCATCTGTAAAACCTACAACAAGTTTCAGCGATGGGAAATCAGCTGGCAAAAGAACAAATCAATTTTAGGAATGGAAACCTTAATTATAAAAAAATAAGCAAGCGTTCAACACACAGAGAACACAAATTGGCTAATAAAATGCCATGTATAATATTTCATATTTACATATCGTAACCAAAAATGCGAAACGCAGCTGTGTTGAAGTGCCGAACCCTGACCCCTGACCCCTGACCCAATCGCCGCATAGCCCGCACATAGACCCTGCCATTGATTACAACACTAGCAATTTTGATGTGTACTTGTATTTGTGTTGGCTTTTGTGTTTCTGTTTGATGGTAATAACCAGCATTTACCTGCAAACATGTAATGAAAATTGAATAAACAAGTGCACACTAGTCGGCATTGCCCGACTTGAAGTTACCCAGTACCAAACGGCGAGCTGACGTTACCAAACGATCTTATTTTCTGCTACAATCCTATTTTCTGCAAAAGCACAAAAACACACACACACACACACACACAGAGAGTAGCACTCGATTGTGACCCACTCTGTGGGCAGAGTTTCCTTGACAAGCCTTAATGTTTATAGTCCAATCCATAACAATTTTCAGATTCTCAACATTTAATCGAGTGTCAAAATTTCATTTCTCCAGATCACATTAGCTGCTAGATATGGTCACAAGGCCTTACATTGATTTTTATCGATTTCGTGCGATGGGTTATCGATTATTTGCAAGAAATTCGATCTGCGCGTGCAGCCCAAACCTGAAGACTCTCTGACAGACAGACATGACCTAATCGACTGAGCTTCCGATCGAAAATATATATATATATATATATATATACTTCTGGTTGCTTCCTGCTGTTTCTTAGCACAAAAACAGTATACCCCTTGCTGGCGACTTCCACTGGGTTCAGGGTATATATCGGGTGCAGGTGAGGTCGTTACTTCGACCATTGCACGCAAGCCAAACAATTGAATCGAATCGAATTGAAATCGAATCCAATGGCAATGCTTTTGGACCTCTGCAGAAAATGGAAGGTGCCTGTTGCCAAGTGCATCGTAACACAATTTCCATATGGCCGCTGCGACCTCGAGAACTCCCATTACGCATATTTGTATGTGTATGTGCGAGTATTTCGTATCCGTAAGATACAAGCAAGCGGTGTATGATTGATGGCCCACATTTTATGCACACAAACACAAACACACACACACACAAATACATAGACTAGTACGCCAGACGCAGACTTGGGCTGTTCCCGAGTGTTGGGAAGCAGGTGAAGGTGGCTGCGGCTTAGCCAAATGCCGGCTGCAAAGGCCAAAGGGTTATATATGTATACCCTGTACTCGCATCATGATAAATAATAATAGGTATTTCAACAAATGGCATTAAATTCTACGTTATGTGGCAGCAACATATTTGTTCCCTGGCTTCTTTTCAAACTAAAATGTTGAAGACGTTCTCAACCAACTTGAGACATTTTGCTAACATACATTATCGTATTTTCTTACTTGATATATGTAAATGTTCGAAAAGTTGTATAATATATTATGGACAAACTTATAAAGCGTCGCGTGTACCTTTCCACAGGGCATCTCCTAGTCGATCATGCCAGCTTTCCTTGCCACACGCCCACGCACCACCAACCACAATATAGAACAACAAAAATGAGCGATGTAACAAGTTTGTGAGAATATTTCACAAATATCCAAGCCATCTTTAAAAGCTGTCTTTTGCTTGTTCCAAGCTGTCATTGAAAGGGGCCTGTTTCCGACACATTAACACTAGTTAACATCCCACAAAAGCTAAGCCACAGAAATGTGAAGAAGAAATTTGTGTATTTCGCCTTAACCGTCTAAAATTCATGTCTGCATAATTAACTTTGTACTTTGCGTGAAAATAATAATAAGGCAAGGCTAAAGGGAGCTCGTTCGCAAAAACAACAAATTGGGATACATTCAAAAAATATGAAAGCATTTTTCTCGAAACGACTTTATGAGAAATTTAAATATACGAATATTGAAGAAGCAGACATAATTGATATATTTGTCTGTTATATTGCTAGATAGTATATATCGATAGTTTTTTAGCTCATATATAAACTAAACTTAGACTCTTCTTTGGTTGAACTGTCTCTAAGCTTTGAAATCAAGATGGATTCCCACCTAGTTATATTCAAGAACGAAATTTACTTGAAATTAAATGTGCAAATGGTTTGTAATTCATGCAAAAGTCATTGCTCGATGGTATATCGATAAGACCCATTGTATATCGATAGTTTTGTAGCTCTCTTATAAGCTCAACTTAGACTCTTCTTTTATTGAGCTGGTTTCGAGCTTTGATAAGGAAATGTACTTGAA
This sequence comes from Drosophila borealis, assembly GCA_035045885.1. Taxonomy (NCBI): domain Eukaryota; kingdom Metazoa; phylum Arthropoda; class Insecta; order Diptera; family Drosophilidae; genus Drosophila; species Drosophila borealis. The sequence goes on along the minus strand of JAWNOR010000145.1, from coordinate 444,561 downwards.
GTTTAAAGTAAAGTATAAAGTATGTATTTCATGTCAAAGACATTACTCGATAGTGTATCGATAAGACCCATTGTATATCGATAGTTTTGTAGCTCTCTTATAAGCTCAGCTCAGACGCTTGTTTTGTTGAACTGATTTCAAGCTGTGAGTTAAATTTGATTCCTTTCTAGTTTAGGTACATTCAAGAAAGAAATGTACTTGAAGTTTATAGTAAAAATTGTATGTATTTCATGTCAAAGACATTACTCGATAGTATATCGATAAGACCCATTTTATATCGATAGTTTTGTAGCTCTCTTATAAGCTCAGCTTAGGCGCTTATTTTGTTGAACTGGTTTCAAGCTGTGACATCAAGTTTGATTTCTTTCTACTTTAGGTACATTCAAGAACGAAATGTACTTAAAGTTTATAGTAAAAATTGTATGTATTTCATGCCAAAGACATTACTCGATAGTATATCGATAAAACCCATGATATATCGATAGTTTTGTAGCTCTCTTATAAGCTCAGGTTTCAAGCTGGTTTCAAGCTGTGAGTTAAATTTGATTCCTTTCTAGTTTAGGTACATTCAAGAAAGAAATGTACTTGAATTTGAAAGTGCAAATGGTATGTATTTCATGCCAAAGTCATATTAGAATATAGAACGGCATGTTTCTCTAAATATATACAAGTATTATTATTATTTGTCATAAGCTAACTCTTTACGCATTAATTCGTATCATAATTCCTAACATAATACATCATCCCAAAACAGATATATTTATAGTTTAATTCTTGACGTATTCCTTTTTTTTGCATAGGCCACATGCGACCATCGTCACCGCTGCTGGATTCGGTGAGGGATCAGTTCGAGGATTACGATCAGCTGGCCAAAGACTTTACGCGTGTATTTCTTAACGACGAACCATCGTGCCTCACAAATGCCCATCTATTCGATGTGGTCTTTCTGGTGGGCCAGTCCAAGCAGAAGGCGCGTCTCATTGGGGTACGCGCCATACTAGGTGTGCGCAGTCGCGTCTTTCAGGTAACGTTTTTGCGGCCCTCGACTGTCAACGGACATATTCAAAGATTTGAGTTTTTTTTTTTTTTTTTTTTTGGAATTTCATTATATAGGAAATGCTTTATGGCATACAGACGGGCTTTGGATCACCGCAGATACCCGTTGCCGAGATCTTTGCCCGGCCAGCGCCGTCGCTGGTCTCGCCACAGAATCAAAAGCCGAAAAGTAACAACTATTTAACCGTACCGGATTCCGATTCCATACGACCCAAAAGTGTGCCCTCATCGCCGATGGTTAAGCGTGCGTTCTCGCGCCTTGGCACGATCACAGCCGGCTGGGGTCGATCCATACGGAATAAGAATACGAATCAATTGAATCCGGATGATAAAAAGAAGTGGATATCATCGACAGATTGTTCGAGTAAGAGTTTTCATTCAATGCAATGCAACAATATCGATGCGTGTTCTTTTTTCTTTCTCTCTTTTGCCTCTCTCTCTCTCGCTCTCTCTCTCTCTCTCTCTCTATTTGTCTCTCTCTCTCTCTTTTGTCTTTCTCCGTTTTTTGCGCTCTTGCTTTTAAACGTACCTGATTTTCGTAATATACACTCACCCACTTACTAATAAATAACGCCTTGGCTCCGCTCCTACGTACTACGTAACTTCGTAACTGCCTGTTTTACCACTTGCTAATACTTGCTATCAACTTGGCTAACAACGAAAACAAATCGCAAATAACGCACGTCGCACGCCTTAACTACCTCACAAACAACCCAACTGCGTACTCCATATATGATATATATGCATATACATACATATATAATATATACATATATTATAATGTGATGTGTAATTTGTCCATATGTAAATTGTATAAACCGCATTCGGGATTATCGTTATGGTTCTTGTCCTTCATCGTGTTGTGCTGCATTCCTAATCTTTTCCACCGACAACAACTTCTTATGTTTTTTTTTTATCTTACTTATGCCAAATTATTTTGCTTATATGCTTCCTTTTTATTGGCATTCTTTGCCTTAAATACCTTGGACGTGTCCTGCTAACGGTATCAACCGCTTAATGCATACCCACCTCTCTGAACTCACCACCACCATAATCGGAATTCTAATCGGCTAACTATCATACACATATCGTATTTCCGTCAATGTTTCCCACCAAATATATCCTCAACAATTTTTCACTGCTAATTTTTCGCTAATTTTCACCATATCCTAAACTTTGAATAATACTGCACAAATGGAATTCCAACGCACATGTTTCTCATATCTATACTCACCACGAACATACGAAATATCACTAAACTAAACACATATCACATCATCATCCATATTTCACCATCCATATTTCCCAAGACCGTACTCAACACACTCACTGCAACTGACTATATTCAACTTATACTCACCACTTTCATATTCACCACCGCAAAACATGCGAACTCCCAATACATTTATAAAATTAAAACGTATCGCATTTGCTTGATATTCCTTAAATTTGGACACACTAAACAATTTGCATAATTCACCACACTGCAACTGTTACCCTCTCTCTCTCTCTCTCTTTCTTCCCAATCTTACTCTTTCAAAACATATTTAAAATTGATTTAATAACAATACAAAAAATATACAAATACAAATTTCATTAAATTAATTAAACAAAAATCGAAATTCTTGTCATTTTTCATCACACGCGCTAACCCAACCGCCACCCCCCACACCCGTCTCTCGCTCCCTCTTTCTCTCGCTTCACCATAATCAATTAACGCTTTTTATTTGGATTTTGATTTCTTTGAAAACCGTGCGATATTCCCACCCGCAAAACTGACCGCATTTATTTAATTTCGCAATTAAATTTAATTAATATTTAATTTGATGATTTTCATTTGCGTTTAATTTAATAATTTCGCGTCCACAAACCACCTTAAACCAAATAAAAAAAAAATATATATCACGACAACCAAATTCCAAAATACCGAAAATCAAAAAAAAAAAAAAAACATACAAACCCGAAAAAATATCAACTTCCAAACCTGGCAGACAGAGATAGTAAAGACAAGGATAAGGACAAGCCGGGCAACAATCAATTGGCCATGCCCCGGCTCTCCGTATGCGCCGATGCCCAAAAGGTGGACCGGGCCAAGCTAGCCCAAACGGAATTCAACATTATCGAATTCGATCCGGATACGTTTCGTGTGCTCCTGGACTATCTGCACACGGGCACCTGTCCACTGACATGTGTCTCGATACCAGGTAAGCAAATCAATGATAATGGAAAAAAGTTGAATATGCAAGAACAGAGCACGTTTTAGTACTATTGCCCTTACAAAATGGAATAAAATTGAAAAGGGAATGCTTGAAATTGAAACATATGCGAGTACAGAGAACATTTCGGTGGTATTGCCCTTACCAATAGGAAAAAAGTAGCAAAGGGAACGCTTGGAATTGAAACATATGCGAGTACAGAGAACATTTTAGTAGTATTGCCCTCACGTAAAGTATGAGTATCAGAAATTAATCCCGTTACCCGGTGTTTCTTTTTGAAAAACATAACGGTAAATTTCTCAGCTGGAACGTTTCGCATAAAAAGAGAACAGAAAAGAGTAGAAACAGGTGAAATTGAAAACATAAATAAAAGTAGGTAAAGGAACTAAGGGCCAATAAACAAATCTAGGCATAACAACAGGGAACAGTTGGAATCGGACCATAGAGACTAAGAACAAATTTGAGTACAATAAAAATAAAGAATAAAAGAAAATGTACAATATAGCAAAAGTACAATATAGCAAAAGTGAATATAGAGTTAATCGGGAATAAGAAGGATATGAAAAACATGGGTACTAAACGCTGTAATAACAGGAAACTGTTTGAATCAGTCCATAAGAACAACTTCGAGTAGAATATACAAAAAATGTATGGGAAGAAGAATATGAGAAAATATAGGTACTAACAGGGAACAATTGTAAGCAAAAGCGAATAAGAAGTTAATGGGGAATAGGAAGAATATGAGACGACTTGAGGAACAAGCGGAATTGAAACGAATTAAAGAAGAAAGCGAAAAAAAAGAGGAACACATTTTTGTATCGACTCTACCCACTTAATATTCAGAAATAGAATGCAAGTGAAATAGAAAATAGATAATGGATTAAGGCAAGGGAAAGTTAATAATATTAACACGCATAATCTTTCAAATTTTGAAACATTTCTGTGGCATTTTCGTAGGTCTGCTCTGCGCCGCGGAGCACTATGATCTGCCAGAGCTGTTGCAGGCGTGCTTCCATCACTGCAAACAGTTCCTGCGCATCGAGGTCGTCTGCCCGATGCTGATCTCGCTGGAGAACTACTACTGGCGTTACACATCCGCCTCCGAGCTGGTCAACATGATACTGTCGTTCGTGGAGAGCAAGGCGCATGCGCTGTTCAAATGCCCCGAATTCCTTCATCTGTCCGAATCGATGGTGCAGATGATAATGTGCCGGGAGCTGCAAACGCCGGAGATACGTAAATTTGAGGCGATGCTCGCCTGGGCGCAGCACAAGGTTGCCAAGCTCAAGAATCATCCCAATAAAGACACACAATTCGAATTCGAGTGCATCATGGAGCGACTGACGCGCGATCTAAATCTGTGCCGCATCTCGCCCAGCGAACTGCTAACCGTTGTGTTGCCATCAAAGTCAATGAAAAACGAACGGATCATGGAGACGCTCATGGTGCAGGTGAATCTCGGCACCTATCGGATGCCCGAGCTGGATGCGTACCGTCAGCAGTTGCGACAGCAGGAGTCCGCCGAGGCCACCGTGCAAGTCCACCGGGGTGGATGAGACAGTAAGAATGTGAGTTTCGATTTGGATCAACAGCCGCTGGCGCTAGCCCCAACCACTGCCGCAGCCAACGCAAAAATGGCGCGCACGCCCGACTTCGCTGCCGGACTGTTGACACCCAATGCCGCCGGCGGCACCATAACTAGCACCATTGCGAGCGGCATAACCCTCCAATTGGATGCGCGCGCCTATGCGATGGCCTCCGTTGCCGTTGCCCTCGAACATCAACAACAACAGCAGCAGCAGCAGCAACAACAGCAGCAGCAGCAGGCGCCGCGCGACGCCACCGATGACGAGGTGGAGCTGTACGCCAGCTTTGATATGGCGCCCAGCACCAGCCGCGTTGCAGCCCAAATGCAGGCGGCCAAGGAGGCAAGGCGGAAGCGTTGGGCCGCCGACGGCGCCAGCGGCAGCAGCGACGGCGGCTGTGCCAGTGGCAGCAGCGGCAGCGGTAGGCGTTATTAAATTGGAAAACAAATAAGCAAAAAAAAAAAAACAAAAACAAATCTAAATTCAAAACAAAAATGCACAGAGAACCGACAAACTTTGGCTAGCCGAAGTTGCAATACTCTTGCAGCTCTCATCAAATATATTTATACATATATATCTTTCTATATAGTTGTAACTTCATGCTAAATACCGAATTCCAACCTTTTGTACATATTCCAAAGAGCAACAGCCTTTTCATGTTCCAAATATATATGTTATTTCCAAACAATCCGCATGATATCGTGTTCCGTTTCCACAAATTCCACCTAATAAATAACCTGCAGCCAGCTCTTACAAGTTTCAAATGCATAACTAGCTAATATTGGATTCAAAAAGTCTTCTCTTCTCAAACCCAACAATAAGTGAACTCATTGTTTGACTAACTCAAATAATATGGTGTTCCATTTTCACGCATTCCGCTTAATAAGTGCGCCATATTGAATATACGTACAGGACTTTGGGACTTCTTTAAAGATTATGAAATGTCCATAAAAGGAACATAATAAACAATTTTTGGTGTTCCATTCTCACCGTTCGTTAACAATTACAATACTGCAAGGGTATTTTGTGCGTATGGATGTGTGTGCGTGTGTGTGTGTGTGTGTGCGTGCAACTAACCCACCGCTCGTAAGCGCCCTGAGAAGCCGAACAAAGAGAACCATCCAAATCGAAGCTGACATTATTAACTCTTACATTCACCCCGCAAGACAAGAAACCTAAAGAAAAAAAAAACAACAACAACAAAAATTAAATGAAAAGCAAAGTAAATAAAGTAAAAAACATTTTCTACAAAGTATTACTTACAATTAAACAGAGATACATATACATAAAACCTATTGTAACTAGGTAGAGAGAGACAGGGAGAAGAGAGTTTTTTTTTTGGCAAGTCCCAACAAGACAAGAAACAAAAATACCGAAAAATACCGAAACATACCGAAAAAAAAAAAACAAATGAAAACCAAACAAAAAAAAAACGCTTACTGATGTAAAACAAAGACTTAAGAAAAATGATAAAACAAATTTTTTTAAATCAATATTATTGAAAATGTAAGCTCTACCAAGTTTTTGGAAAAACCAAAGAAATTACCCAAAAAAAAAAACCTAGCATAACCTTGAAAAGAAAAACCTAAAGATATATATGTACATAGACATACATTTACACACTCGTATATGTATTTAAATGTTAAAAAATAACTCTCAAACTGATTGAATGGCTGCGTTTGTTTTTTTTTTTTAACGATAATAATATCAAAAAAAAAGTTTAAAAAAATACCAACAAGAATATATTGAAAACTGAGTTAGCTATATATATATATATATATATATATATATATATATATATATATATATATATATATATATATATATATATATATATATATATATATATATATATATATATAATATATACATTATATATTTACTGTACCTAACAAATACAATTGACTAACTAACTAACTTGCATTAAAATAGTTATCGTTGTACCTATGCAAAAATAATACCGTAAACAAGCAGAAAAAAATACTAAATGCATCTAAACAATGAAAATGTGTTAATGTTCCGCTAAATAATTCAATTGCCTGTCCTTAAGAGTTACTAGTTATCCAGCAGCTGAAATATCACACATAGATATATAGATATGTATGTATATACCTGTTGAAGAGTTCATGTTAGTTGACTAGCAGTTAATTTGTCAACCTGTCAAACCAAAGATCAGATGTCGATTAGCTGGCAAAGCAAGTCGAAGAGTTTTATAAATGATTTAAAACTAGGCGCCGCTTTTGTGTCTTGTTGCAACTGGTAGCTTAGCCGCCCACCAAGCTAACACAAGCATGTCAAGGTGGCTGGTAAATTTACCAGGAACATGTAAATATACGCATATGTGTGGTTAAACACAACTAACGCATTAATATTGACTAATCTGTCAGCTATTGACTGATGCCGCTCCTGCATATTTTAAATGTGCATAAGCTACACAGAATACCCCTAAAATAGGATAAACCTTCAATTGCAGACATCTTGAGAGGAATGTGTCGTAACTACATAAATACTAAGTACAATATGCATATTTCTTTAATATATATACACCTACATAAATGTGCTATCTATATATATACATATATATACATTAACCGCATATTTGTCATACTACACAATAATAACTGACAGCTACAGAAAAATACAGATCTACAATATATATATATATATATATATATATATATATATATATATATATATATATATATATATATATATATACATACATATATACATATGCATATATATATATATATATGTGACAAATTGAAAACCAAAGAAAAACAAATGAAATAACGTAACGGCAGCATTTTCAAAAAGGGTTTCACCTAACGGTTCAAATGTGTATATCAAAATTAAATACATGCATACCTAACAAAATGTTTATATAGTATATGTATACATATGTACTTATTATATATATATATATACATATATATACCAGCACAGCGCTGGGCATATGCTTAAAAACACTTATCCGTAGGAACATACCAGAAGAACATACCAATTAAAATACAAGTTAAAATACACACCGAAACAGACGTTGAAAATGCTTTAAATGTGCAAAATGTTGAATATAACCATAAAACATAATCCAATATCTAGGTTAATGTGCGTGTGAATTATTCCACCTCAGCCCAAATAATAGCTGAATTTGATGTAAACTACAGAAAGCAGAAAACAGAAAACTATACTCACAACAAGTAAATTAACCAACACTGGAAATTGCAAAACATTTCAAACACAAAACGGGAAACGAAACAGTTGAATTAACAGTAGATGAAAAAAAAACAAAAAACAAAAGAAAAATTAAAATTTTGAAACAGTGTTTTTGCTGAAATAAATACAAGCAACAGTAAATACAAATAAGTAAGAACACATGAAACAGAAATTGGAAATAGGAAAACGAAGCATTAGGCAACACTTTTGCTAGGGAACATGGCAAATTGAACATAGGAACGTGAACTTTTGCTAGACAGCATGTGAAACGGAACATGCAGCAGACATTTTTTTTTGTGCAATAAACAAGTTGAAATACTTGTTCGAAGGAGCACTGGAAATGAAACAGTTTTAAACGAACCGTACTTCGTATAGCATTTTTGAAGAAATTCATAAGACAGCAAAGGAACGTGTGAAATAGAACATAAGAAACCACTTCAATTGGTAACAAACCGATGAAAATCCAAACAAAGGTTGGAGAAAATTGTTGTTTCTTTTTTTTTTTTTTTTTTGTGCTAACAGTCGTCAAAAATATTGAATCTGAAGGCAAAAAACCATATAAAAAATAAAATAAAAATATACCAATACTAGCTAAGATACTTAAAAGAAACCCCCTTAAAGGTTAGGAGAAACGGTAACTGAATATATACACATTACAAAAGTACATTGGCAAGCCACGCTGCTGACGAAAATATTTACATACAATACAGTAAAAACAAAAATAAAAAGAAAAAATACAACAAAACAATATTTTGCATAATTGCAACAAGTGTTTCTAAGTGTTTGTGCCGTGCTGTGTTACAACCAAAAATCTAATGATTTAACTCATAGTACATACTATATAAACTCTTGATATCTTAAAAGCAAAACAAAAAACAAATCAAATAAAGTAAAACTAAAAAGAAAACAATGAAAAAGACAACTTCGGATTTGCCGAAGTTCGGCATGTTCTATCTGAGAATACTAAATGAACAAATAGTCCATATATATATATATACATATATTTATATATATGTATGAACATATATCCGATCAGAAACGGGGATAGAGCATGCAGTAGCCGAATTTTTTGATGGAGTTAAGCAAAGAAAGTAAAAATACAAAACATAATTTAATCAAACTCAGTGTTAAATGCCGTGCGACTCCTTTTGAGCTCATCTAATTGTATACCATAACAATCCAAGATAAACCGAATAGATATCCCTTAAGCACACCGAATACTCTTATCAAACTAACTAATTGAATATTGTAATTGACAGCTAAATAAGCATGCATACATTCAAAACTCATACGACTTTACATTTGTACATCAACTTTATACTATATACAACATGATTACACTCCATATATGAATGTTATATACATGTATTGCGCCGACCTGAGGGCCAAGGCTGCAGGTTCGGTGCGTTTCGAAACTAATTATTTATAAAATTAAGTTTACATATACATATAATGAATGTACAACAATATGCTATATATGCCAATGTATGTATGTGTAATCAACCTATACAATAAGCCAGCATCTAAATTGATCTATCCAAACTATGTTACGATATATGTGTATGTGTTTGCTCGTATGCCACCAACTACTTATATGCAGAATATACTTAAATACATACATACATATATATACACTATATACATTATATATATATATATATATTTGAATATATGTATGTGTGTATAAGCAGTCGTTCCTTTATGGACCCGAACTCCATTGCTTGATTCTGGGATTTCTCTTAACTATTTCGGCTACATTTTTCGGGTGTACATCATTTGTTTTGTCTGTTTACGGCCAAAAGTTATGCTATATATGATATGCTGGATATAAAACAATTGTATGACATTTATGGAACACATTGCGAAATATATATATATACATTAAATAAAACTGACTTTAAAAAAAAAAAACAAGCGTATAATTGTGTTGTTTGTTGGATCCACTATGGATATTATTAACGTTCGGATAATAGATCGAATTGGAGAAACAATCGGATTTGGAACAGCAGTAAAGGCATCAAATGATTTGAAGGGAGTTTCAATCAATAGACAGAAGTAGAGAAACAATTGGAATTGGAACAGCAGTAAAGACATGAATGAAATTTAAGAAGGAATGCAATTGGAATTCGAATATTGCTCAATTTTGGCGGTATTTTGGGTAGACAGAACTGGCGAAACAATTGGAATTGGAACAGAATTAAAGGCATGCAGTTTAAACAGAAATGAATTGAAATTAAAATATTTCCCTGTTTGTAGAGTTCGGAACAAAGGAAAAGGCATGAATGAAATTCAAACAAAAATGGAATCGGAATATCTTAGAAATGGAATTGGAGTTAGAATATATATTAGAATGATTAGAATCGGATAGGATAGCATCGGAATTAATGAGGGGTCTTTAAAACAGTCTAAATTCAATTTAGGGAAACAATTGGCATTGGAATTGTTGTTATATAGAACTGTAGAAATTGGGACCATGTGAATTAAAACAAAAATGTATTGTCTTTTAACTACTTTAATGCTAAGCTAATTGGTCATCAAATGGAACGTTCGGAATCGAAACTAAATTGGTAAGTGCATCATAGGAAAAATTTGGAATTGAATAATTTAGTTTAGACGGCTCGTTTAAACTGGGGTTTTTCCATTTTCAAAACTGTTCAAATTCAATTAAGAGAAAAAGTTGGATTGGGACTTGTTGTTATCTAGAGCTGTAGAAATATAGGTTATGTAAATTGAAATAAAAATGTAATGCATTAGACTTTTGATATAGCTACTAAAACTAAAACAGTTGCTTAACTAATGTGTCAACAAAAACAATGATATTGAAATTAAATTGATTGGTGATTAATATGAAATGTTTGGAATTGTATAGTGAATTATCAAAGTATTTATCTTTCTGGTCTGAGCCAAATGATGTCAACTGCATTTATGTTTCCTTTTTTTTTTTTATTGAGGTTTTAAGATCTATTTTCATTTTTATTGAATTTTTGAATTATGTACTTTAATTATTACATTTATTATTATAGTTATTATTATTATTGGTATTCATAAGAGTTTACATTCAATTGTTTTTGTTGATTTACTTTGTTTAATGCTCGCAACGTACATCATTTATATAATTTTTACAATATTTATAAATATATGTATATCTAAATACATATATATACGCATGTTTGTATATATATATACATATACATATATATATATTTATATTTATATACATATACTGTATATGCATGTGTATATAGTAAAACTAAAAGGTAGACACACAGACTGATGCGCATATACATACATATGTGCACACACATATACACATCCATATACATACATAAGTATATAGTCCAAAAAGCCTTAACTTTAACACATTAATCAGTCGAGATACATCATTTAATTTATTACTTTTACACTTGTTGCTTTATCTGAATTTCAATAAATTAACGTACAAATAAATGGTGTTTTTTTCCTCTTCAGATTTTTTCTTTCCATTTCAAATTTTTAATCATACAAAGGGACAAAAAAAAAGGTATATATGGAAATTAAATTGGTTTTCTATTTCAAACAGCAAATGCAACATACCCTTTTTGCACACTATATATAGGCATATGCATGCATATATATAAATGTATAAACATATGTATATATATAAATATATATATATGTGATTTTCTTTATAATTTATATACAATTTTATAATTATGCATAAGCTTGAAAGTATTTTGTTTTCGTTTTAGTTTTTGGGCTATAGTTAAATAATTTATTCTTTAATTGTTATGCACGCGCAGGAACAAAACATTGAGGTCGCCAAGCTGCACACACACACACAAACACACACAAACACACACACACACATTCACACTTCAATATCCATTCATCATTTAGAGTTTTTACTTTTGTTTTTTGCTGCTCTTGTGTTTTACATATGGTAAGTATTTTGTAAGGAACTTGTTTTTTATAGAATTCTATTATAACAAAGCAAATAATACATAATAATACAAATAAACGGAGCTATATATCAAGTATATAGTATATATATATATATGTGTTGTTTTTTATGGATATGAATGAAAAGGCATTCCGTGCCGATCAAGTTGTTATACATCTGTTTTGCATATAGTTCATAGATATATAACTATTTAGATTTGTTTAGAGCAAACGTTAAAGCTCAAATCAAATGTTGCTCGAGAAATTCAACTATTGCACTATTATTGTTGTCTCAGCATCTGAATACATGGGTATATATATATATATGTATATCTATACAACTATATAAATATGCGACTATATACGAGCATATGTAAACAACAAAAAAAAAAACTGTTTTATATACATATATATAAAGATATATATATATAGCTATAGTTATATAGGGCACAGTGTTCAATTTTGGCTATTAGTTCAGTTTTATGTATACGCTATATATGCATATATATGCTGGATATATGGCTAGATATATTGCAGTTACAATTTTTAACATGATTGTTGTTTAGTTTGTTGCCTAAAACAATTCCTATATACACACACACACACGCTCAAGCACACACACACACACACACACACACACACAATTAAGAATTAAATTTAAAAAAAAAATTTGATTTTGTTATAAATTAAAACAGAAACATTTTGTGAACTAGCTGAATTAAGATTAAAAGACAACGCAAAGCCTAGCTACGGCCTAAAATTTAAACGTTATATATACGACTTTTGAACACTTTCGATTGCTGTTGTTGGTTGTTTGTTGTTGTTGTTGTTGTTGTTGTTGTTGTTGTTGTTGTTGTTGTTGTTGTTGTTGTTGTTGGTTGTTGGTTGTTGGTTGTTGGTTGTTGGTTGTTTGTTGTCGCTTTACAAGTCCAGCGTCGAGCGTCTGTGTGCTGCGCCTGTTGCTGCTGCTGCGTTTGCGGCTGCTGCTGTTGTTGTCGCCGTGCCGCAGCTGTCGCCAGCAGCTGCCGGCTCATCGGGCGCCACATCATCGTCGAATCCATACCAACATCACATGACCATTATTTGCAGTGCCACTCATTGATCTATGGTGCGATAGATGCGCCGCTGCGGCTCGGGCGTATAGTGGATGCGCGTCCGGAAATGTTGCGGCGAGCCGGGCACACTCTCCGAGCCGCGACGCGGCGGCGGCAATGGCGGCGATGCCGAGACATAGCTGTTTGAATGATGTTAGTTGATTAGTTGAACGGCTGCAATAGTTGTCAAGTTGTGGCGAATGCGGCACACTTACCGTCGCTGCAGCAGCGGTGAGCCCGGCGGCTGGCCGCTCAGCTCGAGCAGATTTTTGCGCAGCAGCAGCGGCGACTGGCCGCGATTGTAGCGCGGCGGCGGATCCGGACTGCGATGCCGCCTATCCAGGCCGGCCAGCAAATGCGGACTGGGCGGTGTACTATTGCTGCTGCTGCTGCCGCCACCGCCGCCGCCGCCAGCTACACCGCCGCTGCTGGCATAACGTCGCAAAAAGCCGCTCGTCGCGAGCACATGGCCAGCGGCAGAGGCTGCCGTAACGCCGGCTGCACCGCTGCCCGTCAGCGGCTCCGTGGTGGGTGAGGTGCTTTGGCTGGTATTGTGGCTGCTGCTGCTGCTCGCCGCGGACAGCGTCCGATAGTAATAGGATTTGCCTATAGCATGGCCGCTGCTTCCATTGTTAATAATGCTGCGATAAGCCGGAGGCGGTGGTTGCGGCGCCAGCGCCGGCTCCAAGCCGCACAGCTGCTCATTCCCATTGATATTGGGCGCCGTTGCCGTTGCCGTTGGCGTTGGCGTTGGCATTGCCGTCGCTGTGGAATTCAATTGGGTTTTAACATAGGTCGAAAACTGTCGCTTCATGGCGCCGGCGATTGTATTGAACCAGCCTGATTGATTGATCGGTTGAGTGTTTGTTTGTTTGTTTGTTGATTGATGATTGATTGATTGATTGATGCAGTGCAATCGTGTATGTGGTGCGGGCGAGCGTGCATGAGTTGTGCGTGTGTGTGCGAGTGTAAGTATGTGCGTATATATATGTATGTGTGCGTGTGTGTGTAAACAAAGAGAAAGAACACAAACATAAAGAGCACAAGCGAGCGAAAGAATTAGTCGAGAGCCACAGAAAAAGCGCAAAATGCAACGAAAACACAAATAGAAAATAAAAAACAAAGCGCAAGAAATTTAATTTCCAGAAAAAGAAAAATACGATTTGCCCGGTACCTATTTTTTTTTTTTTTTTAATTTTTAATAATACTTTCCACCCATTTCCCGCCCGTGTGAACTTGAACGAAAACGACTTTACAGACGATCGAAAGAGAGCGAAAAAATTAAAGTTTTTCAGCCATTTTACTGCTGCAGGGTGGACTTCATATCTGCTTGAAAGAAATCTTTGAAAAAAGGAATATGCATTATGTGTAAAACGATTTAAATGCATTTTCCAAGAAGATCTTATGAAAATACGTTGACGCCTACCGAATGGTAAACAAAAACTTTTCATATAATCCGCCCTTTTTCCACAGTTTCGGGTGAAATTTCCTAAGACACCAGAAACACGTATTCATAAAGCTTTTGAATAAGTTTGAAACCGATCGATCAAATCTTAAAGATGTGGGATGTGAATTTTATAAAACTGAAACAGAAAATTTAACTGTTCAATTATCATGCCCCATTTCCACCCAGAAGTGTGGTTTATGCGAAAAGTGTGAAACACGTCTGTCATAAATTCCCAAGTACATGGAATTGAACCAAAAAATTAAGCTGTCCAATTTCCAAACCCCTTTTCCACGCAAACTGTTGAATTTTGCGAAAAGTGCGTAACAAATCTGACATAAATTTTCCAAGTATACAAAATTGAAACGTAAAATTCTCCTGTTAAAATTTCAACACAGCTTTCCACCCAGGCGGGTGGATTTTGCGAAAAGTGTGAAACTCGTCTGCCATAAATTTCCACCTGCCCATTTTTAAGCCGCTTTTCCACCCAAACGGGTGGATTTTGCGAGAAAAGTAAAACACGTTTCCAATGAATTTTTACAAATATCCTTGAGAAAGACTTTGTAGCCGATGGGTAAGCAAAAAAAAAAAAAAAAGATTGCATAAAATGGTTTTTTCTAGAATTCTTCACACTTGCAGGTGAAATTACCCAAAACCCAAGATCACATTAGGTAACTACATTAACAATTTGAGCTGTACATCGATCAGTCAGTCAGTCGGGACAAACCGTTATCTATGTTTATAGATATATACTTAAATATAAACAGAAATATATGTTAACGTAAAAAAAGATAAATAAATTAGGCAGAATTTTGTCTGCCACTCACCCGCATCCGCATTGCTGGAGTACACATGCTTCTCCCTGGCATCTAGATTATTGCTGCTGCTGCTCGTCTGGCCAATTAGCTGGCGACGCGCATACAATTTGCTCAGCTTGCTGCCCACCTGAAGACCAGCAGCAACAGCTCCTCCACCAACTCCTCCAACGTCGCCGCTGCCGCTGACATAATCCGGCTGCAGTTGCTCTGGTGATCTGCAGGGCAAGCTGCTGTAGAATATGTTGTCGCTAGTTGTTGTTGTTGCTGTTGCTGTTGTTGTTGTTGCTGTTGTTGTTGTTGTTGTTGGCGTAGGGGTTGGTGTCAGCGGCAGCGGCTGATACTGCAACTGCGTCGCATTGCCGACGCCAAAGTGTCCGGCTGCTGCGGCACATGGCGATGCTGGCGCTGCGCCGATGGCTATTTGCGAGCACGTCGACTGCGTCGATGACTGACTAGATGTGGAGTGCGAGGAGGGTGGCGCCACATAGTTGCTGTGAAACGGATTCGTGCTGGTGCCAATTAAAGGCGCAGGACGCGGCGGCGGCGGCGTCGTCTGTGGCGGCTGATGAAAGTGATAATGTTGCGGCAGCGGCTGATAATGATGTTGCAGCTGCAGCTGCTGCAAATGTTGCAGATGTTGCTGCTGCTGCTGATGTTGCTGCTGATGTTGCTGCTGCTGCTGCTGCAAATGTTGCAGATGTTGCTGCTGCTGCTGCTGATGTTGCTGCTGCTGCTGCTGCAGATGTTGCTGCTGCAGATGTTGCTGCTGCTGATGTTGCTGCTGCAAATGATGTTGCCGCTCGGCTGCCTCCTTTTCGCGTAGCTGATTCTGCTGATGATAGAAACGCTGCAGCACTGCAAAGAGCGAGAGGCAAACAGAGTAAGAGAAATAGAAAATTAAACAATGTTTGAATACAAATTGAGCTAGATTATAAAATATATGCGCTAAAGAGTTAGATAAATTGTTAAGGAACATATGAGGATGATTGATGAAGCGACAAAGTTTTAGTTGCGTCTGCGATGGACTGACATTAGGTGAACATGGAACACATAGACATATATAATACTATACTGTGTATTTAGACACGGTTAAAGAGGCAAACAAATGCCTCAATAATGTTGAAATGAATGCATAAATAAGTCCAAACAATGCCTTGGGTGAAGCAGGACAACAAAACATAAACATGGAGAACATTTAAGCTAGATTATTTGAATAGCTTTTTTAAGCATTTGGCTAATTCAACGAATAATATGTTCGTTAATAATGAACGCTACTTAAAGACAGCTAATTTAATACTAACATAAAGTGAACATGGAGGACATGTTAAGCAAATATTAACAATTTACAGCAAGTCTCTGCCATGACAGAAGGCTACTTAATATACAAATGGACTTTATACGCTTTGTAAATATAAAGTAAACATGAATATATTAATGAAGGTTGCCGGTTCGAACCCGAAATAAAAGCTTATTTTTATAACTTGAAAAGAAAAGAAGAAAAAAAAAGTGCCCAACTTTTGGCCATGATTTCTATACAAAAATATATACGACAAGCAATATTTTCAACAGAAGGGGCCATTTGTAAATGCTTAATTAAATTAACATAATTAAAGCTAAATATAACCACAACCAGCCAGGCACAAATTGCAACTTAAGACGGAAAGCTGATTCGAATCCTCTTTTATATACATATTTATAAGATAATGCCTAGCGCCCCTCACCTATGGGACTCTGATTGCCAGGCTGCAGGCGTTGTTGTTGTTGTTGTTGTTGTTGTTGCAGCTGTTGCTGTTGTTGCTGTTGTTGTTGATTGTTGAGCTGCAGTGTTGTTGCCGTCGTTGCTGTCGCTATCGTTGGCTCTGTTATCAGGCTTTTGGGCTGCAGCGTGGGCGAGCCGAGGGCGCTGACATTATCAATTCTACTATCACAGGTGTCGTACGGCAACGTTCTCTGCGCTGTTGGCAGACGCCATTTGGGCGTGGTCATTAGATCGGTCGGCGTTTTGGCTTTACTATGCGGCAGTGTTGTTATTGTTGTTGCAGTTGTTGTTGCTATTGGTGTTGTTGCTGTTGCTGCAATTGGCGTTGTTGCTGTGACAATCGGTTGATGTTTCTTTTGACTGAACGGCGATGTGGTCAAATTGCGCAATATCGATTGACCTGCCAATGAAAATAAGAAAATTGGGCCATGTTAGTTGCTGCACAAGTGGCCCCGTCCGGCATACCATACCAATGCTGCTGAATACAGACTCCTTTTTGGGACTCTCATCCGTGTACTTGTAGTGCGAGCCATTGCTCAGCTTGCGCTGCATGAACGGCGACTTGCGATATAGCTTGTTGATGTCGTTGCTGCTGCTGCCACCGCCTGGCGGCGACATGGGGCTTGCGCTGCTGCTGCCGCTGCCACCGCTGCCGCCGCTGCTTAAGTTGTTCAATGTTGTCGTTGTTGTTGCTGCTGCTGCTGCTTGTCGCTGCTGTTGTTGTTGAGGTAGTTGTGTGGCTGATTGCATGAAATACTGCGTACCCGTACCCGTAGCCGTATTCGGCGCCTGCTGGTAGCTTGGAATCTGAGTGGGTTTTATTGCCTTAAGCGTTTGCGTATTGCTTGGACTGCGCGCTGTCAATGCCGCCGCATTTCTTCCATACAATGTGGCAGCTTCCTTGGCGCGTGCCGCTGCTGCTGCTGCTGCTGCAGTTGTTGCTGCTGCTGCGGCTGCTGCTGCTGCTGCTGTTGTTGTCGTCGCTCTGTAATTATTTGATTAATTTATTAATTTTTGCAGTTGGTTATTGAGCCCGTTATGTGCAAAAAAAAAAAACACACACACACACATAAAATGTACGCCAGCATGACAGCGTTAGAGTGTAACAGACACAAAGTGAGCGAGAGAGTAAGAGAGAGAGAGAGAGAGGGAAATAGAGCTGAGTGCTATGCGGCGCGAGCGAGTGAGAGCAGGAGGCGTGAATGTGCGTGTTTATATATATATATGTGTGTGTGTGTGTGTGTGTGTGTTTACATATGTGTGTGTATGCGTGTGTGTAAGGAGCGAGTGGGCAACTGTTTAGATGACTCGACTGGACGATGGAACATATATACGAGATAAATGAGTTCAATGAGCGAATAAGCGAATGGAGCAATAAGAAAGCAACATACCAAAAAGAGAGAGACAGAGAGAGTGAGAAAGAGAGAGAGAGAGAGAGAGAGAGAGAGAGAGAGAGAGAGAGAGATAAAGGGAGTGCACGCTGAATAAGTGCAATTAATATGATGAAACAAAAGTCCTAATTTAAATGAAGCACATCATTTTATGCATTCGATAGTTATCGATAGGTAAGATTGGTTGCGCCCTTTGATATCGATTCTAAAATGTTTTGAAATTATATTTCGAATATCACAAGGTCTATAAGCCTCGTAAATGATGCCTGACGTCTTAATAAAATATAAATATATCAAATATCAAGTATGCGAGAGATTCGATTCAAGATTACTATCGATAGTTATCGAAGGTTGCACACTGTATTAAATTTATCAATTTTAATATTATTTAGTCGATATTTTTGGTCCTTAATGTTTATAGATTGGTCCCATAACTCTATCTCTCATTTTCACCCTAATCAACACTATCATCTACTTTTCTTCCTCTCCCCCCTCTCTTTATCGATCGCTTTTCAAAGCCTCATTTTCATCCTAATCAACACTATCAACTACTTTTCTATCTTCCCCCTCTCTTGCTCGATCGCTTTTTTAAACCCATATGGTGATTGCCGGAACGTTTCACTTTTCACTATGTTCCCCACGCACAGCTTCAAGGGGTAAAGCAATTTTGAGCCGCTAGAGGGCGCTGCAGAAACCGAAACAAGGAAATCGTCACCATTGTGGTGTGTTGAATTTGCCCCAGAATCAAAATCAAACTCAACACACCAAAAAGTGCCCGAAAAAAGCCAGAGATGATAACGAATGGGATGAAACAAGCGAAAGACAATATAAATGAAACACATCATGTAACATATATACATAGTATATATAAGGTTGGAATTTGTACATACATATAGACGGAAGCGGTATGTGCAATGTGGTGGCAGTGAAACGGAACGAAATGGAATGAAACGGCCGCAAAAACAATTGCACTGAACGGCACAATTGCGAAGCATACAACAAACACTTAAATTATGAATAAATTAAATGAAAATATATGAAAAGAAATATGAAAATAAAAATTGCAAAAATTTACCTCGTTTGATGTGTGAAGTCTTTTTTTAATGATTTTTTTTTTTGGCAAATTAACTAAGAAATAATTAAGGGAATTAAGAATGTTAAGCCAGAAGCCGCAAGCCGCAAGCCCCAAGCAACATGCAGCAGAATAACAAGAACAATTATTAAATACCACAAAGAACATAAAAAATGTTAATTCAAATTAGTAATTAAAAATTAAAGAACATTAATGAATCAATGCGCATTAACATAATCATAATAATAACAATAATAATAATAAGAAGAAAACTCGGTCGTACTTACTGAATTTTACTTTTGATTTGGGAGGAGTTTTATTGTATTGATTTATCTTTTCATTTCTTTACTTATTTCTTGCATTTGTCTCGTTTATATATGTGTATATCATATCATGGTAGGGGTATATAAATTATTATTATATATATTTATATATATGTATATGTGTATATATATGTATATATATATATGTAGTTGATTGCTCGCATTATTCGTTATAATCAATTGGTTTTTTTTTATTTTTGTTTTTTTTATAAGTTTTTATGTTTTGGTTTAAATCGGTTTTACAGTTTGTCTGGTTTTGTTTTTTTTTTTTGTTTTCTCTTTTGCATTTATTATAATAGTATATATTAGGAATTAAGTAACCTACAAAAAATGGTAATAAAAAAGATGAAAAAAGAAAATCAAAAAACACACAAATTAAATAGTCAATGAAACGCAAAACGAATTGGAATTATTCTTTTGTTTCTTTTCTGATTTTTCATGTAATATAATTATGTTTTAGGGCTTTTGAGGGGGCAGAGAGGGGCGTGTGTGGCATACTCATGAGACTTGGCACGCACTAGAGCTGGGAGACTTCGGGGCTGCTATATATATATATATATATATATATATATATATATATATATATATATATATATATATATATATATATATATATATTATATTGTATGGTATATACATAGTTATGCACTACCCGTTGGCACTGACAATGCATCAATTCAAGCATTGCATCAATATAAAATCAATTCCATTTTTCTATATAGCGTATACCTGACACCAGTTAGGAACGAAACGGAATGAAACAACTCGCTGAATGCCTGCCAGTGCCTGAATAAGGTGCATTCGAAGTGCATTTCGAGCATGGTGTAAGTGTTACAAAAAATAGAAGGAAAGAATAGGTAGTAAAGGTAGCAGCAAAACGGTAGTAGAATTGTGCTCAAAATAGTAGTAAATTAAGTTGAAAACCAAAATTAATTCATAAAACAAATCATATAAACAGGTAAGAAGAAGAGTGTGTGAGCTTGGATAATAGAGAGACATGCCAACGTTTTAGCTATATTTAAGTTAAAGTTCTTTCTATGTATTTTTTTTTTTGGTTTTTTTTTTTTTTGATTATTTTTTAAGCTAGCAAACAGGAAATATTACAAACTTCAGCAAACACCCTACAATTAGGTACGGTTTTAGTTGTATTTGTTGTTGTTTTTTTTTTTGGTTTTTTTTTTGTTTTTTTTGTTGTAATTTTTTAAGATTTTTAGCGTTTTTTTTTTATTGCCTACCTGTTAAGAAATTTTGTTTGTTGTCAGAGTTAGCTAAAGAAATCAAAAGAAAACGCAACGTAACGGAATGAAACAAAAGCGGAAACGGAAACAAATATAGAAACGAAGCGTTGTTGTGTACATGGCGCCCGCAAACACACACACACACACACACACACACGCACAGCCAACATCAGACAGGCAGGCAGTGGGCCACAGGGGTTCGCATTATATTATATTATCGTTTTGAAGTGGGTCGGGACAGCTTTGAAGTGGGGTCGGGTATTGGATGGTAATGCTTAACAGAGAACTGGCGGCTCACCTCGTCAACGTGGAGTCGCCATTGGCGCGCAGTCGCTTGCCCGCAGCACAGTCGATCACATTCAGAAACCAGTTGGGCACATCGATATTGGCCAGCTCGTAGCTCTTGATGAATGGCTGCGCCAATAGCTCCGGATATTTGGGTCGATCCTGATGGTTCTTGGTGAGGCTGCAACAAAAGCAAAGCATAGACATATGTATATGTATGTAATCCAATGCCAAGCATCTTTGGCAACATAATTGCTTGGGATTTACCACTTGATGACAAAATCACGAAACTGCTGACTGAAATTGTAGCCATCGCCGCTGGGCAAACATGGCGGCTCCGAGTCGAGCACCTTGGTGAGCACCTCAAAGTCCGTATTGCAGCCCTCGTAAGGCGAACGTGCCGTGGCCAGCTCCACAAGCGTTATGCCCAGCGACCAGACATCGGCGCGTATATCGTACTTTGGTTTCTTCGGATCAATGCGCTCCGGCTGCCAACAGAAATAAAAGCATATACACATTATTTGATTATCCTTCGTTTTTTTTTTTTTGTGTATTTTTGTATTTTATGGCCTCGCACTTACCGCCATGTAGGCTGCACAGCCAGCGGAACGTGTATTCGCCTTGGAGTCCACCAGGCGGCCGCTAATCCCAAAATCGCATAGCTTTATATTGCCGCGCTCATCGATCAAAATGTTCGACGGCTTCACATCACGATGGATGACGCCGTGTTTGTCCTTCAGATAGGACAATGCATTGACCGTCTGCACAGCGGGAGAAAGGGGGCGAGTGGAGAGAAAGAAAGCAAGAGTGTTAGTTAACTCAGTAATATGAGCTTAATGTGTCGCCTAAATGGATATTAAATCAGTTTTAAATAGATGCACAATTGCAAGTGAAATGCTTTTTTAAACCAGTGTTGAAAAGCGTTCTTCTCACTTACAATTTACAAACACCGACGATGCTGTTTTTAAGCTTTTGACATTTAAAATTTATTCATTTATTAAAATTTATGATTATTTTTTCTTTTGTTCTACACTAACAACAATTTAATGAACAAAACAGTGTTATATAATCTCAATGCTATCATTAGTTTTTTTATGCTCTGCAAAAATTTATAATCTGACAGTTAAGCATCTAATAAACACTGCCAATTACGCATGAATTTCATATCTTTTTTGTAAAATAAAATTTAATGAGTCCAGTGAAAAGTAACTTCACATATTAAATAAGTATTGCATAGTAACAAAACTAAAGTGAACTTTTCAACGTTATTTACCAACACTATCAATTAACTCCATTGTATCACTAACCAAACAACGTGTTGTTGGTATGTTGTTTAGTTAGTGATTGTATGTTGTTAACTTTGTCAGAAGATGCATAGTCCCATAAGGTACCTAAAAGGTATTCTTGATCATTATCATCAAGCTATATAATCTAGTTTCTGTTGAAATATATAATGTATACTTGTTTTATACAATATCTTGTTGAAACTCGGCATTTATTAGTTTCAATCTACTTTCTACTTTCTCAAGTAGTTCTATGGAAAGAATCGAACGAATGAGTTTTGTTTTTTTGACAATATCTTCGCTCAGCAATAAAAAATCTCACAATTCTTCCCCCAAAGGCTATTTATTCGTACTTTCTTGTCAGCTTTCTTTTTGGCAATGCAAAGTTAACGGGAGTCATGTCCGAATTGAGAAACATTCAAAAACAGTATTGCATAGTTATATGAAATAAGGAACAAGCTATTTTAAACTCGTTACTCAGCACTGTGCATCAATTATTTAATGCACCGGTTTGTCAACACTGTTAGCTATATTTATTGTTTTTCTTTTTTCATCTCGATATATCTATCTAATATCTCTATCTATCTATCTAATATATCTATAATATATCTCTACCTATCCATCTCTTTTCTGTCTATATGTCTGTCTGTCTGTCTGTCTGTCTGTCTATCTATCTATCTATCTATCTATCTATCTATCTATCTATTTATCTATCTATCTATCTATCTGTCTATCTATCTATCTGTCTATCTATCTATATATCTATCTATATATCTATCTATATATCTATCTATATATCTATCTATATATCTATCTATATATCTATCTATATATCTATCTATATATCTACCTATCTATCCAATAAATCTATCTATCCAATAAATCTATCTATCTAATAAATCTATCTATCCAATATCTCTATCTATCTAATATCTCTATCTATCTAACTCTACCTATCCATTTATTTTCTGTCTGTCTTTCTGTCTGTCTATTTATCTATATGTAGCTGCTGCAATGGAGTGCAAAGCGGGTTAACTTACCGCCACTGTGACCTTGCCGAGTATGGGCTCCGGCACCGGCTTCTTGGACAATTTGAGAAGCTTATCAAAGCACATGGACATTAGCTCCATGCAAATCCACACATCCGGATCGCGGACAAAGCAACCCAAACACTTGACAATATATTTGCAGTCGTGCGATTTGAGCACCACATCCAGATCCATTAGAATGCGTTTGTTCTCCTCGGCGTTGCCGGTGCGACGCATCTGTTTGACGGCAATGACTGTGTTGCTGGAAACGTGCAGCATTTTGACCACATTGCCGCTGGTCCCGTTGCCCAGATCCCCCAGATGCTGCAGATCGTGGATATCTGTCGGATACTGTCGCCCATTAATGTTCAGTTTGCCCGTTTGGCCCATGATCATCTTCAGCTTCTTGTCCGTTTCCGTTTCCGAGGGATGTGCTTGTGTTGGCAGTGGCAACATCATGCGGCGCGTTCGAGTCGAGCCAGAATCACCTAAACAGCAAGAGAAAGAGAGGGAGAGAGGCAGAGAGAGAGAGGGAGAGAGAGAGAGCGGCGGTTAGAGTGAGATAGACAGGGCGAAATTCATATGAATGTGGGTTGATAAGGCTCAAGTTTCAGCAATGTGCGGATAAATAATAATAAATATTGCCACTCAACAATTTGTTTTCGCCTCTAATAACCGTTAGTCAAACAAAGAGCCCATGTGTGTGTGTGTGTGTGTGTGTCTGTGTGCGCATAGGAATACCGTGCACACTGGCGCAAACTACATTTGCTTCGAGTGCATTCTCTAGTCAAGGTCAATGCTGTCAATTTCCTGGATTTTCATCGTGGGAAATCGGAAAAGGCACTACTAAGGTCTATACAAGTTTTATTACTAGTGGAAGTAGTTTTTTATAGCCTGCACCCATTGAAAGTGTATAAAAGGAGTGCAATGCTTTTCTTCAAATGCATGTAACAGGCAAATAGAGGCATCTGTGCCTTCATAATGTATATATCTTCTTGATCAAACGAGTCGAGTAGACAACAAATTTAGAATATAGGTTCTCGTTAATAAAGATTTTAATAAAAATGCATAGTTCTTTTATTCTAATTAAAATATAAGTTTTTGACATGCGAAATACATTTATGCGACTTTTTAGCATAATACTGGTAACAATTTTCAATGCTTAAACTGGTTAGTGGCAAGAGAAATCGATTTTTATATACTAAAGAAATATATATAAAGCAAATACACTCCTAAGATCAAGTGTATATAATTTTCGACATACCATAACTTCTTGTCATTTATGTGAATTGTTTTGAAAAGTGCATCAGTACTAAGCACAGGGTATTTCCTAGTTTATCAATTTATTTAATATTGTAAGCGAATGTAGAAATGTACTGTGATCAGAGGAGCTGCAACCGCTTTTGTGAATAGAGCAAATGAAGCCCAAAACAAATCGAGCTTGTCCCACTATGCATTACATTGACCACGAACTGTGAGCAGCATTATGTGAGTTGTTATTGTTAATATTATGACTATTTTTATTGTTATTGTAAGCGGTAAATAAGTTATTAGTTTTCAGCCGATTCAAATGAAATATTACAACTAATAGCAACAGCAACAACAACTGCGAATCATAAAAATGATTTGTAAACAATGCGCGAATTGGCAAAACGCAAGACGAAGACAAATTTCGTCGCTATCGCCGCAAAACTCACGCGAGTCACGCTGTCTCCCTCGCCGTCGCCTTGGTCGATGTCTTGAGGTGTGCGTGTGTTTGTGTCTGTGTGCGGGTGAAGAAACACGACACCAAAAGCGAATAAAAAAACAAACAACAATTCGAACAGAGGCGACGGAAACAGCGACAGCGAAGCGACTGCGGTGGCGGCGGCGGCGGCGAAGTACGCATATCAAGACATTACTCCGGAAATGCCAAAAAAAAAATGCCAACAAACATGCCAAATGAAAGCGGCGACAACAACAACGGCGACACACAGACAGACTGAAATGTACATGCACACACACACACACACATGCACACATAGAAACGCACAAAATAGGCGAGCGTCTGTAGAGCGAGTGGAGAGAATAAAAGAGCTGCAAGTGCATTTGCCGGTAATTTGCAGTGAAGCTCAGAGCAAATGCAGGGTCTAATTGGACTCCAGTCAAGTGCTCCAACGCACAAAAAGCTAGCGGTAACACTCCATTTGGAGTTATTTGGAAAAAAGCTTTGGAAGCACTTACAAATGAGCTTTGACTTAATGATTGATTTCCTAGAAGTCGCGATCCAATTGGAATTGGAGAAATACGAGACTGTTTGTAGAACCTAATGGAAATGCTTTTTTTTCTAAATTGATTAAATGTCACTTATGTATATGTACTATGTAAATGTCACTAATATTAAATCTATTTCATATTCAAAACATTCCATATAAAAATTCCAATGTCTGGAAGTACCATATTTTGTTTAGAAATTCTAATTACCTTCCTATTTTTACCTTGCATAAATTGCAATATGCAATTTAGATTTATCGATAACATTTGCTCATCCCACCCAAAAGGATTACAAAATACTCGAACGTAAATCCAATAGGAAACAATGCGAATAAGATAAAAAAAACACACATACGTGCACAAGAACAAAAAGCATGCAGCACCAGGCAGCGGCAGCGGCAGCAACAGCAGCGGAAGCAGCGACAGCGACGCTGGCTAGTGTTTGCCTGTATTGATGCTGCTGCGGCTGCAATTGGCGAAAACAAGTTTGTTGTTTTTGGTTTGTTTTGCTCGCAGCGTGCGCTTATCTGTGAAAGCGAAACGCAGAGATCGATAACGTGGGCCTTTTGTTAAGGGCATTACATGCAAATACATTTGTATGTGTAAGTGCATGAGCACATGAGTTAACGAGCATTTATCGTATCTATCGAAACGCCAATTTCTTATCAACGCACACACACACACACACGCAAACAAAACTAAAAAATGGTGAACTGCATTTGTATTTGATTTTTAGCAGTATTTTACTTACGTATGGGCAAACTCGGCGTTTGCCGTTTTCCCCCGCCAGCAAAGATGCCTGACGACAGCGACGTTGGCGCCGGCAGCGCACCAACTGCGGCTGGTCTAGTGGGTGAGGTGGCGGTGTTGGCGGCAGCAGCGGCGGCAGCAACACTTGCAGCTGCCGTTGCCGCTGCTGCTGCAGCAGCTGCTGCGGCGGCGCTAACGGCCGCTGCAGCATTTGGTGTTGCTGCTGCTGCTGCTGTTGTTGTTGTTGTTGTTGTTGATGCCGTTATTGTTGTGGGCCAGACACGCGCGACGGCATCGCGCGCATTCGATAAGGCGATTTGTTCATGTGATTCGTTTTGCGCCTGCAGCGCAACCTCCAGCGATTGCAGGCGGCTGCCAATTGTCTCAAATTCAATTGTGCTGGACATTGTTGCAGCTGTTATTGTGTTTGTTGTATTCTTCTTCCCTTATTGCTTCTGTTTCGTTCAGTTGTTTTTGTTTCAAATTCGATTTTCCTGGCGTTGTGTATTTATGGCTGCAGTTGGCGCTGCTGCCGCCACACACATACACACACTCTCACACACACACACACACGGACACACAGTGTGCGTGTGTGTGTCTTTTACTATTTTTTATGCACTTGTATGCGTGCGCGTGAACTTTCCACTTGCAGAGGCCGCAAAACAAAAATTTAACAAAAAACAAATAAAAACAAAAACGACAAGCGACACAAACGCACGAACGCACTCAGCACACAGCACAACAACAACAAATACAGCTCGCGATTCTTTTCCTTTTTTTTTTGATGCAGCACTCGTTATTTTTGTAGGCGTTCGCTTTGCACTCGAGCGTTACTTCAGCGTATACTTATAATTGTTGCTGGCTGGCGCGAACACTTGCACTTTTGCATTACACTTTAACTTTGCTGTATTTGCTGGCTAGTTCGCAATGAACATCCTATAAAACAATGTGAAATAGTCCACCACCAACAAGAAGATAGTGTGTACAGTGTGACCATCTGCCGTTAGTGCGCAAATACACTGAGCCACCAACCAGCTGGCATCGATGAATTGTGAAAATATCGATATATCGCTCGTTTTTGTGGTAAAATTGTTATGTTTTTGTGTGTTACTCTTTGCTCGTGTTTGCTTTGTACATTCAGCCAAATAAAAAGCATAATAATGCACGTTTTTTAATATCAAGCTGATTGGCAATCAATTGATATTTTGCCACAATCAGATCACGAATTTCTCTGCTCAAGGACAAACGTAAGCCAGTGTGACCATAGAAAATACCAGCATATTATGTGTGATTAAAAAACGAGCAGGAAACGGCTGAGTTGGCAACACTGCGATTATCCCACTGTATTGTTTTCAACGAGGACGAGTTGTGCGCGAGTGTTGGGTGAAAAAAGAAAAAATATATCAAAGAAAAGTAAAGCCCAAAAACCGCCAGAACCGTACAGAGCGCGGCATTTCGACAGCATTTTTTTTTCCGATTCGCACAATCGAATGCGCAGCAGGCATACATATCCACAACACGATTTGACCAAATGTGGTAAAAATAGCAAGAGCAACAGCAGCCGCCGCCGCCGTCGCCGCTCCATCGACGTCGCCGTCGTTGTTGTTTTTGTCGACGCCGACTCAAAAAAAAACCCACACAACAGCAGCAGCAGCAATAAAAGTATCCAATAGCGGCCCCAACTAAAAGTGGAGCAAATAATTTCAGTTACCAGGCGAAACGTGCAGCGCAAAACGCGTGAAGAGTTAAAGAAGTGCAAGTGCAGGCCGCCAAAGACGCACACGCACATACACCCACCTACCTATACATATACATACACACATACACACACACATACATACACGTATTAAAACTACAGAGCGCAGCGCCGCAATGTCACGACCACGTCCGCGCCTCACACCCATTGGCATTTCGCGTGAGCCGGAACCGGCATTGTAAGTGCATTGGGGTTATGACATTATGACACTTGTTCGTTTTGCTTCTGCCTCGGCCTGTGCGCGCGTGTGTGTGTGTATGAATGAGTGAGTGCACAGAACCTAGCTAAAGTGTGCGAAGAGTGCCAGAACAATCTGTTATAAAATTTTGGGCAAAAGCGTTTTGTTTTCGAGTGTGTGTGTGTGTGTGTGTGTGTGTTGTGTTTGTGAATGTCTCTGCTTATAGATTGAACTGGTTCGATGAACGCCAAAGCCCACAGCTGCATTTGGCATGCCGAATATTGTATACCCTAACAAACCAGTTGCACCAATAGCTAGCTAATCCCTAGCTAAATCATTAAACAGCAACAATTTTATTTATCTCATTATTAATTGTTACCGTTAAGTTCAATTATTGGTCTAATTTTGTTGGGATTGACTGAAATAAAACTGTAAAAGAAAAGGTCTGTCGAAGAAAACTGTCCGAAATATATATGAATATAACGGGAATGTCATACATTTGCATAGTCCACCTTGTTAATCTTAACAGAAAGAAAAATAACAGAACCACACTTACAACATACCCTTTGCCATGTTAATGCTGTTGTCTCGCTCCAACCAATGGCAAAAGCAAAACGAACAGCCAGCAAGTGTCATGCAACAATTAGGAACTGTTTTTAACATTCTGTTAATTGTGTTAACAGCGTGCCGCCGCGCAATCTGGACTCGCGGGCAACCATACAAATTGGAGAGCAAACATTTGACATTGATGCCGATAGCCTGGAGAAGATCTGCGATTTGGGCCGCGGCGCCTATGGCATTGTTGAGAAGATGCGGCATCGCCAGACGGGCACAGTGCTCGCCGTCAAGCGCATACCAATGACTGTTAACTTCCGGGAACAGCAGCGCCTGATTATGGATCTGGACATATCGATGCGATCCAGCGATTGCCCATATACGGTCCACTTCTATGGCGCCATGTACCGCGAGGGCGACGTCTGGATATGCATGGAGGTGATGAACACCAGTCTGGACAAATTCTATCCGAAAGTGTTTAAAAATCAGCTAACCATGGAGGAGACGGTGCTCGGCAAGGTGAGCAATGGATGCAAAATGTTTGCATTGCATTTAATCTATATAATTGTTAACCGTTTGGCAGATTGCGATGAGCGTGGTCAGCGCGTTGCATTACCTGCACGCCCAGCTAAAGGTCATACATCGTGATGTAAAGCCATCAAATATACTGATCAATCGCAGCGGTCAGGTAAAAATATGCGATTTTGGCATCTCAGGTGAGCGCTGTTAACTGTACATAAACTCAATATTAGCATCTGCTCTGAATATGGCGCACTTTTCGGAAGGAAACCCGAAATGATTTCATTCCATTTCGTTCCGTTCGATTTCGATTATATGACAAGAAATGAATAACCTGATGTATTCCAATTTATATCACTCCAACATTTTTTTCAACTGTTCTGATTTGCGGAGTTTCATTCCGTTTTGTTCCCCTTAAATCCTTTCAATTGTCGAATCGTAGGAATATCTGGAAATGAAATAAGAATTGTAACATTCTTACCATTATCATCATTATCAGCGTTCCCTCGAATTTGCTAACATTTCCATGCCTTTCTTCTGTTCTATTTTCAACTGTTCTGATTTGCGACGTTCCATTCCGTTGCGTTCATTTAAAACCCTTTCAATTGTCGATTCGTAGGAATGTATGGAAATGAAAAAGGAATTGGAACATTCTTGGCAGAATTCCATTCTTGAGCATTTCCTTCAAACTGCGTTCCATTTCCATGCATTTCAAGTGGAATTAATCCTTTGTATTGTTCTCCTCCTGCAGGCTATCTAGTTGATTCCGTGGCCAAGACTATAGATGCCGGGTGCAAGCCCTATATGGCGCCGGAACGCATCGATCCGCAAGGTAATCCAGCCCAATATGATATACGCTCCGATGTCTGGTCGCTGGGCATCAGCATGATTGAAATGGCCACCGGCCAGTATCCCTACAATAAATGGCGGACGCCCTTCGAGCAGCTGCGTCAGGTGAGCACAGATCGAGATCCGTTTGGCATAGATATAGACTTATGCTTTTCACTGCACCACAGGTGGTTGAGGACGATCCGCCAAGGCTGCCGGCGGGCTCATTCTCCGCCGAGTTCGAGGACTTTATAGCGACATGCTTGAAGAAGGAGTACACGGCGCGACCCAACTACGAGCAGCTGCTGCGGCACGGATTCATTGTGGAGCATTTACAGCGCAATACGGACATTTCGGAGTTTGTGGCCAGGATATTGGATCTGCCCGATGAGCAGCCATCGCAGTAGGAGCCAAATCGATTATCAACGTTTTGTGTACTCAAATGTGTACGGATTCAAAATGTAAATTGCCGCCGTCTTCTACATGCATTTCTGTATGTGTGTGTGCGTGTCCATGTGTGTGCGTGCGTGCGTGTCTGTCTGTCTGTGTGTGTGTCTCTCTCTCTCTCTCTCTTTCTTCCACTGTGCATGTGTGTGTGTATGTATGTATGTGGAGCAAGAGAATTGCAAAAGAAATTGTTGAAAGAATTGTTAGGTTAAGTACGAAATCAAATCAATCATGCATACATACATACAATCAGCTATATTATATATATATATGTATGTATATATACATACATACATATATATGTATATATATATATACTACGTGCCGTTTTACACATAAACTGCAAGGTAATTTTTCGCATTTGCAGCGCTCAAGTGATCGAAACATGAAAATGAAATGAAAGAAAACAAAATGCGATTCACAATAGGCAAAAATCTATAAAAACAAAAACCAAACTGTGCCTCAGCCTTGGCAGCCCAGCTAGTTGCTGTCAAACTGTACTATGATCAACTTCTAGAGATACCACAAAAATCTACTTAAAAGAATCAAGCTAAATGCCGTTTAACTGCAGCGTGCCACGTGCAACATGCCACCAAAAAACGAAAAAAAAAAACTAAATAAAAACGCATCTGAAATCGCCAAGCAAATTATGTAAATTGTTAACAAATATACGTGAAATAGCTAATTAATGTTGTGTAATTATTTGTTGATTTATGTTTTTTTTTTTTCTAATAATTAACTTATACGCATATACCTTAATATAAACTCACTGTAAAATGAAGCAAAAAAAAAAAAATGAAAAAAAAAACTAAAAATATTTCATAGTTATAAGAATGTAATATTTGATAAGCCCCAACTGAAAAGTGTGCATTGGGTCTAACTAGAATTCAATTCTAATCAAAATCGAAAAAAATGCTTTATTAATATATACATATACATACATACATATATATAAATATATGTATATGTATATACATATATGCATATGCATCCATATGTCTGCCTATATACTTATACATACAACACAGATACATATGCATTATTAAGCACACCATATACGAAACGTATGTATGCATTGTACAATACAAAAGTGCAAACAGCAGTAAAAAAAAACTTAACATTTTTCAATTATTCAAACAATGTAAGAATGCTTGAGTGTATGTGTATGTGTGTGCGTGGCTGTCAATTATTACTTGGAACATAGAATTTGAGACACCGCTGTCAATTACATAGATATGCATACATACATACGTTTACATGCATAATTCATTTTAAGCAAAATAATTGAACAGAATAAATTGCAAGCATGTTAAACAAATGAATAGATAATCGTTTCCACTGTGGCTTGTAAAGTTCTTTAAAAACGTATTGAATAAAACTATAAAATAGCTGCCCGAAACATCTGCTTTTTAATTATTCAACAAGTTTGCATTATGAAAGAATCAGGGCAGAGTGACAAATATTTAAAAGATATCTTAATATGTTGCTCATGTATGGCTTATTTATTTAAAGCTAGATTTCTATCGGCAAAATATTCAAATATAACGGCTACTAATATTAAGTCGGAAAGTATTCAAATTGAAATTGAAAGTATCGCGCACGCGATCGACAACAATCGATATATTGTTTAATATAAATACCGTTGAAATAAGTCAGAGTGTGAATCCACTACGCTTAGTTTTTAACGAGCATTTCATTTCCGACAGCGGCACTTGACAGAATTGAGTGCACAATTAAATACAAGCCATTAAAAGTTACCGATAACGCGCACGAGCTCAACAATCGATATATCGATACTCTGAACTGTTCTTTGTTTCTTTTCAACTGTTGAGCTGGGAGTATATGAGCAGTGAAATTACAGAGAGTTTTATTGTTTTGCTTTATCGGCGGCCATAAATGTACTTGTGAAACCAAAGATAATCAACTCGGTAACAGAGCAGATTTGCAGCAGTTGGCATTTCACATTGAAAGCAAGTAAACACCTGGGCAACATATTGAAGAAAATTACCAATATAAAAATGAACAGCGGAACGCGGAATTTGCTGTTGCTCTCATCGTCGCGCCTGCATGGACATGGCTATTTGGAGCATGCACGCGCCCAGCTGGAAGATCTGTTCCAGGCGTAAGTCTTGCATTTGGATGTATGTATATTATGTATATGTACATATATTGCACGCGGTTCCTTTATGCACAGAAAGAACGTCAAAACGGTGCTCTTTGTGCCGTACGCCCAACGGGATCATGACAAGTACACGGCAACGGTGCGCGATGCACTGCAGCCCTGGGGCTATGCTGTCGAAGGTCTGCACACGAAACCGGATCTGGGGCGGGCGCTGCGCGAGGCACAGGCCATATTCGTGGGCGGCGGCAATACGTTTGTGCTGCTGAAGCAGCTGTACGATCTGCAGCTGGTGGAGCTGATACGCGAACTGGTGCTGCAGAAGGGCCTCACCTATGTGGGCAGCAGTGCCGGCACCAACGTGGCCACGCGCTCCATACACACCACCAACGATATGCCCGTGCTGCAGCCGCCCAGCTTTGAGGCCCTGGCACTGGTGCCGTTCAACATCAATCCGCACTACCTGGAAACGGAGGCAAATAGCCAGCACAAAGGCGAGACGCGCGACGAACGCATCTCCGAGTTTGTCAGCTACCATGAGCGGCCCGTGCTCGGGCTGCGCGAGGGCACCAGCGTGCGCGTCCAAGGCGATCAGGCAACGCTCCTGGGCGAACGCAATGCGAAGCTCTTCAAGCCGTAAGTTCTGATCCCTTATGCATCTGCCTGACACACATATATTGATCCATGTTCATTCCACAGAGATGGCACTGCCGTCGAGTATGCTCCTCAGTCTGATCTTAGTTTCCTGCTGCAACCCTGAGACCGATCTACATATAGAAATACATTTTCTTCAAGGCATACGAAATATTGTACAACATTTTAGCATTGCTCTATATAACAATTATATATATATATATATGCATATATGTAATCGGCATGTTCGGGATAGATCTTATGGCTATTAAACCACGGGCTATATCATGGTAAAAACTATGACTAAACATCATTTATTATGCAATAACTGTGTACAAACAATTACCTTGAGCATGGCACAATGTTTCCTATGGATACCCATTTGCTAGAATGGATTATCCCGTAAGTCTTCCAGTACGTTCGTTTACCCAAGATAAATCAAAGTTTGAGCAGGGTAATAAATTGCCTAAGTATGACTCTTTCGACTTCTATGAAGACGAAAACGATGGCTTGTGCTTTTCCGGAAATATGCAAGAGCGACTCCTATGAAAGAACACGCCATATCGCCTTCGCGATCTCCATGATCTCCGCAAAAGAATCTTTACTGGACGCACGGATCCAGTTAGTCCAGATTTAGCTAGATTACAAGTCTCGAGAAGGCAAGTTAGTAGATTGTTTAATGATGAAGAAATGATTGGAATATATATTCCTGCGCATATATATACT
The DNA here is from genome assembly GCA_035045885.1 of Drosophila borealis. Lineage (NCBI taxonomy): Eukaryota > Metazoa > Arthropoda > Insecta > Diptera > Drosophilidae > Drosophila > Drosophila borealis. Next base: position 410,070 of record JAWNOR010000145.1, on the reverse strand, counting down.
TGATAATCATGCTCAACTAGATATACACAAGAATATTCATTTATTTCTAACGAACAATGAATTCGCCAAATTTTCATCAATACTCATTTATAGGCTAGATTTGATAATTCACATATAGAGACAAATACCATATATGTTGTATGCACTGACTTTCCCTTCACGTTGCGAATTAGACGATATATAATATGTATATCATACATTAGGTACGTTAGATCGTATCAATGAATGTGGAATCAGTTTAATTAACATGGTCAACAGCTGTCCAGTTCTATGGAATTGCCTCAAATCTGATTTGATGCCTATATTTAGGTACAGTCCCAGTCTTTCTTTTAGCTCAAAATGAGTTGAACTTTGATCTTACAAATGTCCAGAGCGTTTATCGAACTTGATAAATATATAAAAAAAAGTTGTGTATTTTTATTTTATTTTTCACGCCCTATTTTGAACTATAATAAAAGTTCTTGACGCAATAAATGATATGCCAAACGAAATGCAAAATGCGGTACAAAATGGTTTTCTTATTGAAACAAATAACTGGCAGGCTACTTATTCGAACTCTAAATACTATATTTTTTGTTTTGTATAACAGTTGGCACTTGTATAACAGTGAAAATAGCATGCGCTTTCATATGGATTTCAGCAGGAATCGTAACGTATCAAGTATACTAGATCTTGGCATTTGTATAACAGTTGTTACATGTATAACAGTAATTGTTACTACATTTTTAATAACAGCTTTTGTTTTTATATCAAGTAGAGCAGAACTAAACAGTATAACAGTTAGAAATTGTATAACATGCTATTCCATCTTAAATTTCTAACAGAAATCGTTGCAAATAATATAATCTCCACACTGGCTAGTAATTTAAATAACAGTTTTTAATTAATTTTTGCGATACTTGTCTGAAATTACTAAATTATTTTATATGATTGTAAATAGTTGTATAACAGCGTTCGTGTTTTTGTTAACAATTGAACTCAATATAACAGTTAACAAGTAGACAATAGTATATTCATAGACATGCGTGCTTTTTGGAATAGTGTCATATTTATAACAGTTTACAATATTTGCCTAGATACTAAAAACTGCAAAATGTTTGCAAATGTTTAAAATGTTGATGTTGTACGATTATAACAGTTGCACAGTTGAGGTGAGGCAAGATTTTGGCCACATTCATTTTGGCAAAGGCGGCATATGTGCAGTTCAGATTGGAATTTACTTTAACAGCCACTTGTTAAACTTAGTGATATACAATATTATATATATATATATATATATATATATATATATACTATATATATATATATATATATACTATATATATATATATATATATATATATATATATATATATATATATATATATATACTATATATATATATATATATATACTATATATATATATATATATATACTATATATATATATATATATACTATATATATATATATATATATATATATATATATATATATATATATATATATATATATATATATATATATATATATATATATATATATATATATATATATATATATATATATATATATATATATATATATATATATATATATATATATATATATATACTATATATATATTTACTTTACTTTAACAGCCACTTGTTAAACTTAGTGATATACAATATTATATATATATATATATATATAATATTGTATATCACTAAGTTTAACAAGTGATATATATATATATATATATATATATATATATATATATATATATATATATATATATATATATATATATATATATATGTGTGTGTTTGTGTATATATACATACACAGTATAACACTTAGCTATGCACTAAATATAATAGTATATATAGGAATTTGCGGCAAGTTATAATTACATGCTTATGTTTATAGATTAATAAATTATTTATACATATATATATATATATATATATAAATGTATGTATGTATGTATATATTGGCTAAATGAGAGCGGCTAATGACAAGCTATAGTGGACCTGGAATATTGGCTAATTTGTTGGCTGTTGTTTGACTGTTATACAACTGTTATACAACACACTTGCTAGGCAGCTTACAGACTACTTTCGATATAGCTAATAATTTATATGTATAGTATATGCTTAAGCTTAAGCAAACTAGTTGGCAGCTGCAAGTCCCCCTCCTCCTTCCCCCTCATATAACCACCCACCCCACCCAACCAAACCCAATAAAGCCCCCCCCCCGCCCCTTCTCCCGTTTGAGCACTAATTATATAACAATTCTTGTCTACCATTTTGAGCATTAAAAGTTTCACTTTAAAGCAAGGCATTTACAAACAATAAAAAAAGGAGAAAACCAACAAAAATTGTTTAAAACTAATCGCACACACACACACACGCACACACACATTAATACACGCACACGCACACTCTTGGCAATATATATAGATAAATATATATATACATATATATGTATGTTTAGCAAGGAACTGATGATATCTCTATAATGTATAACAGTATAACAGCTGCAGCTGCCTACTTTTGCAAAATACTTTTGTCCTCGTAGCGTATGATCGCATCTCCGATTTGTTTGCGCGACGCCAAATGGATGCACTGCTGCCGGCCACATCCATCCGGAGGCAACGTCGGCGGCAGCGAACCGCCGCGCGCCAAATGACTCCGGACCGCCAGGCCGAATCGCAGATGTGGCTCAACGGCGCGCAATATGTGCACCGTATGCTGTGCGGCAACAAACATGTCCAGGATGCTCTCGACGCCGGCGGGACGTTGCGGTGCCTGCAGCAGCAGCTGCTCAATGTCCAGATCGCTGCGCATTATGGGCAGACCCAGGGGATCCAACAGTTTGCGAGCTGCAAACAAAAACAGGCCAAGGCCCAAATGAGTTGACGGCATAGATCGGGCAGGGGGGGGGGGGGGGGGATTTTTACCCTGGACATAGTCGCGACTGTAGAAGGCGATGACATCGTGATTCTGGCGATCAAAATAGCCGCTGCTCTGGCTAATGTCGCAGGTGTCGCACTCCTTGCAGAAATGCGCCCAGTTGCAGGGATACAGCTGAAAGCCGATGGGCGCATAGACCTGAAAGCCCTGGATGGTGTTCATGCGCACACGATTGAGGAAATCGGTGCGAAAGAGCATGCCCGGCGGTGCCAGCAGCACCAGCGACTCGAGCCCCAGCTTGGGCAGCGACAGATCCGCAACGGCCAGGCTGAGCAACTGCTGGCTTCCGTACATGGAGGCGTGCAGCAGCCAATCGTCTGGCTTAATTGGTGCACTCAGCTGCTCCGGCAGCCGTATGGACACCCAGGCAATGCGTGAGCCATCCGTCTTGTATTTGGTGGATAAATCCAAGGCCAACTTCTTCAGAGTCTTGAAGGGATCATCGTCGCCCTTGCTGGGCGAGTCGAAGCGATAGAGAAATATCTGAAAATTCAAAATATACATATGAGTACGAGAGCCAAGAGTGCCCGACTAGCTGATAGTCTGTATGCAAACGACTTGCGGATCGATGCACGGACAGCCGGCAATCGATTGCACTCACCAGCAGCAGGAAGGTATTGTCCTGGTTGGCCATGCAGACGCGCTCGTATTGTGCCACAAAATCGAGCGCATCGGTCACCTGATGCTCAAATGCCGGCACCAGGATCGCAATCCGTGTGCTCTCCGTGACATAGGGCGATGGGACCACCTCGACCCGACCCAGTGGCTTGACCACCTCAAAGCTTTTGAGCAGCAGACGCTTGGGTGTGGCACCCTCGTACAGATTCAGATGCAGTTGATAGTCCATGCCGCGCGTGGCATCGAATTTGCGATAGGCGCTGTGCAGATCCTGGTAACGCAGCTTCGGGTACTTCTGGGAGGCATACTGCAGCGCTATATCCATCACCTTGGCAAAGTCCAGTGCCTCGATGCGGCTGAGCGGCGCCACCGCACGATCCGCATTGGCGTTCGGCAGAAAACTGTGTGTTCCATTCAGCAGCTGCCAGGTGAGCATATCGTGGCGCGTCTCTGGCGCACTGGGCGGCGGCACGCCCAATGGCCAACGGATTTCGAGTATTTTGTTGGAGATGCTGCCGTTGGCAATCCGATACGATTTCTGTTCCAGCGCATAGCCGCGCTGCTGCACCAGCTCCAGATGATGCTGTAATCGCAAAACAAGAAACGAACATTTAAAATCTTATCGTTTTAACAGTTCTTAACGGACACTGCACACGCTTAACAGTGCCATGTTATGCATCTTGACTTGCAAATGTTGTCGCGATTGTAATGTAAAACAATAAACAATAATACATAATTAATTGAATTTGTAATTTTTTTTTCAGTTTCAATTTTTTTTATTAGGGAACTTTACGTTTGTTTATGGTTATTCTATATATTATTTATACTGTTATTGTTATTCCGTTCCTATTCCGCCTTTAACACACTGTTGCACCTTTCTCGCTGTCTATGCAACTTAGTTTACAGTAAACACTTAACAGCTCAATGTTATCATACATTTATTTTAATGTAAGCAACATGCTTTGCAAGCCAATAAATAATGATTAAACATGGGATTTATCCAGTTTCTTTTCTTTCGTTAAGTATTAGATATCTTTATGGAGTTTTCTGTTTAATTTTTACCACATACGTTTGACTCTTCCTTTCTTTCACCTTTGAATGCAAGCTATGTAGTTAACAGTAATCGCTTAACAGCTCTATGTTAATGCCCGTTAATGAAAATGTAATCAACAGGTATCTGAATGCGAGTTTGACTGTACTGTTACAGCTCCCATAACAGGACGCGGTGGTTGTGTACGGTTATGGGAATACATGTTGTATGGAAAACATTTTGAATAGCTAACGGAATTTATTACTGAATATACAATACATTTGAATTACATCGAGTACCTACCTTGGAATAGTAGGCGTGCAGGCGATAGAAATCCTCCGGCGTCTGCACTGGATAAACTGTGGTAGCATTGCGAAATGCCGGCTCCTTGGCCAGTATGCTGAGATCCTTATAGTGGCGCGATTTTGTATTCAAGGCATAGCTGTACTGGCGCATACCCTGAACAATTAAAAATAAAAAAAATGAGTTAGAACGGCGCCGTCAAATGTTCCATGAAATTAAAATCTAAAAAAAAAGGGAGCTGACCCGGACCCAACCCAGAATCCATGATACAGTTATGAGCATGTGTTCTACAGATCACAAAACAATAAACTTCCTTTATCGGCGTGTCGCATTTACGATCTCATTAAGCATTCCCGCTATTCCCGTTTCCCTTTGCATTTTCGTTCCCGTTCCCGTTTGGCAATTCCATTCCCATTGCCCATTCGCCAGGGTGGGGGGCGGGCGGCGCATGATTAAATTAACAGTGCCATGCTAACAGTTGGCGACGGCAACCGCTGGATGCGAGTTTGTTTAGAGGAGGCATCCGGCATGTCCCATTAGGGCGTCTCTGCTATTTGCAACAAACAGCAGCGCGCCATAAAACATAAAACATTTCTGGGTTTCATTTTTCCTTTTTTGTTTTTTTATCGCAGCAATTGCGACCAGTTAATTTGCCGGCGCACATTAATCAATTTAAATGGCAATATGTTTAAGAAGTGGCAGAAGAGGCAATTGCAGCAAGCGACTGTAACGGCACTTTTGAAGATGCTGCTAAACAGAAATAACAGTTAAATGAGTGCGCATTCGAGTAATGCACTCGACCTAAAGTATACCCTGTAAGCTGATATCCACTTCTGGAAGGCTCTTTAAACTCTTAGTTTTAAGAGCATAAAATACATTAACTGTTTAAAATTGAAATAAAAACAGAAATCAACACGTCCACACATACACACAAACGTATAAATAACATACATAAATATGCATGTATGTACATAAATCATTCCACGGTGCCTGCCAGCCGCATAAATAAACCCAAAATCCAAACAAACGAAATTCAAGTGAAAGACGTGCGTCAAGTTCTTGGCCCTGCGTTTCGTTTTATGCACACACACAAACATATATATATATATATATATATATATATATATATATATACATGCATGTACATATGTATGTATATGTGTAAATTAAAAAAAAAAGGAAATAAAATTTCCTGCTAAATTGCGTGTGCAAAATGCGATTCCCTGCTGATATAAATAAACAGCAACTACTTAAATTAACGCAAATATGTAGATGCCACCCAGCGCTTGTCAAACTGTTCGTCCAGTGCACTTCCAATTGGCTATGGATCGCAAGCGTCACCTCACATTATTGCCCACTCTTAACCTTCCTGCTCACACACATACCCGTTTAAAAAATTCTTCGGACCGTTGCCGTTGCTTGGAAATTAAATAAACTGTCCATCAAGTGGTGCTGCTGCTGGTGGCATGTCCGCTGAATGCCTGCCACAAGCCGGCAAACAGCTCTAAAACGTTTAACAACACGAAGACTTTGAAGTTGCTTTACTTCTGTTTTTTTTTTTTTTTTGTTCCGTCTTTCTTTTTCTCATTTGTACTCTCCACTTTCCTCATCACATTTCGTTCTGCCGCTGCCGCTGCCGCTGCCAACGATGATGCTCTTTTCAGGGTCACTTTTGTGTATCAATGAACTGATTTTTTTGTTTTTATGTTCTTTTCTGGCATTCTGCTTGTATATGGGTGTGTGTGTGTGTGTCAGCGTGTGTGTTTGCTTTGTTCTATCTCTCTCTCTCTCTCTATGTGTGCGTCTTTTTAGTCAACGGCAAATTGTTTAAATAAATAAAACGGCGTGTAGGAAGCAGAAAAGATCACACGACAAGCAAACGGCAAATTAACTCGCACAAACACACACACACACATGTAAACACTTCGTATGTATGTATATACAGCAACGTGTGTTTGTGCGTATGCTCTTTTTGCTGGTTGCTGCAGACAGCAGTGCTCCTAAAACTGTTAACAGCTGCTGCCAGACAGCAAGCGACAAATGTTAATTTGTTAAGTCTGTTAAGCTGCCTGCTAATTGCTGGTGTAAATGAACTTTACACTTGTTCCAATTCCACACGTTCCAGTGCTACATGCTAAACGGTAATGTACACATATAAATGTGTTCATTGCTTATAACTCGTAAGCCAAAAATGTAAGGTTTTTTCAACTGTTGCTCACCTGAAAACTCTCTTGACAGCCAGCCACACGACTCGCATACTTCACACAGCGCCCAATATTGACACTGTGATCATTCGTAATGCCAATGCGTACACAGCGATCCAAGTTGTTGCGCATCTTGCGAATGACGCTGCTGCTAAGCAGTATGCCCGCCTCCAGGGCACAATAGTTGCGATCACTGAGACCCGCAGCGCCAGAATCATTCAAAGATTCATCGCCAGCATTGCCAGCAGAGGGCGGCGCATCTACATCGCCATTGCCATCGGTGGATGGATCGCCCAGGCCAACACGCGTGCCGCCCATATACAGGTCAAAGGTGATGCTCATGTGATAGAGCAGCGCAGTCAGCTTGCGCGCATCCACATAGACATTGTCCGGCACCAGCAGAAAGTAATCATAGTCGTCCAGATAGTTGTCCGCAATATATTTGATCACATAGAATGGTCGGCGGCTTTCGCGCGTGTCTGTGAAGCCAACAATGTTCTTTAGCTGGTAGTTGGTCTTCGCGCTGTCTGCGTTGATGAAGAACTTGATCTTGTTCACCAGATGGGCGGTGGTGCGATTGAAGGCGGTCGCATAGCTGTTTATGTTCTCCTGTGACGTCATCACACCAATAAAGATCTTCTCACGTATGCCCAACTCCGAGGAATAATACCGCGGGCGGAGCACATTTTTTACCTGCCCAAAAGAGAAGAGACAAAATAGACCTTTGATTAGAAAATGTTTAAATATCGAACACTAATCGAAACTGCAAACCGCTTTTGAATCGAACCGGTTCGAGCTGGGAATTTCAATTTTGAAAGCTGTTAACCGAACCGAAAGAGTTCCCCAAAAAAACCCGCGTTTGAAACAACCCGATTCGAGCTGGGAATTACAGTTTTCAAAGCTTGAACCGAACAAAACCCAATCCTAACTGTTTTTGTTTGGTTCACAGCATTAAAAGATTGAATTCCCGCTTCGAAACGGTTCGAGCTGGGAATTCCGAATTTTAAGGCTGTTAACCGAACCGAAAGAGTTCCTAAAAACCGCTTTTGCATCGAACCGGTTCGAAGCGGGAATTCGATCTTTTAAAGCTGTGAGCCGAACCGAAAGAATTCTTCAAAAAACAGCAATTTCCGAGAGCGAAACGGAACTGCACGAATTTCGTTCGAAAATATATTTAATATTTTTATTATAGTAAAATTATAGTTTTAAAGAATGTTTACAATCCAAAAATTAAGAAAACAAACAATGCTTTTATATTATATATTTTTATATTATGCGGCAAAAATAAGAGTTAGACTTATGAACCATAAAGAAAACCGAAAAGATGAAAAGGATTTGAAAAAATCGGCTCAGTTTAAAAGAATTTTATTTAAAAATATAGTACACGACCATTGTTAAGCATATCTTCATTGATAGAGTTATTTAGCGCAATGATCATTGTTTCAAGCGCTAAGCTAAAGGACAATAGTATCATAAGTATTTTGTACCCATTAAAATGATCTAGTCAAGCTGCACGGACTACACATTCGGGCACTTGAGAACTCAGACCCACCCGAGACAATCACGAAATGCCGGGCAGCTCAAGTGGCCACTTAAAAAGTGGTTCTTGATGATCAGATGATTATGTTATTCATATGCGAGTAAACGAAGTACTACGAGTATTTTTTCATTCTTCTTTATTTACTTTACTGTGTTTCTCAAAAAATGTAAAAAAAAATAAAGAGGAGAGAAAAAATAATATGTAAGAAATAGTACTCATATCTATTTGAATCTGGGTCTTTATTAGGCATGAGGTTCAACGTGCTCTATAAAGCGTTTACGATTATGAGCATGAGTTGAGTTCTTCTGAGAAAGAAATGCTTGAAATAAAAATACTTCGAACGTCGGGCAAAAGTAGTTGAGCAATTTGAGTTACTGCCGTAAGGGCCAGTGCATTCCAAAGGCCCAAGAGAGTAAACAACATATATGTAAATAAACTAGCGGGTATACCCCGGCCCAGCCAGCCCGTGATATGTGATAAAATAAATTCTCTCAAAGATCGTTGAAAATGAGTTTGCAACCGATCAGTCAATTTACAACTTGCGGACGAAATTTCCCAAATCGCTGAAACACGCATTCATAAAGTTCTTAAGTAGAGCTTTGAATAAAAGCTTGAAGCAAATCGACAAAACCTTAAAACAATTATAATGTTGCCAGATTTGGGTGCCAAATTTATTTAGTGCCCAAGCCATGAAGAAAAAGACAAACCTCGTGAAAATCGGAAGAGATTTGACCGACTTATGGGAGTGGGAAATTTTGACCTATGTTTATATAGGTTATTTGAGGGTGTACCATTTTAACATGAAATTGGAATAAATATAATGTCGCCAGATTTGATCTAAAGGTCAAATTATGGACAAAGATGCAAACCCCATGGAAATTGGATAAGATATGACCGAGTTAAGGGTTGGGAAATTTTGGCATATGCCTATATAGGATATTTGAGGGTTCCATTTTTACATGACTTTGGACCAAAAATCATGTTGTCGGCAACTCCAGATATATTAATTAACCCCATAATAGATGGTCTTTATTATGCTCCCTTCATTTAAGTAGCCCTATCAAAATTAGATCTCTATATAACTCTGATCGGTCAATAATTCAGTTTATATATTAAACAACTTTTGTTTTCATGTAATTTTAACTAAATCAATTACACAATCTTCAATAATCTCCTCACAAACTGTCAACATTTTACGTACAATATCATATAGCTAACCCTGGAAATAATCGGTCGGAGTTATCAAATAAGACTAAGATCGGAAGATAATATGGTTAGCACATCTGCTATAAGTCTGAAGATTATTTATGGCATAATTCCCCAAAAGAACGTGCTTCTTCCTTGGCTCGTAGTCAAGCTTAAGTTTGTTTTAGAGGCAGCTGTCGGTAGTTGAATGAAATTATATGGCCAATTACAAATACCTTTAAATGCCACTTTTTATGGGCCCATAAAGTGGCGGCCTTCACGCAAGTTCGACGTTTTTATAACCTTTTAGAAGGGTATCATAATTTGGTAACGAAAAGTGGAACGACCCTATTGGTAATATACATATATCGTTCCGATCCGAAAGAAACAGACAGACGGATCTGGCTATATCATGCCTTGAATAGGAACTATCGGTCATATCTCATATATCATCATATAACATATTTTTATCAGCATTATCTCTATATATATAACTGTTTGTCCTGACTGACTGACTGACTGATTGGTGATCAACGCCCAGCCCAAACCGTAAGAGCTAGGAAGCTGAAATGTTCACTGTAGCTACCTTATGTGATGTAGGTGCACGTTAAGACGGGGTTTCGGGAAATTCCACCCGCAAGTGTGGAAAAATCGCGAAAAACGTTTGTATGTAACTTTTTTGTTTACCATCCGATCGGCCTCAAACTTATTTTCAAAGATCTTTGTTCAAATTCATTTGAGGGGTGTTTCACCCTTTTAGGAAAATCTATTCCTTCTTGGTGGAAATGGAGGTCAAAGATTTGGTGGGTGACGTTTCGCGCTCAAATTCATTTCCAGAGATCTATAAGAAAAATCATTTGATACGTGTTTCACACTTTTCGCAGAATTCAAACTTCTTCGGGGGAATGCGATTTAAAGATTTTTTGGGCGAAGTTTTAAGTTGTGTCCGATTTGCTTCAAACTTTTTTTCAAAGCTCTACATAAGAATGTAATGAATACGTGTTTCAGCGATTCGGGAAATTCCACTCGCAACAGTGGTAAATTGGCGGAAAACGTTTGTATGAAAGTTGTTTGTTTACCGTCCGATCAGTTTCAAAATCATTTCAAATTTGTTTGAGAACATTGATTGTATAACATACGTGCCAAGGGCAAGGCCGGGTTATACCCGCTAGTCTTACATATAAGCAAAATCTTTGCAATATCGGACTACTATATTTTATAGCCCCATGGTCAGATCATCGGTGGGAAATAGAGTTTTTACATAGGACAACTTTTCAACAAATATTATTCGAATCGAACTAACATTCCATATGCTTTCAATGGGAACAGCTAAAAAGCGTATTTAAGCTTCGGCGAGCCGAAAATAGTCTTTCCTTATTGTTGCTTATGTAACAGATTTTCAGCTTCTTTTATATATTTGCATTTATAGACACTGACGTCAGATACAACTGCCTGACCCTTGAACCTTGCGCCCAGCTAGCTCGGGTTTTTTATTTTGTAGCCAAGCTAATCCACCTGCATTGAGGGGGGCGTGGCTAGTGAACGGCTTTGGATTGCGGCTTAGTGGGCAGCAATTAGCGCTAATAACAAGCACAAAGATTGCTTGTCTAGTTAGTTGTAATCACTAAGCAGCATGCACGACTGCCAAATGCCCTGTACAAAATCGATGGCATTATGTTGAAATATTCGTGAGGAAAGATGAGATATAGAAATGAAGTGTGCCCGATTGGAAGATACCCTATACATAGCTGCACATCCATTTTCCTTCATGTTCATTCTTAAAGGATTTCACTGTACTTTTACCCAATACATATATACAATTCTCAGGGCTTCAAGGTGATATGAATATACATACATATATACAGCTTAAGCAGTCTGAGACGCGTAGATTTAAGACAAAACCCAACCTGAAGTTTGTCTTTTTCGACGCACAATATACAAAATGAATTAATTTTAATCAATTTATAGTCTCAAGGGGCAGATGTAATAAAAATAATAAACAAACTTTCAGTTAATTGGAGCATAAGCATTTAAATCGCGAGCTTTGGCTACTTTGGGCTACTTATATAGATAAATGTAAGAAAAAATGTTTCCTGCTTTTACATCACTCGTAAGTTGTGGCAGCAAACAAATATGCTTGCTTTTGGTTTGCGCATACAGGGTATATTATGATCGGTTATTGCTCTGCTAATTTGTGATTAACAAATCATTTCGATTTGTTATACCCTGAACCCATTAAAAATGGCTAAAAAGGGTATTATGTATTTGTGCAAATGTATGTAACAGGCAGAAGGAAGCATCTCCGACCCCATAAAGTATATATATTCTTGATCAGCATCAACAGCCGAGTCGATCTAGCCATGTCCGTCCGTCCGTCTGTCTGTCCGTCTGTCTGTCCGTTTGTATGAACGCAAGGATCTCAGAGCCAATATGAGCTAGAGAAATGAAATTTTAGCTGTAGGTCTTTATAGTGCACGCGCAGATCGAGTTTGTTTCCGATATTCGATAGCTTGCCCCGTTTCCTTGTAATCGATAAAGCTATCGAAATCCTGTTTTTTTTTTTAGCAATTTTGGTAAATAATAAGAGCTAAAATCATCAAGCTTGACATGAATAGTCTATATATTAAGTATATATATTAAGTGACTTTTATTTTATACGCCTGTTGGAAAAAGAGGCTTCAGGGTATCCCCTAGTCGGGAGTTTCGAACATAACCTCTTAATTGTTTTTATATATATTTTTAATGAACGGTTTTTAATTGTCAGCTAAAGCTGAGAACGGGCGAGTGTCATTGCGACGAGTGCCATAGCAGCGAGTGTCATAGCAGCGAGCTGTCATGGCCAATGCACCCATTGAAAGGCAAACAGCCCGCCGGACAGTTCCCGCTTGATTCGCATGCAAAGCAAAGATGACCTTGTGCCGAAACTACGGCAACTGATGCCACAGCAATAGCTCCGGACTGTACGCAATTAATTGTGTAAATATCTAAACACAACACACAGCGGCACAACAGGTAAACATTTGTCTAGCTGCCACACACACACACACACACACACACTTAGAAGCCCCTGCCACTGAGCAGTCCCCCTCTCTGCAGCAGCATTCGAAAAATATTTAATCTTTTTAGCTTTTTGTGGGGGTAAATTAAAATATGTACTTTCCAAAATGTGCACAATGTCTGTTTGTTTGTGTGTGTGTGTGTGTGTGTGTTGGCGGGCAAATGATGCATGCAAATTCCACGAAATTAATAATTGAAAATCGAAAGCAAACATTGACCGTTCCGAATCTAATTTTGAATTTTCTAATGCACAATCACTAATGAACGTTGTCCAGGCAAAACATATTTGCTTTGGCTTTTAACGTTTTCATATAAATTAGCAGAATCAGCAGCAGGAAATTGTGAATCAACAAGTACTGAGGCGAAGGTGTGGAATTTGCCTCTAACTTTAGTTAGTCTAGTTTAGATTTTGGATTATATAAAGCATTAGAAGAGAATAAAGCAATATGTACAAGATTAGTTTTATCTAGATATATCATCTAGATAGACATAATACCGCTTCCCTGGTGGCCAGTGTAATTTTAATTCACAATACACTTTCAGTTTGCAGCCACTGTCAATTACATAAAAAAAAAACCCCCCCTAAAATTTCATCCAACTTGTCAGGCCTTACATGAATTTTTGAGAATCGCAGAGAACGGCAGCCGTTAAGTTTAAATAGTAACAACATTTTTATTTTAACATTGCGCTTGACTTTATACAAACGATTAATAACATCAATAAGAAAAAAAAACTAAGATTTCAGTCAATTGGGCAGGCCCTACTTGAATTTTTGAGAATCGCAGAGGAGAACGGCCGTTATTTGTAAATTAATAATTTCACATTAACGAACAAGTTAACGTCAGCCAGTTACAGCTGAGTATTTTTAACTCGATTTTCTGCTCTCCCTCTCTTTTGTCGCGCTTTTACTCTCTTCACTCTCTCTCTTCTACTCAGTCTCTTCTACTCACTCTCTCTCCCTCTTCTATTCACTCTCTCTACCTGTCCCTTCTACTCACTCTTTCTCTTGTACTGACTTTCTCTCTTCTACTCACTCTCTCATCCTATTACTCTCTCTCTCTCTCTGTCTTTTCTTAACTCTCTCCCTTTCTCTCTTCTACTAACTCTCTCTGCCTCCAACGTTTAGTGAATCTGAATCTATAATTCTCTTCAGAAGTATCTTACTTTTGGTTGCCCCTCTTAGGCTTCCTCGCATTCTAACTGCCTCATTTTGCTTCGAGCACTTCCGATAGGGCGCCTTTCTCTTTTAGTTTCGCCCCTGCTCAATTGCTTACTTTCCCACACCTGTTTATGTTGTACTTGTACTTTCTTTCTCCCGTTCCTTAATGCTCCCTCTCCTATTTTCTCTCTCTCTCTTTTTATTTGACTTTAACTTTCTTTGACACTCTCCTCTACGAAAACTATCTTAAACACTCACTTTTTAAACCAATATTTTACTCTATTCCTCTCGACGACTCTCTCTTTCTTTCTTTTACTCACTCTCTTAGTTACAGCATGAGCTTTAAGTTGGAGTGTTTCATTACCACTGTTTCAATTGAATCTTGTGAGAACCTGTTGCAAATTATAAGCGTAATCAATGTAAAATCACAACATTTAAAGTATTTATGAACTATCTAAGTGAACTTAGATGCGTAAGCTTATTGGAGCACGTGGCTGGGCAAATTTCAATGCTTGTTTTACGGGTTTTATTTTCTTTTTTTAAAATACTTTTTACTATTGATAAGCGATAGACATGACAACAACCTTGTGACGTAACAGCAGCCAACGGAAGTAAGACAAAAAGAATAGTTCGATGTGTGCTTGTACGATTATTTTTTATTATTATTTTTTTTTTAATTTTCCTCAAATTGATAGTTGCAAAACTAGCTAACATAAGCCCCACAACGAGCAGGCGTTTATGCCAAGCGTTGAGCGTTATCAAAGAACTGACTTATCAGCCAGAAGGAGAGACTACAACAAAAATGAGTGAGCCGTGGGCAACGTCACGAATGACAACAAAATATTCCGATTTTCCATTCCACAAATTTAATTAAACATAGATATTGAATTATGTTTATTTGTGCCGTATTGGCGTCAACGCTGCGTCGCGTCGCATAGTTTTGCCCTCCACCTGGTTTACAATTTACACAATTGGATGCAGCCGGTCCAATTGGAGCCACAATTTGGCCGATGAGTCAGTCGAAAATGGGTTTAAGTTGACAAATTATATGGCTTCTGGCCAATGAGCAAGGGTCTGAGATACGGTTTCTGGTCGGCGTTGGGTATAATAAATAAATCTTAAGATAACTTTTGCCCACAATCATTCGTTTGTAAGTACATAATGTACCAATATATATATACATATATATATATCTATATATGGCCCATAAAAAGGCTGCTTCTTTGGGTGTTGTATGCGATTGCTATGAATGAATGAATATTGTTGCGCATAAACAACTACTCATAGGAAATGCAATGCTTTTGGACTGAATCATGCAGATGCAATTTCAATATTTGATTTGCTTGGCGCTTAACTAGCTCGTAATATGAACTGTTTGCAGTACATATAGGGAATATATACATATGTGAGTGTGAGCCACAGTTAAATGAATTTCATTGTCTCATTGGCTCATTCATAAGTGCGAGTAATGTTCATAATATAATGACATGAGCAATTAATTAAAAGCTAACTAAATGATTCGAGTTATTCGAATGCATTCAAACATTTGAATCGAGTAATACAAAATAGTGTAAATGGTTCAAATAAATCGAGTGTACTGAATGGCAAATAATTACTAAATATTTGAATTAAAATTTTACAAATGATACAAGTTATTCGAATGCATTCAAGGAATTGATTCAATGTGTCTATTGTATGGCAAATAATCACTCGATAAGTATAAATATCTCAATTGAATTCTAACAAATGATTCAAATTAATCGAATACATTCATTTGAATGATTCGAGTAAATTAAAAGTTTTAAAATTGCTTTAATAAATCGAGTGTATTGTATGGCAAATAATCACTCAATAAGTACAAATAATTCAATTAAAATTTTAAAAACGATTCCAGTTAATCGACACATAATGTACAATTATATCCACTTATATTGATTGCATTTTTGAAATTCTTTCCGTTGTAATCCTAGTTATAGTAATAATGTCACATTTATACTAATGAAGTAATTGTTTTCTCCACATTAAAGCTAACATATTTGTCTAAATGTAACGAGCTAATTGGGTTGATTCATTCATACCATTCGAATGTTATACCTGCATGCGAATTTATTAATTTGTTCGAATAAACGGGGGCTCATTCAAAGTATTTGAAATGCTGCCTTTGCGTGTCCCCTGAGGAATAGAGAGATGTGCATATTTCACACTGAAGCCTATGATTAAATCGAATGATTCGAATGTATTCAATTGCAAAGGCAAATACTATTTCTGAAAACTCTTTAAGGCTGTCAAAACGATAAGCTTAACATGACCCATAAGCCTTGGTGTTAACTAAATGAATTGGGTTATGCAACTGCATTCGAATGATTCAAGTAATTCGAATTCATTCAGAATTTCTAAGAAATGGGCTTTGGGTAAACCGCCCTGGCCGTTAGCTGACAGCTGGGTGCATAGCAAGTGCAATTACTTATAGCATATACTGTGTGCTTCCCACTAATAGATATTTATGTATGCATGTACTACGTGTTTATGGAATCACATATTGCATGTGTCTCAATCTCGGCTCGTTTTCAATCGAGCACAAGACCCAAGTGGGCAATATGAATTGCATTGGATTTGACAAATCTTAATTGAAAGAAAAGCTCAGGCGGTGTCGGCTAGTTTGTTACAGATCTGTAGTTGTTATTGTTGTTTTTATTGTTGGTTCAGCTGTAAATGCCAGATCGCCGGGTCGGTTGACTTCGTCTCGCGCTTATGGCAATTAATTGAGCGCGTTATTGTGCACTATGTGTATATGTATGTGTAGATGCACAGACACATGCATGAAAAAGGCATATATACATACATACATATATGTATATACGAGCATGTGAGGCCTTAAGCCGGAAATGCGACGCGCTTTTCAATTAGGGCAGCAAAATAAAGCTGCTCAATAGATTTACTCGCTTGGCCTTTGCATCTAGCTGAACTAAATCAAAAGTGTGTATTAGCCGTAGAGAAATTGATGATAATATATAATATATAGTAAATATATCTTTTACATAAGCTTAAAGTTGAACGCATCAAGTTTGTGGATTCTAGATATTCTAGATATGCATCCAAAACTCTGGAGCTAAGAGTTTCGTTTGGCTACACTCTGTGGAGTGTATTTGAACGATTTTTATATTTCTGAAAAATCAACTGATCATGTTTAATAAACATTTGCTGCCCGTTTAGATTCATATTTGTCGGGCTTAATATTTCAAATATTATCAAATCTTACCGCGTTGCTTTCTTTGGCTGAAGATCACCCGAAACCCACTGAAAATGGATTAAAAATAGGCAGAAGGAAGCCACATCTGATTCCATAAAGTATATACATATATTCTTGTCCATGTCCGTCCGTTCGTCGATCCCAGAACCTAAAAGAGTACGGATTGTTCCGATAATTGATAACTTGTCCCGTTACCAGACAATCGATAAAAATCGATATCGAAAGCCTTAATAGATCGGTAGCTTAATAGATCGAGTAACTTTCAGTTTATAGCTACCCCCCCCCCCCCCCCCCCCCCCCCCCGCAAGCTAAAGCTACATTTGTTGTTGGTAACAGAAGGTTGAGGGTATCCCCTAGTCGGGCACTCCCGATCAGAGCTCTCTTTTGTTTTTATCGAACTGTTCCCAACTGAGATCAGACTGCGAAACCACATAAAACCATTTTATGAGAGTTTTTCTTTGGGCTTTTCTCAGCTGATCAACACTTGCCGTAAAAAGTGATCGCCTTTCGCAAAGAAGATCGCATCGCGTTTAGCTCTCCAATATCAAAATGGTTGAATTTCTAAAACTTTTAGCTGCTACATAGTTGCAAAATCCCTTGCTCACGATCTGATTTGAGATAACTGAGTATTGATTGAATCGATCAGCTGATCGATGAAGCGCAGCCCAACGTTCGACTTGGCTTTCTAGGTGCTCGCACAGCGGACACATCTAATTGATAAGTGGCTTTATTTATAGACATATTGTGTTCTCAAGGAACGCCGATAAGTTGTATATGTGAGGAATTAAGCTGTCACAAAGCAAACACGAACAGTATGTAGAATGTAATCCAACGAAATTCGCACGGTTCAATGTTTCTTGGCCTGATGGCCGTTGCTATGCATCGAGCCGGAGATCATGTACTTGTCAAACAGATAGTCGCCGACGTCGTTGTGGGCGCGTTCCAATTGCCTAATAAAATCGGCCAATACCTTTTGGCCGTCGACCTGTTCCTGCAGAAAGTTCGCCTCAATGAAATCACACAGATTGGGATCGTTCTCTTTGCCGGCCAAGGCGTGCACATCCAACAGATGCTGATTCACATCCATTTCCATTTGCAGCGCCTGCTTCAGGGCAGACATCGCGTCCTCGAATTGTGGCACCGGCTCCGGTACAGCGCTCAAAATGATTGAGCCACCGCGTTTATTCATATACTTCATGATCTTCTCGGCATGCTCACGCTCCTCGAGGCTGGCCTGCAGAAAGAAGCCATGGATGCCCGGCGAGCTGACATCGGCGCGATCGAAATGATAGGCCTACATATATATATATGTGTATATCTGATCTTATCTTTATTTTACAAAAACCAACCCCCTAAGCGAACAGACAATTCATCTAATGGCAACAAACTATGACAACATTTTACTTGAAAACTAAATGTCTGCAAGAAATCTTGACAATTTAAAACTTAGGTAAGGATAACTTCGGCACACCGACGATTTAATACCCTTTCCCTTACCATTTTGCAGTTATGTAAGAATAGTAAGAAACTACTTTTTGACCGATGATATAGCTATTGCTGTGATATTGAGGTCCGATAATAATACGATTTTGGACAGGAAACTTTGTAGGAAACTTAGTGAAACTTATAAATGCCGAGTTTGGTTAAGATATCTTATCTATATACATATATATATCTGCTATGATTATATATACCGAATATATATACTTTATGGATTCTGACATTATAATACCCTCTACAAGGGTATAAAAACTGGAAACGTAGAAGCTGCCTGGAGACAGCTCTCAGTGTATATCTATATAAATATCTTTTATATATATTCCTACATCTATATTTATATCTTTACCTATATATATATATCTATAGCTTCACCGATATACCTAATCTTCATCGATATCTATGTTTATATCTTTACCCATATTCGTTTTGTTCGAATATCTTTATATATAAGATTACCTATATCCACACTTATATGCTATAACTTGACCTCTACCTATGTGTATGCCCTTTCTTATATCTATATCTATATTTAGCTAGTCTCACCTATGTCTACCTTTATAGCTTTACCTATGTCTATGTTTATATCTTTCTGTATGTGCATCCCATATCCCTTTAACTGTATCTTTACCTAAACCTCTATATTCTCTCCTATATCTCCATCTATAGCACATACCTACATATATCCCTTTAAATATCTCAGTTCATATCTTTTGCCCATGCACTGCCTTACCATTGCCAAATATTGATGGCAGGCCTTAAGTTCCAAGTTGATCTGATCGTTCAGTTTCTCCTCACAGCTTTTGGCAAAGTTTTGCCGCATTATCATGCACAGGCGACGCATCATCCAAGGATTACACTTCGCCATATAAAAGCAACAAAATGTTTGGGATAAACCAACGAAGAAGTGAGAAAAAGGATCCAAAATTCTTGTGTATACCGAAATTTAACTAATTTTGTTTCAATTTTTTATATTTATTTTTTTTTTTTAATTTTTACTGAAAAGTGCCTACATAGGCAACTAGTTCGATCAAACAGTCAGTTTTTATAAACAGCAGTGATACCCTATAAATACCCTATATATTCTTAAAGGATAGATAGGACAGATTTTGGTATATATGTATATGTATCATATATTAAAGCCCTATAAATTTTATAGTTTATCCCTATAAGTATTACAAAAATGTATTAAGAATGCATTTTTAATGGCGTGTGGCTCAGGGACGAATGCATGTGGGGCAGCTCTTCTCAGCTGGGTATCTCCTACCGGCTACTCTTACATTTGTAAAGGGTATTATAGTTTTGTCATGAAACGTGTAACGCATAGAAGGAGACATCTCCATCTTCATAGAGATGCTCTGGATCAGCATCAACAGCCGAGTTGATATAGACATGTCTCTCACTTTTAAAGCTATCGTCGCGAAACTTTGCACATGTCCATCTTTCTTTTGCAGACACTACATATTTTGAAACTAAGCGGATCGAAGCACTATATCATATAGCTGCCATAGGAACAATCCGTGGAAAAAGCAGGTTATTGTATGGAAAACATATTTGCTTATCCATATATACTGACGAAACTCAGCCTTTATTAGTTTTACTACGTTCCTCATAAATATATATATATATACCCAATCTAATTCACATCGAAGCACTATATCATATGGCTGTCATAGGTTCAATCGGTCGATATTTGAATGGAAAACTCTTTCATTTATCAAGATATCTTGGCCAAACTAGGCACTTAAGCTATGCTGCCTACATCTGAGCCAAATCGAATCAATATCGGTCTACTACATTATATAGCCATATAGCCATATATAGGAAGAATCGATCGAAGAGTGAGTGTTTGTATGGCACAATATTGGGTTTTCCAAGATAGTTTCATCAAACTCAGCATATACGAGATTTACTACTCTCACATAACCGCGAGGCTTAGGGTAATTAATGTTCGGCGTGTTGAAGATACCCTTACTTTCTCATTTTCTAGTCAATTTTGACTTGACAACTACTAGTTAATTCATCAGGAAACTCTTTCCACATGTGCCTACTCTATCATACTTTAAACCTCAAAATGGAGTTGCACGAAAGGCGAATAAAATCGGAATATTATATCGTGCATTTGTCAGATATCGGCAAGTATTCATTAATCGGCAGCTAGAAAACCAAAATGATCTGTGTACTTTTCGTTAGTTTTTGTGAGATAATCCGTTGTTCATGAAAGATCTGTTCGCTAAAACATGCCGGGGGTCAAAGGTTCAAAGTGCGCAGTCAACTACAAATGTGATTTCACTTTTTTCTCTTTGACTTTTTTTTTACGTGTCAGCGGAGCACTTAGTCAGTGTACACACACACACACATATATATATATATATATATGCATATGTACCTATGTTCATACCCTATGCTGTATGTTTGCTTAGGCTACAACAACAATAACCACGACAACAACAACATGGTGTTAAGTAAACTTGAGTTATTGTCATTTACTTGTATTAAGTGAATGGAAAACGACTTTTTTGCTCAAGTTTTTTTCTTCTGTTTCTTCTCTTTTTCTTTTGGTTTTTTTGTACGAACAAGTTTTAAATATTATCTTTCGCTCGTGTCGTCCACTAAGTAACTTACGCACATTAAACAAAAATAATAATAATAAACCCACACACACATACAAACGCTGGCCCATTAAGTCGAAATAATAAACATTATTTCCGAGCACATGAAACGCAAATCATCGTTAAAGTCGAAAGAAAAATAATTGTAGAGATTAAAGATTGTCGAAACGCACTGAACAACTTTCGTGTTATACAACACTGCATGCGAAAATTGTAGCAACTATTAAAGTTGATTTTTTGTGGAGCATAAATTAAATAAGGCATGGAAATAAAAATAAATAGAGCCTGAGCAGAAAGAGAAAGAATAATATTTAGTTGAGGCAAAGACAAAAGCGAAGCTAAGTTCTGCTTTTAGCTTGAACTTTTGTGACTCTTGAAGTTTTTTTTTGAATTTGGTTATAATCTAAGCCTTAAGGTTAAATTTTATTCGCATATCTGAACTTATATATATACTCAGCCTGACTTATTTTGATGTTCAACTAATTTTTTCATGAAATCTGACTGAAATCCACCCAATATTATATTAAATGAAGCATTTCAGTGAATGCCAAGCTTGTTCGAATTCCACTTGTTCCTTTAACATGTTTCAATTCCATTTCTTTAAGCTGTTTACGTTTATAAAGTGAAAAATCTAGGATTGAGCTACATATAAAAAATAGAGTAAAATTTTACTATTCATAATCTTTACTAATAATATATCTAATTAAATGCATTTAACGAACGAATAAAACCATTTGCGGCAAATAAATTAATAGAATCTAAATATATGGCATCTTAATTGTTTATCGTATTTATTAAAAGTGCCAGAAATCTTTGCAACTAATTGCGCATTATTGTTTCAATCATAATTATCGATGATTGATTTTCCAAAAACAAAAAACGTGCCAACATTTTTTGTTTTTATCAAGTTCATACAATTTTTTTTAACTTTTTTTCACGTTGGTTGCTTAATTAAAAAGCAAACGTTTGCATTGTTAACTTAATAAAAATAAAAATAAACGGCTCGCAAACAAAAAGTCCAAAATTGTATGTAAGAAAATAATGAAGTGCTCAAAATGTTAAGCAAGCCGCAGAACAAATACCCTAATATAGTTCATATATTTATGAAATGTTTACCTGATCTTAATACGAAATTGGCTTGGAATATTTTTTATATCATATTTGTTCCGATTCCGCGCATTCCAACTTAAAGGTCAACAAAAGGAAGTACGTAAAAGCAAAACCTCCAATTGGTGTATGTAAGAATATGTGTATGTATGTATGTATATGTATATACAAACATGATAGAGTAAAACACGTAACAGGCCGTGCTGCCAATTCAGCTAATTTCTAGCTTAATGTTGGCTATTTTAAGAGCCAGAAATATGGAAATTGTAAACTAGTTGAGCTTTTCTTCTCAGTAACAAGTAAAGGCAACCCTGTTTATGCACTTGACAACACTGGTCACATGCTACATCAAATATTTGATGTACTTTCTATGAGAGCATAGCAATTTTTAATCGATTTTTGTTGGTTTTTCCATGTTGCTCGCGCCTTTAATTCAATAAATTTTGCAGCGCTCGATTTATGCCGGTAAAAGTACACATATGTATACACATATGTCTGTACAATTGTACACATGCTCATGCATATGTATATATGTATGTATGTAGTTATGGCATGATGCATGTATCAGCCATCGGTTATTTACTTGGCTCTGGTTTATAAGTGAAATGCGTTTATTTATTTAAATGTAATTTATTCGCGCGCCAGTGGAATTTTTGTCGATCGCATGTTCTTTTTTATTTATTTTTTTTGATGATCAATTTTTGCAAGCAATGCTGAAATTGGCGCTCACTGTAATTGCCAAAAAATGTAACTCTTATCGTGTAACATAAGGGAGAGAGAGAGAGAGAGAGAAAGAGCGGGGCAGAAATGAATGCATTAACGCATTAACAGCGCATTATAATTAAACGGGTTTCAGTGGCTGTCAAACTGTTGCATGGCTCTAGCTGCCGCTGCCGCTTCTGCTGCTGCTGCTACTGCTACTGCTGCTGCACGCCGGGTGTTAATTGTAAGAGAAATGGGTTTTTCCAAATTTAAACTAAGCGACTGCAAAGTGGTTGCTTTTTGAAGTTGTTGATCTTGTCTTTGCACAGTGAATGCCGCATAAAAACGTAGGCGGTGATAACGGCAATTGAAGCCGAAATAATGAAAAGTGACGTCTGCGCTGACGTTGTTGACGCACACACATACACATGCATTAACAATATACATATGCATATGTATGTATATGTATTCATGTGAGTTTTCTGCCTGAAATGAGGTGGTAGGCGAAGTACGAAAGCGAATGCGATAAGCAAGAAGGTCAATAAATTGCTTGATATAATGAGCCATGTGCACAATTACACACACACACACACACGCACAAACGCTATCGCGCATATGCGCTCGCATTTACATATTTATATACATACATACATAAGACACGTGTCGATTTTCATAACAGGAACCCAAGCAACATTTCGGAAAGACGCACGTTGTAAAAGGCAGGACTAGCACATTTTTTTACATTTGTGCAATATATTATTTCTCATATAAACAACAGCGATTCGAACTCTAAGGTTTGTAATCGAACTCGGAGTCGATTTAAAAGTTAATAAATATTTTATAATTGATTATTATTTTTAATAATAAAATATGGCTTTCATAAAAGCTTCTTTACTTTTCAACATTTACATTATTCGATATTTTGTATATTACTCAAATTTCTGTGGTAGCACGAAATTTGATTTATTAACGAGGGCGCGTCGCGTTCGTGTCACGGAAGACACGCGCTCAGCTCTATTTAGGACTCGAATTGGGTACTCTCTACGCTTGCCACGCTCTAATTGGCGCGTGGACCACGTGCAGAAAAACGTTATATAGACATAAAGAGAAAGAGAGCGCAAGGGCGAGCGCTTGATTACGACTTACCGGCTTTTTGGCCGCCAGCGGCTTATTAATCAAATTCAAATGCGGCTCAAAGTCCTGGCCAAAGCGTTCGATGAGCAAATTTTCGGCAACCTCCTGCGGGCATTCCTCCTGCTGCACCAGCTCCCAAATGTCCTGCGGTATATAGCAGCTGAGCACCAGGCCCAGCAGCAGCCCGATCACAAAATAATGATTGCGACTCAACGCGGACGGTCTACGCATCTTTCAGGCGTATGGCAAATTGAAATTACATACATACATACATACACGCATATGTACATATAGGATGCTGATGCTTAATGGCGTTGTTGTCATGTGTACATCTTGTTGTTGCTGTTCATACGCACAATTGTTGCAGCTGCTGCTTCCTCTTCAGTTGACTGTTGTTTCGTTTCGTTTGATTTGATTTTCTTTTTGTGTTCGTTTTTGTTTTTGGCGGAAGCGATAAGCAGGCAGAGAACTCAAACAAGTGCGCTGACTGTGCCGGCTAATTTTGGCACTAGGTGCGTGTTTTTGTTGTTGTTGTTGTTGTGCAGCACGCACTTGCGTTTCGTTGATGTCGTTGTTGTTGTGTTTGTACTGTAGCTGTTGTTTTGCATTTGGCGCATTTTTAAAACAAATTCACAGGTTTAAAAGCAATCATTGCACTTACACCACACTGCACACATTTATTCGCATTGAGACGTTAATGCTACGAAATGCTTTAAAAAAAAAGTAGTAGAACAAGCGCAAACAAGCGCCGCCTGGCCGCCGCACACCGCGTAACTTAAAAAAATGGGATCTTTTTATCTTCATTTCATTTTGCACACTTAGCAGCGGCAGTTTCTGTTAGCGCACTGTTACGATACCTGCTAGCTGTCTGTTAGAAAAGTGATATGTTATAAGCTAGTATGCTGCTAAGCTAAAATGTTACAGTTCAAAAATAAAAAAAAAAGGTAAAAAGCCTGTGGTGAATAAAACCTTTTTAGATAAACGTGCTAACATACAAATTGATATAATCACATATATTACACACAGAAACTGTGCTGCAGCACAATACCAGACAAACGCTCTCTGTTAATGCGCGCGCAATGTGCAGCTCAGCGTACTCGCCAATGACTGACAGCCATCTGCTAAGAGTATGTTACTTTTAACAGCGCGCTCATTTCGGCGTAACATTACTGTTGGCATCGTGCGCAACTGTTAACTCAAATTTGCGTTGCTGATATTGCGTTTGCGTTGTTGACATTGCCGGGTGGGTCGCACATTTGTCGAAAAGTTGATAAACACGCCGACATGGCTGTGGTTGTGCTGGACAATGGCGCGTACACAGCCAAAGTGGGACTCGCAACACAGGATGAGCCCCAGGTAGTGCCCAATTGCATAATGAAGGCAAAAAGCGAAAGACGCCGCGCTTTTGTGGGCAACCAAATCGAAGAATGCCGTGATACCTCGGCGTTATTTTACATCCTGGCCTTTCAACGTGGTTATCTGCTGAACTGGGACACTCAAAAAACAGTGTGGGATTATATATTCAGCAAAGAGGGCATCGGCTGTACACTGGAGAATCGCAATGTTGTCATTACCGAACCGCAAATGAACTTCCAGAGCGTGCAGGAGGCAATGCTCGAGATGCTGTTCGAGGAGTATCGCGTGGCGGGCATGTACAAGGCGACGGCCGCCGATCTGGCTGCGTTCAACTATGTGGCGGACAGCGAGGAGCGCACCACAATGCAAACTCTCAACTGCATCATTATCGACGTCGGCTACAGCTTTACACATATTGTGCCGTTTGTGCTGGGCCGGCGTGTCCTGGAAGCCATCCGGCGCATTGATGTGGGCGGCAAAGCGTTAACGAACCATCTCAAGGAGCTCATCTCCTACCGCCATCTGAACGTCATGGACGAGAGCCATGTGGTGAATCAAATCAAGGAGGACGTTTGCTTTGTGGCCGAAGACTTCAAGGATGCGATGAGCGTGCATCATAGCGAGAAAAGGCGAAAGGAAATCGCTGTGGAATATGTCCTGCCCGACTTTACAACAGTGAAGCGTGGCTATATACGTGTGCCGGGCCAGCCACGCGAGGATGAGGAACAACAGCAAATGGTGCCGCTGTGCAATGAACGTTTTACTGTGCCGGAGGTGCTCTTCAATCCATCGGACATCGGCATTCAGCAGGTGGGCATACCGGAGGCTGTTGCCGATGCGCTGCAAGCGTGTCCCTGGGAGGCGCATCGCGAACTATTGCTCAACATTCTCATTGTTGGTGGCAGTTCACAGTTTCCTGGTTTCCTGCCGCGCCTCAAGCGCGATCTGCGCGCCCTGGTGCCAGATGATTTGGAGGTATCGCTTATCTGTCCCGAGGACCCGGTGCGTTATGCCTGGTATGGCGGCCGCGAAGTGGCCACCAGTCCCAACTTTGATGAGTTCATCTATACGCGAGATGATTACGAAGAGTTCGGCATACACGGCCTGCCGCAGCGCTAAATAGACATTATGCCCATTGATTAGGTTTATAAATTATATCTATAGCTCACTTTTTTTTGTGTCGTGCGTGTCTGTATGCCTGCTGTGTGTGCGTGTGTGTGTGTATGTGTGTGTGCCGCCATTAAATAACCCATGAATGTCGCATATAGATCCTTAAATGCCACAATTCATGTATTACATGAAAACTGTGACGTGTTTTTATTATATTTGGTAGCTGGGACTGAATGCAGAGTTTTGGAACTGGACTTCTGTGCGTTGGCATGCCTTCCAGCTATATTCAAGATGATAGATGGAGCAGCTCTTGGGCTTGGCGAAGTCAGCTCTTTTATCACGGAACGTTAGAGCTTAAGCATCGGAAGCTATCGCATTTCCAAACCAGATACTTTCCTTCCTTTCGCTTAACCTTGCCTGGAGTATTTTAATTTAGTCAGGATCTCCAAGTCGATAAGGCCATGTCGTCCGTTTCACAGTTTTAAGGCCAACTTCCGATTAATCCCTCTTGTTTCAGGTAGTCCATATGCTGAAAGTTGAGTTTATATACTGAAAACTATAGTTTCTCAAGACATTTTACAAATAAGGTTTATAGTAAACAATCATACCATTATGTACTTCAGCTTCTATTGCAAAGTCCTTTTGTTCTTCAAGATTCCTTCAGCAAAGTCCAAAATTATGCGCTTTTCTAGGTAACATTTGCATTAGATCGGACCAGTTTATTAAATCAATCTTACCCAAATCGAGCTGCTATATCCCACATATCGAAAAGTTTAAACATAACCTTGTTAATGTTATCCAACAACAATTATAGAGTATTCACAGCTTTGGCTATCCGATGAAATCAATTTTCGTTGTTTTTTAATGGGCAATCTGCCCCGACGCGCAGATATCGCAGATAGTGAAATAACGAGTACAATTTGTTAGTAAACAATTTTCATCTTGTATTCTATTTGTTTTTAATTTGAACTACATACATGCTAATGTACATACGTATATGTTATTTGAAGGATAACCTAAGAACAGAGTCAATTGGGCTCATTTGCCGCGCGCTTACGATTAAAATGTAACTACAGAAAACAATCTTAAGCATATTTTCATATTATTCTTTTTTTTCGGCTTTGTGGAGCACCTTATGTGGTAGAGTCTACAAACGTATCGAGACAATTGAGAAGATGCTTTCGCAACGAGCGTTCGCAAAATAACAATTGAATTTAAAACGAAATATACATAACACAAGCTGTAATCTCTACATAAACTTAGATAATTTAGGTTTTTGCGAGGCGGGTCCGGTTCTGTAGAGAGAGCATGGCGCTGGCCCCCCACAAACGCTTTACATGCTGAACGATTCGCCGCAACCACAGGTGCCCTTAATGTTCGGATTGTTAAACACAAATTCGCTGGTCAATTTGGATTCCACAAAGTCCATTTCGGTGCCTGTTGTAAGAAAATTGAAAGAAAAAAAAAACAGATAAAACGTTTGATTATATGATGAGGCATTATATAATGCGGCATCTGCCATTACCTAGCAAAGATAGTTGCGCCTTCTTATCAATAAAGACCTTGACGCCATCCTGCACTACCTCCTCATCCAGTTTATCTGACCATGCAAAATATCAATAACATTTACAAACAATACTCAAAGAGATATATTTGTATATATGTATATACGGACCTTTGGTGCTGGCATAGTCCAGTGTATAGGAGAGTCCATTGCAGCCGCGCTGGCGCACACCGACCTTGAGACCGATCTGTGGAGACAAATTAAAGCATATAGATTTTGACGTTAATGCGCAACCAGTCGACCTACCACCTCTGGTTTATTCTGGAGCAGCGACTTGATGCGTTGCACCGCAGCGGGCGTCTAGAAACAGATGAAAGAGAAGAGCACACCACAACCGTAAATAACAGTTTTAATAAGCGAGCTGCGATGCTGCCCGTTTGGCTGTTACTTCATCAGACAACCGTCTGTCATATGCGCGTATTTCATCACAAAGTTTTGTGGAACTTACCAGCGTTAGTGCGGCCCGCGTTGCTATTAATTTTCGTCCAGTGACAGCGCGTACCGTTGCTGTTGCCACAACACGTGTTGCCATTTTTTTTTTGTTCAAGATTTATATAATTTGTTTTGCTAACAATTTCAACAATTTCTGGGCTGTTCGAAAAGTGTTACTAAACACTAACAATCTGTTCGTGTGATAGGCGCTCCAGAGTTGACTAACAGCGTGCAAGTTATCGAGCGATACGATACACTCTTATCGCTTTGCTGGCCGTATTTCGTCACAAATTTTAAAATTACGCTTTTTATTGGAAAATATTCAATTGAAGCCTTTTTTTTAATGAGTAATTGGTCCTTACTCCAAATTCAATAGCACGATTAACAAAACTTTTTCGAACAAGATATTTTTTAGAAATGTACCACATGTATAAGCCATTAACATTTTTTCATTTAAATACAAATATATGTATCATTATATTCGCTGTAAATATATAGCGTAAGTAGTAAAATTATTTTATAATTAAAACAGGGATATAAATAATAGAAAAAACTTTGTGGCACATATGTAATGCCAGTGAGAAAGCTGTTAAGAACATGCATATGCTTGACGAAATCTTCTAAAAACTAAGAGCACTGAAATCATCGATCAGTGCTTACTAACGCACAATTTTATCGATATATTTAGCATAATATTGTCCGTTTCATATTTATTGTTTATACAAACATAAGTAAAATGAGCGCTTTAAAATTAATGTACAAACTATATGGCAGCGCCGGCAGACGCACCATAGCTCCCGCCACACGCGCCCTATGCCATGCATCCAATCATGGCCAGCGTCAATACCATTTGCTGGCCATATCAGCATTACCAAACAACAAATACACGTGCCTGCAGCGCGCAACCTTCAGCGACAAGCTCGAAACGGGAGCGGTAAGTAGGCGGTAGGTGCAACAAGTGAATACCATTTAAATCTACATATTATCTACAGCAGCAAGATGAAAGCAATCGGGTGGCCACCAACAGCATACCCCTGGCGGAGCTGCAGACCAAAATGCAGCTCATCTATACGTGCAAGGTGTGCCAGAGCAGGAACATGGAGACCATATCGAAGGTTGCCTACAACCGAGGCGTTGTTATTGTCACATGCAAAGGCTGTGCCAATCACCATCTAATTGCAGACAATTTAAATTGGTTCACCGATCTCAATGGCAAGCGGAACATTGAGGAAATATTGGCCGAAAAGGGGGAACAAGTTGTGAAAATTGTCAGTGATAAACATGAATATTTGCCAAGCAATTAAAACCCATGTTATTAGCTATAAACGTAGGCTACTTTATTGAGTAGCTCCCGCAGCCGACCAAGCTGCGGTAGCGCCTGAAGCTCGCCATAGAATTGACTGCGACACGGCGATTTGGGTGTGAGCAGCAAATGTGTCAAATAGAGTATCTCGTCCAGCGACATCGCTGCATTGGGCGCGTCACCTGTGCACTGCATGTCATCAAAACGCAGATGCGGCAACTGTTGCTGCCAATAGCCATACAAATAGCTGCCCAATGCGCCAGCGAATCGGGCATGCATTAGCCAGCAGAACAGGCGCGAAACATTAGAGCTGCTGCCGTTGGCAACAAAGAGGTAAATGTTTTGCACAAAGTGGGCGCTGGCCGGGCATGCAGTGCCCTCCGTTAGCATATCACAGATCATTTGGCGCAGCACATAGCAGCGTGTGTACAAAATGCTTTCCTTGGGCTCCCGAAACAGCTGCAGCCACAGCTCGCAGCTGATGAGCCGCATGGCGCGTCCGAGAGCAATTTTGATGTCCTCCACTGTGGCCAGGCGAAAGATGCGTCGCACCAATTGACGCATTTGCAGCACATTGACATTCATTTCGACTGCTGCCGCTGCTGTTGCTGCGTCCAGCGTACTGTTGGCCTTTTTCTGGGCCATGCCTGACCAATCCAGATCCTTGATGATGCCCCAAGCGGGCTGCACTTCGGCATACGTCTTGTGCATGTGGTACAAAAGTGGCGCATGCGCATGTCCGTTGTGCGTGCCGTTTACAATGTTGATGCACAGCTCCTTGATGCACTGTACCCGATCCGTTTCACACTTGTCGTAGTAGCGTCTTATGGCGGCATGCGCCTGGGGGCACTGCTGCAGCACTGCTTCCACAAGCTCATCGCCATGCCGTGCATGACATTCATACAGGTACAACGTGGCTTTGAACATGCACTCGATATCCGTGTATGTCAGTTCAAGATACTTTGGCTGCCCCAATTGCATCTGATCTTGGCAATCCAGCAGCCAAGCGAGCAGTTTGGCGGAATGTGTCGCAGCTTGATCCAGCGTTAAGTCGCTGTCTACACTCAGCTCATTTCGTATGTACGCATCCATCGTTGGCTTACTCTCAGGTTCTTTGGTTCTCTAATTTAATAGTATTAACATGTTAATTCATTTTTCGTGCTGTACCCTATTTAATATTATATTTGATAAATGAATTTGAAAGAAGTGTTATCGATAAACAGGCTCTGTTAACGAGCAGCTCTGTTATCTGAATGAGTCTGCGCAGAGCTGCCACTATTTAAGGCGGGCTATTAGCCATGAACAGTTGGCCAGCACTGGCTTTTGAATTCGAACATTTTTCAACCCGACCGAAGTGTGCAAACGATTTGTATGCTCTTTAGTTTTATTTTAATATATGTATATATATCTCATCTTAGATGACCAAACTTATTGACGATAATATATGTATATATATATATAAATATATATATATAAATATATATATATACATATATATATATAAATATATATATATAAATATATATATATAAATATATATATATAAACATATATATATAAATATATATATATAAATATATATATATATTTTTATATTTATATATGTATATATATGTATGTATATCGTCAATGGGTTTTTTCATCTGTCGCCCTCTCTTTCTCTTTTACTAAAGTTACATTTACTCATTAAAAAGATAAACATAAAATGCATAACATAGACTTATAGTTATATCAAATACCTATGCCTTCCTTCCTTCCTTTCCTTTTTTTCTCGTGCATTTTATTGAATTTTTTTTTTTTAAATATATATATAAACAAGAATCAAAGCGTAATCTGCATATTTTGCATTTGCTTTGTTTCACACATATCCATGTGGAGATATGCTCGACTTAAGTAAATAAAAATATATTAGTTATTTTTTCGTGTTATTATTACTTTTTCAAAAATAGGGTTGCAAAAAAAAAATTATAAAATTAAGAAAACAGCTTTGAATACATTGATGTTGACTGATATACTTTTTTTTCTCCCCCATATGATAAATGATGTTATTCTTTGTGTGCTCTTTGCATGGTTGTTCTTTCTTTTTTATCTTCTTGTTTTTACTGTTTATCTTCGGTTTTTCCCTTTCTCTTTTTGAAAATTTATGAAAATATATATATATGTAAATATATATATATACATATATATGCATATATATATATATATATAGATATATATGTATTGTATATAATATACGCGCGAAAATTAATAATTAATTCAACATGTTTTTTTTTTTATATATACTATATAACTATATGTACTATATGTATATGTTGTTGTCGCTGTTGTTGCTATCGCACATTTGCTGTGGCTGTTCTAATTATTTTTCTTCGCAGTTTTTGTTGTAGGAATTCTTGAAATTGTGTGTATGTATGTGTTTGTGTGTGTTGCTGTAGCTGTTGGTAATTATTGTTATGGTTTTTGTTTTTGTTTTTGTTGGGTGTGTTCGGACGGCACAGCTTAGGCAAAGCCAAAGCCCTCGGAGCACTCGTGAATGGCCTTGAGCAAACAGCTGCGCAACTTATCATACGACTTGTACATGGGCAGATCCAGTTGGTTAAAGCTGCAGGTAAAGTATGTGGTATTTAGTTAATAAAAAATAAAATGTTTCAAATTGAAGCTAAGTAATTACCAGGTATGTGCGCAAGGCAAACGATCCGTGGAACGATCATCGCGATGTATTTGGAACTTTTGTATGCCATTCATGCCCTCCAGGGAGCCGAAGCCCTGCAACGGTACCTTCGAGGTGCCAGTGACAAACTGTAGGAATTTAGCACGATCCGCCTGATCGAAGCTGCGCAACGCGCGCCAAAACCATTGAATCTGCAAGGAGCACAAATATACCATATATATAAAAATAGTTCATATATTAATTAGTTATAGACACGCACCTGGGCCGATTTTGATGTGTACTTGTGGTACTCGGTGTTTGCCTTTAGATCTTCAATATCAATATCCGGCAAGCCGGATATGAGAAGCTCTAATTCCTGTTCGTTAAATATGGATATTAAATGCTTTGGAATTATATCATAGAAGCCTTCAAGGAATGCGTCCAATCTGCAAATACAAAAACATTATGAAAAGTATTAGTTACAATTATATGATATCTTAATGTATAAAATTTAATTGATTCCACTACTCACTGCTGACGTATGGAGCCGCTCATCTTTAGCTGGCAAACGAGTTGAACATATTCAAATTTATTCTCCTCGGTGACGGCAATGTCGCGCCCATTTGGCTTGAGATCACGGATTTGTGTGACGCCAAACTCTTGCACCTCGGTGGAGAAGGTTAACTCATAGCCAAGCGTCGATATATCATTTTTCATAAGATAGTCCAGGCCCTTATAGAATTCATAATCCTGCGATTCCATATCAGTATGCTTCACCTGTTTGCCCAGGATGTGTTTATAAAATGAGCGTGTGAAATAGCACTCCAGCAGCTTATTATCATGCACGGCCTTGGCTATATTAGAGAGTGGAAACAAGTTAGGATTTGTGGGTTCTATGATTTGGGACTTTTTGGCACTTACCAATGACTCGACCGACAAACTTGAAGTAGCTCAGATGATTGGGATTTGCATGACTCGATGGATTTATCATATAGGTGACGCGATCGCCCGGCGATACGCAGAACAAGGCATACATGGGATTAAAGATTTCGCGCGATATTATCACATACCATTCACGTAGCAGGCCGCCAGCATCCTGGCCTTCCTCATCTAAAAGCAATAACAACAAAAACAATTATTTTCATAACTTTGGAAATCTTAGATTCAACCGAACTCACCCTCAAATACAATGTAGAAGCGATTCTTCCATTCCTCGGGACCGAGACGATAGAGGACACGGAATGAATCCTCAAAGACGGTAATACGTCGCACACTAACAGTATGCTCCTCGCGGCGTATACCCTCGTCGAGGCGCTCTAATTCGGTCTGGAAGTATTTGCGCTTCACATCAAAGTCCAGGATGCGTGTATGATCAACCAACACGGCGAATGGGCCATCGGATAGATGTGTGGCCGACTGACGTAGAATTTGATTGAGCACTGTGCGATGCTTCTCGGCGAATTGTAGAAACTTTTGACGATCCTGTTTAAGTTGGGCCTCGTGTGCGGTTAGCGCCACCTGCTGACCAGCAGCGCCTGTGGAACCATCCTGCAAGCGGGATTCATCTGCAAAAGTTTGATATAACAATTAAATTTTGATCTATGCTGAACATTTCTGTACGTACCCTCAAAACTGGCTGAATTTTGGGCTTGGCTGCTGCTGCTGCTGCTATTGGTATCATCCATTTGTGGACTATGCTCGGATGCCACTGGATGGGGGACAACGCGCAAGCCAGAGCCAACAGTTGCACTGCCGGCGACACCACGTCCTGGCTTCTTCGGCGTCACCCGATGCGAGGCGTGTATGAGGAAGAAGGCCTCAACGGTCGGTTGCAGCACCAGTACAGCAAACTCATCCTTGGACTCCTCCAGGGCCACCAGGCACTCGCTCAACGTGTGCCACAGCACGTCCAGGCATAGTATTTGACTAAGCGTTGGCTTAGCAGCGCTCTTTGAGCCGCCGTTGCCGCCGCCGGCGCCGCCGCCGCTACTGCCAGCGCTACTGTTAGAGCTACTATTGACATTTGAAGCGTCGTTGGTGTCCATGCTGCTGACACCGGAGACAGATGCGGTGCCTCCAACAGTTGAGCCCGCATCGCCAATAATATCAATGATGTCCTCGTTGTTGTCATCATTTTGACTATTCTGCAGCTCGTACATTTCACGCACCTGCATGAAGATCTTAAGGGTGCGCAGGAAATAAGGCTGTGCCGATGAATTGGACATTAGCTTCTTCATCGAGGGCAGCTGCAGTTCACAGGTGGGCTTGGCATTCTTTGGGGCCGATATGATGACCGATTCAGATGTGAAGCGATCCTGCATAGTGCCCTCATGGACGGTTAAATTGGATAGCAAAGTGGCGCCACCGCTGCTGCTGCTGCTACTACTGTTGTTGTTGTTGTTGTTATTGTTGTTGTTGTTGATAATGTTATTGCTGCTGCTGGCGCTGGCGCTGCCGCTGCTGCTGGGCTTATTGTCCGGCTGTTCCGGCTTCGGCTGCAGCTGCTGCTGGCCAAGTGTATTGTAGGCGCGAATCTCGTTGAGCAGCGTCTGTATGGCTTGACGCACTTCCTCGGCCAGGCCGAGTATGGCTGCCGTCAAGTACTGTATGAATATGGCATTCGATGCCTGCGAGCACTGTGTGAGATTCACAATCAGTTTGGTAACATTGTCCAGTCCCTCGGTGGTGCCGCACTGATGTGTTAGCACCTCGATTACCAGCTGCAATTGGGAGAAGTTCTTGGCATAGATTTTGCGACGTGGCTTATTCGATTGCGATGGTGTTGATGGTGGTGGCTTTGGCACTGTTCCGCCTACTGCACCCGTGTGCGATAGCTCATCATCCTCATCGTCTTCATCATCCTCCTCCTCGTCGTCATCGTCATCCTCATCGTCTTCATCATCCTCCTCCTCATCGTCGTCCGAGTCATGATGACGACCTGCAGCCAACAGCTGTTGTGGCCGCTCCGGAGCTGTTGTGCTGACATTTGCTGCTACCTCTGCACTCGCATCGTCACGCATCTCTTCATGGAATTGACTAAGAGGCGCCAGGGGCGGCAACTGACTATCCTGTTGCTGTTGCGTTGGCATTTGTTCATCCTGTTGTTGTGGTTGTTGTTGCTGTTGTGTTGGCATTTGCTCATCCTGCTGCGGCAACGGCTGCTGCTGTGGTTGTTGTTGTGGTTGTTGTTGCTGTTGCTGCTGTTGCTGCTGTTGTTGTTGCTGCTGTTGTTGCTGCTGTTGCTGCTGCTCCTCCTCTTTGGGCAAATCAACGCTCAGCGAGGCCAACAGCTTGACCAGCATATCAGTTAAATGCGGCGAACGGCAGATAACCTTGTACGGCAACATCTCGAGCAGCTGGCCAAACGGCGAATCGGTGAAGGATAAAAATTCGCTATTATTGGTCTGCCATTTCCAGGCCGGCTGTGAGGTTAATGGAAACTGTGACACATTGGCCAAACGCAGCGGAGTCTGACGATCAATATTTAGCACCACATCCCAGAAGTTGTGCGCATTTGTTTGATAGGCAACGGTGGTGCCATCAATGCTGCTGTTGTTGTTGTTGTTACTGCTCGGCTTGACGGCGCTGGCAGCTGCCTTGGCAGCAGCCGCTTTCGATGTGGATGGCGCCTCATCCAGTGGCTGCGCCTTGGGCAGCTGTAGTTGCAACTGTTGATGCTGTTGCTGTTCATCCAAAATGCCGCGCAGGCGATTGGCCATTTGATAGCGATGATATCGTGATCGCAAATCTCCGCCTACACCACCACCACCACCACCTGCTCCAACATTTACACCAACAGCAGCAGCAGCAGCAGCAGCAGCAGCATTGCCGGCTGCCACAAGACTGGCCACGGCTGCCGGATCATCGAGACGTGCCGAGGCGTTTGCATTGGGCATGCCAAAGACGGCGCTGAGCATGCGAGCGCGCGCTTTTGGCTCACGATTGTAGGGCAAGAAACTGAATGGATAGTGCTTGGCCAGAACGAAGAGCAAATCAAGACAATTGCGGACTATCATTTGCGCTGCCTGCGGATTGATGCTGATGCTGCGTGCGCTGCCCTCGTACATCCGATTGATTAGGAATATATTGCTCTTATAGCCAAAGGCGGCATCGACGCGCAGCTTGAGCCATTCGGGTTTGCTGCCCGAATTGGCCGCACCAAAATTCGAATTATCCTCGTTTGTCTTCTGTATGATGCTAATCAGGGCTTTAATTATCCAGTCGCGTGTTGGCTCATGATGGCATAGATTGCGTATGACGCGATGCAAACGCACGCTGTTCACCTTCTGATCCTCAACAAACAGGAACAGCAAAAGCGTGGCCAGCGAATCCGGATCCAGCAGTATATTCTCATCCTCCATCATGAGGAGAGCGAGCGGCTTTCCAGTGCTCGGCGCAATATGATGATGATGCACAATTGTCGTGTGCTGATGATGTTGCGGCTGCGCATTGCCGCTGGCATCGTACCAAATGGCGCTATGCCAGCGCGCCTCATCCAAATTCTGCAGAGTTGACTGGAAGCGGGCTGTCAAACAAATCGAGGGAAAATCGAAATAGAAATATAATAGAAAATGGTCAACAAAAAACAGCAAGTCCACCAGTCGGGAGTGTCCAACTGGAAGTAAACCTGTTCTTTCCACACTATGGGATGTATTCTTGAATAGCTTCGCTACTCATGATCCGATTCTAAATTTGAAGGGTCTAATTATACGCGCCCAAATGTGTCTAACTATCAAGATGCAATTCTTCAGCAATTTTAGGATTAACGGTTGAACATTAAAAATTTCCAGTCTGTTTATACAGATACGAGAGCCCACATATCAAATTTGGTATAGCTTTAAAAGCATTATTCAAAATCGATTTCCTTTCCTTTGGCTGCCGATATATGGCTGCAACAGAAAGACAGACCGAGGCAAAGTTTTAAGACGATAGCTTTAAAACTGAGATACTAGTTCGCATAGAAACAAACAGACAGACGGAAGGAGATGGGGACATGGCAATATCAACTGGCGTCGGCTGTTGATGTCGATCTAGAGCATATGTACTTTATGGGATCGGAAATGTCTCCTGCGCAAGGGTGTGGAGAGACTTACATAGTGCATTGCTGGGTGGATGGGCATCCATGCGGGCGCCGTTGCGCGATTCCCAGTCGCGACGCAAGAACTGCGCCTCGGCAGCCAGTTCCGGTGGCAGGCTGGCTATCTGTGACTCCTCCATGTCGGTTAGTATCTGTTTTGTATAAGCAATTGGTTTAAAAAGAGGATCATAGCATGGCATCATTGGGGCAGATGTACTCACAGCTTGACGCAAATTTTCGGGCAGATTCTGAAAGAATGCGGCGGTATCGACAGGATCATCGGGATTAGCGCTCTGCGCCGCCTGACGCTGCTGTTCGATGCGCTGCTGCATAAGCACCTCCGACTGTATATTGGGCGGCAGTGCGGCCAGAAATTCAGGATTAACCTCGACCAGTGAGTCGTGCGCAATTTGTATGGCATTCTGCTGGGCACGCTGGCGTATGCGCTGCATCCGCAAATGCTCCTGTATAACCTCCTCGCGCATCTCGCTCGGTAAGGCGGCCAGGAATGAGGGATCAACGCCCTCTGGCACCTCAAGGTCTCCCAATGCGGCACGCACCTCGGGACTCATGTCTGTGACAACGGCACTGGCTGTAGCGCTGGAGCCTCCCGTTGCACCGCCTGCTGCAGCTGCTGGTGCTGCTTCACTGGCAGTAGCAGTAGCAGCAGCAGCACAAGCAGGAGCAGAAGCATTAGGATCAGCAGAAGTAGTATCTTCTAAGCTATTAGCCTCCAGATCGTTGGCAGGCGCTTCGTCGGCGGCACCGAAATCTAGACCGGAACTAGAATCTGTTTCGGGTACCGGGTCATGGGGACGCACCTCTAAATCCAATTCGGGCGGCTCCATATCGGGCAAATCTGGCAATGGATCTGCCTCAACGGCAGCCACCACAGCTGCGGCCACAGCGGATAGAGTTGCCCGATTTAGCTGATGATAGGGTTCAGGTACAGTGCTCAAGATATCCCGGGCCTCGTCGTGCTGGTCATTGGCCATAAGCTGAGCGGCCAGCTCGGATATAGACACCGCTGGCGGGGTCGGTGCAAAGAGAGTGGTTGGATCTGTAACACCAGAAAAATCTGGCACCAGGTCCTGTTCGGAGTCCGACTCCTCTGGCTGCTCCTCTTCTTCTGGATCATTCGATGGCAGCTGCGACTGCTGCTGCTGCTGCTCTTGCTGTTCTGGCGGTGGTGGCGGTGGAGGATCGGTAAAATTCAGCGTGCCTGGCACCACATCCAGCTCTGGCGGCAACGGGAAATTCATATCAGCGCTAGGCGGCATGCGTACTGGCGAATCGCGCCATTGCTCATCATTGGAGCCAGTATCACCGGAATTACTGCGTCCGGCCTGTATCGATACACGTTGCAGGCGGGCGGCGGGCATATCGCGATTGGGCACCGATTGCCGAGCATTCAATGGGCCAGCGCCGGCGGTCCGCGATGAGTTCGCATTTGCATTGGCATTGTTGTTGCGGCGCGTCGAGTTCTGACGTGGCTCGTTCATCTGCAAAATAGAATATTAAATCAAAAGCCAATTAATAACCAATTTAAAACAGTAGTATATGTATATAAAAGGGGTCGGGGCGCCACTTTCACTAGAC
This sequence comes from Drosophila borealis, assembly GCA_035045885.1. Classification (NCBI taxonomy): domain Eukaryota; kingdom Metazoa; phylum Arthropoda; class Insecta; order Diptera; family Drosophilidae; genus Drosophila; species Drosophila borealis. Next base: position 370,644 of record JAWNOR010000145.1, on the reverse strand, counting down.
TTTCTTGGCTACGTCGACTTTTCATTCGCTTCGCCCTTGCAACTGGCACCGATTTAAATAACATTTTTGTCATGGCATTAAATCAATCTTTGAACTCACACCAAACTCCAGGATTTCAGCTACTTCGGCGCGTGTACGTGTACGCGATGGTCGCCCGCTGGACGGCAGATGTGGTACTGGTGGATGACGTGGTGGATGCGATGGCGGTATAGCACTGCCAGCCGCATTCGACGGACCCTGGGCACTGGGGAACAGTTGCGGCGGCGCTTGCTGTTGCGGCTGCGAATGTTGCGGAGGCCGTGGCGGCATATCGTTAATGCCCGACGCACTGGCACCGGAGGCACCAACCGACTCCTGCTCATTGGTCAAATCAATTTCAGCATAGATATTATAGAGCGCCTGATGGCGCGAGGCATTGCTGCGATGACGTGGACGTCGTGGCTCAACCCCGCCGCCGCCGCCAGCTGGTAAAGGGGGCAAAAAGAAACACGTTTAATATTTAATCATTTTGCGAGCGTAGAGGGAGAGGATAGAGGCGCGTGCCCCACTTACCAGCAGCTGTATTGTTGGTGCTGCTGCTGCTGTTGCTGGTGTTGTTGCTGCTGCTGCTGCTGCTGTTGGTGGCCGCCAGTGTTGGCTGAATTGTGGTGCTGGCGGTTACAATGCTGCTACCGCCATATGGAGTCGTTGCTGTGGTCACCGTTGCCAGAGATGCGGCATTCACGAACTGCATCGATGGAATCAGTCGGGGTATCGAACTTCGGAAATTGTTAGTTGCCGCCGTTGTTGTTGTTGTTGTTGTTGCCGCGCCCGGCGGTGGCGGTGGCGGCGCTATCGCGCTGGAGCTACTGCTGCTGTTGCTGCTGCTGGTTGTGGTTGTCGAAGCGGAATTCGATAGCCAACTGTTGACATTGTTCACGCCCGTTGTGACACTGGTACTTCCACTTGCACTTGCACTGGCATTTGGATTTGGATTTGCAGCTGTCGCAGCTGCGCCTGGTTCAGCGGGCGCGGCGGCGGCAGTGGTGGCAGCACCCGCACCAGCACTAGCTCCAGCTGTAGCTCCAGCTGTAGCTCCAGCACCAGAATTGGAGGCGGCAGCTATGGCAGCAGCAGTAGCTGCTGCTGACGCCTGACGATTGGACTCCTCCTGTTTGCGCTGCTGATGAGCCAATTTCAGTTCTTTGATCAAATGCGGCAGCAGGAAATGTGCCGCATAGAGGCATGCATCGGTTTGACTTTCCATGTCCAGTGCTTTGGCTTCCTCCAGCCACCAATGGAGCGCTGGCAAAGGCAACACAAGCATACACAAAATAATCAGATGAGAGACGTTAACATTTACTAAAATCTAGTTATAATTCTCAAGTGGTTAACGTTTCGCCTTGCAAATAAAGAGTCGATAGCAAACTCTGCTGATAAAAGAACCTGACAGAGAGACAGGCAGAGAGACAGGACATTCTTTATATAGAGACGTTAACATTTACTAAAATCTAATTATAATTCTCAAGTGGTTAACGTTTCGCCTTGCAAATAAAGAGTCGATAGCAAACTCTGCTGATAAAAGAACCTGACAGAGAGACAGGCAGAGAGACAGGACATTCTCTATATAGCTATACAGACAACCAGCTCATTCTTGGTGTTTATAGCTTGTTGTTCTTTGTGGTTATGACCAACATTAGGCCCGAGCCGGCCATCTTAAATGTTAGTTAATACTAAACAGGTCAAATACTAAACGAGACAAAACTGATTGAAAGCAGGCCTAAAGCTAGTTTCATATTTTTATATTTTTGCAAAAGATTTTGAAAACAAACTATAAAAGGTTTTTTTGAGCTGTTATTAAACTGGTTTTTAAATAGGTTTTAAACTGTTGTAAAACAGGTTTAAAATGATTCAGGATACTATAAATCGAATTCATAAAAGCGTCTCTATGTGTTTCAGTTGCATATTCTTTGAATATCAAACAGTTAATTAATTATTTCAATTATTGAAACGCACTTCAAATATTTGTGCATATTTGCGCACGTTAAATTTAAAGCTAACAACCAATTTGAGCTACGTTTCAATTGGATTTTGCTATCAAACATTAATCAATGATTATCGTTGTACTCACCATCCTGGGTGAACATCTCCATTTGTGTCTCCTCGGTTGGATTCTGATGGGTCGGCATGCACACACAGTACTGCTGATCCAGATAGAGGAGTCGCCGGCGAACACCATTGTTGCACAGCGAGGAATTGTTATTGGGATGACTGGCGGCTGTGGTGGAGGCGCCGCCAGCGCTGGCATTGCCAGTATTGCCAGTGCCAATGGCAGCAGCTGGTGGCTGTTCATCGAGCAGATTGCTCATATTCTGATTATTGGTAGCTCCACCGCCGGCATTGCGTTCCATTTGAACCATGGCGGGCGGCAGAAATGCATTCACATTGACGTCAGCCGCATTGGCATCGGCGCCGCTTCTGCCAATGAAATTGAAGTCTGGTGCCATCCATGAATCGGATGAGGAACGCAATGCGGCTGCCACAGAATTGGCAGCCGAATTGTTGCGTCCACCACCGGCGGCAGCTGCAGCTGACGAGGACGAGGCGCCACCACCGCCACCACCATTTACATCAATATCCAGGGGTAGGGCAATCGAGCTATTCATGCGCACCCGGAAATTGGACGGCGGTTGTGGCATCAAGTGTCCATGGCCGTGTCCATGGCTACCATGATTACCGCTGTCACCGCCCAGACGCTCATACAAATAGGCATTGGCATCGCGGCCCGAGTCATCCATGCGATTATCGTTGCCGGCACCGCTGCCACCGTTGGGCTCAATGGCGGCACTGCGACGTGGTCGATTATTGGAATTGGCGGCTGCCGAGCTGCTTGTGCTGTTGCCGGTACCATTCACTTGGGCGAGCACTTCGTCGATTAGAGCAGCATCATCGGCGTTGCGAGCACGTGTATCCTCATCATCCTCGTCGTCGTCATCGTCATCCTCATCTTCATCCTCGTCATCATCCTCGGCATCGACATCGGCATCGTTGGATGCCGTTTCTGAGGACTCAGGCTCATAGATATGATCAAATACTTCAATAAATTGACGCGGACGCTCTTCATCTACATCGGTCTCGCTATGCTCGTCCACATCCTCGTCGGCGGCCTCATCATCATCGTCATCGTCTTCCTCCTCAGCGTTGCGTTCATCATTCTCGGTAGATGCCTCCGAATCTGAATCACTTGTGCTCACATCACCCAACAACGAGGCGTTCATATCGCGTGCAATGCGTGGACCACGTCCAACACCGCCACCGCCACCGCCACCGCCGCCGCCGCCGCCGCCACCAGTGCTGCCACCGTTGCCATTACCGCCACCGGTATCCGATGATGTGGAGGCGCCATCGCTGCCGCCGCCGCCACCGCTGCCCCCGCCGTTGCCGCTCAAGCCATTGTCATTGACGGCGCTGCCGGAGGCATTTCCAGCCGAATTGCTGCTGCCGCCGCCGACGCCGCCGCTGCCGCTGCCGCCGCCGCCAACGTCGACATCCGAGTTGTTGCGCAAACGTGGATCGCCTATATTGCCAACGGCCGAGCTGGCTGCTGAGCTGCCAATGACGACGCCAAGGGCTTGTCCCGTGCCACTGGCATTGCTGATATTCTGCTGAGCGGTGACAGGACCGATGGCACCATTGGAATTGCCATTGCTGGCACTGTTCTGGCCGCGCGAGGCCAGAAAGAGACCCTCGCATTGCAGGAAATCATCCCAGAGCTGATCGAAATTGAGCACCGGACGCACAGCGCTGCCGGCTGTCGCAGCGGGTGGCGGCGGCTCAGCGGCCTCGGTGCCATTGCTGCGCTCATCGACCACATCGATGGCGGCTGCATTGTGATTACCAATGATGCCCGGTCCGCTGTTGCCAGCGCCCGAGCCAGACGATGCCTGCGGTGCTGAATCCTCCGAGTCTACAGCCATCTCATCCGAATTGAAGATAAATTCAAATGCATGACGACGATCCGATAGCACATTGCGTATAATATCCCGGAGTACATGCTCACCACCGCCCATGGCATTCGAGCGATCTACCGCGGCGCTGACCGCGGTGCGTGCAGCAAGACGGGGATACAGGCGACGATTTATAATGGCGCTCACCGTATTGCCACCGCTCAGGCCATTGGCATTGCTGTTGCCATTGTTGGCCCCGTTGGCGGCCGAACTGGCGCCGCCAAAGAGTATGCGCTTCGAGCCGAGCGTTGTTGTGGCCACATTGAAGCGCAACAGTATCTCCATGGGACGCAATATGGCGCCGAGGGTGCTCAGTGTGTTGTGATTGGACAAATCCTTATATTGGGCCACCTTGGTCAGATAGGTCATGACACCCTGACGCAACAGCACACGATACATGGTATTCCGATGCATATGTACCTTATCGTACAGCATGGGCGATTCAATCAGATTGGGGAACAGGCTCATTAGCACCTGAAGACGTGTATGCTTCTCCGCCGAGTCCGGTTGAGCGAGTGCACGTGCCACGGCCGCATGCAGCTCCTCGGCCACCTGCTGCTGAACGCCCGTCTGCTGATAGCAATCGGATAGCGAACAGAGCAGCACACGCGCCATGGTGCTCACCTCGGGCACATGTTGACGCTGGGTTAGCGGCAGGAAACGATCCAACAGCACAGCCAAAAATGTTTGCGGCCCGCTGCCAATCAGCGGACTATCCGCTGGCGCATACACATGCGAGAGGAGCACGCGCGGCACCAGCGATTGGTACGCGCGCGTCGTGTCCGCCAATAGCTTCAGCAGTGTGGCACGCGACAATGTCGGCTTGTTGTGGCTATGTGCACTGGTCGGTATATGCCAGGTACAGCAGCAGGGCTCGTACTTATCCGCACCGCCGGCAGCCGAAGAGCCAGCACCAGTCGATGGTGTCGCTGAGCCACCAGCTTTCTTCAATGAGGGCGATGTTTCCTGCAACGAAGATGGGCAAATCAAGAGACATTAGACAACTGAAGTGGGGCCTTAAAATTAGAAATATGTGAAATGGCGAGCCTAGAGCACAGTCAAATGATTTTCTATGCTACATAAACTGCATCCAAAGTAAAGTTAACGATTAAATGGAGGATAAGCAAAAGAAACAAGAGGTTCTAGTCGGGATACCCTGAATCCTCTTCTTCCGACAGGCGATAGGTATAAAATGAAAAATACTTGATATATATATACTTTTCTAGAAGCTACATGCCAAGTTTGGTGACTCTAGCTCATGATATTTGCTGAAATTGCTCAAAAAAACAGGATTTCAATATCGATTACTTGGAAACGGGGCAAGTTAACGAATATCTGAAACAAACTCAATCTGCGCGTGCACTCGGAGGACCTGCAGCTAAAATTTCAAGTCTCTAGCTCTTATAGGTTCTGAGATCCTTGCGTTTATACATACGGACAGACGGACATGGCTAGATCAACTCGGCTGTTGATGTTGATCAAGAATATATATACTTTTTATGGGGTCTGAGAGGCTTCCTTCTGGCTGTTAAATACATTTGCACAAATACATAATACCCTTTTTACCCATTTTCAATGGGTTCAGGGTATAATAAAAACTAAATGAATCTTTGGAAAGGACAGCCAGAATTAATAAATAAAGCTAGGCAAGGGGGACGAGCTTGCAAAGTGACCATGGAGTTGAATGTTAAACCTACAATAATTTTTGATATAAACTCACCTCATCATCGGGGTTACCAATAGAGCCTGCAGCGCCTGGCGGCTGATCTGGCAGCAGCAGCTCGGCTGCATTTTGCTGCTGTTGATCGGTAGCGGTGCCGCCATAATGGCAACAGGGCTGAACCAGTGCCAGGAGCAGCTCCTTAAGCACAGAAATGGATGACTGCACCATCGGATCATCGATGATGTCATCTTTGGTCGGTGATGGCTCTTTCTGTGTGGCCGATGATGCAGCGCCAGCGGTTGCGGCTGCAGCTGCTGCGTTCGGCTGTTGTCCAAATTTGGATTTGACCATGACGCGTCCATCATCAATCAAATTGCTGGTGCTGTTCGCATTAATCATATACTCGCCCTTGAGCATCTCCTTGGCAGCGGCCACAAAAATCTTTGGATCACGGGAAACCGCCGTCGATACCTGGGTAAGTACATAGATGAGATCACGATGACCCACCGGCACAATGCCAGCGGCGCGCATGCCCAGCACACGTTCCATGGCCTCCTGCAGCACCGGTGGCGCCTCCAGCACATGACGCAATATTATAATGGCATAGGTGGGGAAGCCCATAAAGCTGCACGACTGCTGCAAATGGAGCAGCATGCGCACACCGCCACAGCGTATGAACACCTGGGCGTTCTCAAAGTTGCGCGTGAGTCGCGCACATAGCCGCAACAGGGATAACTTTGTCTCGTGATGCAGCAGCTGGGTCGGCTGCAACAGGGCCACAATGCTGCCAATAATGTAGCCACAATCGAATTTACTGAGGCCCACATTCTCCTCGTTCAGCACAATTTTCTGGGTCCGCTTGGGTATTGCGGATGTGCCCGTCGTGGTGCTGTTGGTATTTCTAGTGTTGTTATTGTTGTTGTTGTTGTTGGTGCCAGTGTTAGATGCTGCAGCTGCGGCTGCCTTTGCTTTGGCTGCAGCGGCAGCGCTCTTCTGACGCGACTTGCTGCGCGTGGTCATGGCGGGCGGTGGTGAATAATTGCTACCCAGCTCATCATTGGCTGCAGTTGTGGCGCCGGCCGACTCCTCGCCCTGTGCCGCCGCCGCCGCCACCGACGACGACGATGACGACGACGACTCCTGCGTTGGCGGTGGTGGTGCTGTGGCGGGTTCATTGAAATTGATAAGCTGACGCAACGGCACCAGCTCATCGGATTGTATGGTACCGTTGCCATCGGGCGCTGTGCGCACCACACGATTCAATATATTATCAATTTTTTGTGGAGCTATCGGGTTTTGCAATTGACTGATGGCCTCGCATATTTTCAAAGCCGGATAAACGGGGCGATGACTGCCAGAGGCATCGCTCACCTGGGTCATGCAATTGAAGCTAACCGTGCAACGCTGGCGTCCAATGTTGATGTGAAGCCAACGCTCGCCGGCAGCATAGGCGCTGCGTATTAGCTCATTGTTGGCCTCCGAATAGGCATTCCATTTGCCCGTGGAGGCATCATACCAACGCCACAGATCACTGCTAACCGCACGCATGTTGGCCTTGCGCTGCAATATATGACTGATGCTATCGATGGCATCAATGAGATCGACCAGATTTTGCACCCAACGCGGCACCGTTGCACGTGCCTGGTTATCCACAATTTGCGATTGCTCCAACATCCATTGGCTCATGCAGTCGAGCAATTTGACAAGCGAGACCATCGCATCCTGTGCGGTTATCGCCTCGACCAATGGACGATGCATATCACTGTAGTTCTCCTCCAGCAACAATGTGGATGTTTTCAATCGCACAAATAAACGTGTGGCCGTCATGCCTGTCAGGCATTCCTCCAAACGACCTGGTTTCGGCGCTGCCTTACTATTATTGCCATTGCCCGGCTGGTTGGGTACGGATTGGGCACCTGCAGCTCCGCTGCTGGCTGCCCCTGATGCCGGCTCAAATAGCTGCAGCGTAAAGTCCACCCACTGTATAATGTTGCGCACAAAATTGGTGACAAACACCTGGCGATTCAGCTGATTGAGGCGTCTGTAGAGGACCGCTATAAGATCGGCGGCACTATTGACTGTATCCGGTATGGCCTCCATGAATTCAAAGGCACGCGACACGGCCTCATCGCAGAACCGATCAAATATAAATGGCGGCATCAATTTCAATTGCCTGTAATCATAGCCGCTTGTTGTGGCCGGTTTGACAACCAGAGCGGGTACGGGTGCGGCAACGGCAGCGGCACCAGCGTCACCGGCAGCATCTGTGGCCAAACTGGATGTGGAAGCATTGGCGGCGGCACCACCGCTGCCCGGCAACTCCATATCAATGTCCATATCGCCAGCAACAGCTGCATTCGATGCGGAACTGCCCTGTGATAGGCTCTGTGTTGAGCCAGTACCAGTGCCGGCCCCAGTCTGTCCCTGTCCAGAATGGGATAGAGCACTTGCCTCCGGATTGTTAAGCAGATAATCGGTGGCCTCTTCGAGTGAGGCATTACTGCGCAGCGCTTCGATAATGTGATAATGACGGAAGCCCATATCGGTCAGAGTCTTGATGTGATCCGCATTGAGGCCATCGTCGGTGCTGCGTATATAGAGATTCTCGAATTTGATCTCCTTCATACGCGTATGATAGCGATCGAGCAGCATCTGATGTGACTTGATGAGATGTTTGAGTATCAGCAGGATTGTCTCAAACATGCTGGCGCCATAATTTGGTATGGGTCGACGGCACCAGATGCGACGCAGCGCCTGCATGGCCAGCTGATGGATATGGATGAGATAGAAAATTGGCTCAAATGGCACACTATCGGGCATATAATTGAGACGTGGACTCATTGTGTATGGTGAATCGAGCATGGCCCGTGGATTCACCATTTTCTCGAGCAACTGCAGCCAGGCATCCAGAAATTCACCAGTACCCTCCGGACAATCTCGTTTATCATCCTCGTGCGATTGCATTAGATCATCCAGCGGTGCCCATTGATCAAATACAAATTTTTGCGAGACATTATCCAGTGACAGGGCCCAATAGAACATCTCGAAAAATGCCTTCAGGCCATTCTCAGCACAGAATTGTGAGATCATCAAATGGAAGGCGCTGCGTTTATCATCGAACAGCATCGGACCGGTAAACCCAACCGAGCAGATGAGAAAGGTTAGTTTCAATTTGGGCACCGGTTTTGGTAAAATGCTCTCATGACTGAATCCATTCACCAGTATCGAGCTGAGTATGCGGGCAATTTCGCGCGCCTCGGGCGTAGGAACTTTATTAATGTTGCTAATGAGGTCATTGATGCGACGCTGGCGCGTCTGTGGTGAGCCCACCGATAGCTTGACCAGTGTGCCCAGCAATTCAGCTAGGGCGCGTCCCAGACGCGAACTTGCCGCCAATAGGGATTTGATATAGCGAAATTGCTCTTCGGGTGTATATTTGGTACGAAATTCAGCAGCGCGTTCCAATTTACGCGACAATTCGGCTTCAGTCATGGGATCCGCTGTGCCGGCGGCGGCAGACATTTGTGCAGCGATTTCATCCCAAATGAGATCCGGATGTTGTGTGGGCTCATCCGAGCATAAATTCAATAATATGGTGCTCTCCCACACCAGCGATATATACAGCTGGACAAGCTGTTGCAGCAGCTGTACGCCCGTCTCACGATTGGCACCCCAACGTTTCAGCAGAACCGTTCGCATCTCGGTGGATGCATTGCGACACAGATGCACCAACATCACCACATAGCCATGCACAAAGCTCATGTTGTGCAAAATGGGCGTATATTCGGCATTGGCAAAACCATCCTCCAAACGCTGACAACAGACAAGCTCGGCGAGCAGAACACTGCCGCCGGGAAATGTGAAATGCTTAATGAGTGGCTTCAGTTGTGCCACAATATCGGCCAGCTGCTTCAGCGCCACATCCAGCACTTTGGTCTCCTGTGCCTGGCTCAGTATGGCCTTGCAGACATTGGCCACAGCCTGCGATGTGGTTGATACGGGCGAATCTACCGGCAAATTGGGCAGCGATAACAGCTGCAATATGGGCGTTAAGCCATCCTTTTGTACAAACTCACGGCAATGATCACCATTTGGACTGTTGCTGAAGATTGCCTCAATGAATTTCATCACATTAAGTATATAATCAATTAGAGGTATGGCCTCGCGTTCAGGCTGTTGCGGTTGTTGTGTTTGCTGCTGTTGCGTTTGCAACTGTTGTTGCTGTTGCGGCTGCTGCTGCAGTTGTTGTTGTTGTTGTTGTTGCGGCTGCTGTGGGCGATTGATTGCACCAGGATGCTGTTGTTGCTGCTGCTGCTGTGCTGCACGCGACTGTTGCTGCTGTTGTTGTTGCTGCTGCTGTGATGCAGAGCTCATCTCATCGTCATCATCATCATCATCGCCGCTGCTATCGTTATTATCTGCAGCACTCTGCAGCACAGGTCCAGCTGCCACCATGACCATAGCCGATGGCGAGGGCGTTGATGGTGCCGCACTGTGTGTGGCATTTGCCGCGCTGCTCTCCTTATTGGCACGCCAGCATATAAAACTGGGATCAGAGCCAAGGCGCACCAATTCATTAAGCAGCCGCACAATTGCTTCGGTGGCATCGGCACGCAAATATGGATGATGCTTGATAAGATCATCCATGGCATTGCCCAAATTGGTAGCCGTATCACCCAACGGATCTGAGCTGCGGCGTCGGCGCATAGCCACCAGATAGTCCGGTGATAGCAGAACCTTCAATACCTTATCAAATGGATCATACGACAAAAACTCAAAGAGTCCCCGCTCGTTTAGGCACAGCGCCGAAAAGACATTTGGCAAGGAGCCAAGCACCTCGCGTGTAGCGGGCACATCCTTCTGCAGCAGCGCCTTAAGCATCACACTGGTTATGCCCAAATCCTGTAGCGACGACAATAGCGATGGCTCATTGAATACATAAACGGTGACCACATCGGTGGCCAACAAAAACAATGATGGCCCATAATACTCGGCATTGGCGATAATGTGACGCAGCGATTGTGTCAAGCTGGTCTCCATAATGTTGCGCATATTACTAAAATGTGCATGATCCTGTATGCTCTTCTTTAAGAAGTTCAACATTGATTTTAGCAGCGCCGCCCGCTGGGTCACACATGATGGTTTCTTTGGCTGCAAACTGCTGGGCAGCTGTGAGGACAGCTCTGCTTTGCGCTCGGCGAGCGGACGCGCATAATAGCTATTGGCTGGATACTGTACGGGTCTGTCGCGTGCAGCCGCATCGCCGCCGCTGCTGCTGCTGGCTGCTGCGGCCAGGCTGCTCAGCGCATGTATGCCCGAACCGCGTGATCCAATGTCCATCCAACCGGCAGGTGTGCCAGCACCAGCACCTCGCGGCTGATCACCGCCGCTGTGCTCCATATAGACGCGATAGGCACGCTGAGCATGATCGCTGGCACTACCGCTGCCATCGCTGCTCGAATTATCGCGACGCGGCGATGCGCTGCCGCTGGCTACCGATGCATTCTCCGTGGCAGCATCTGTAATTTATTGAATGAGCTTAGCATGACAGTTAACTATGAATTTCAACCACTTACCATCATCATCTGCCTGCTCCAGCGAGCTGTCCAATTTATCTGTGAGGCTGTGCTCGTCGCGCAGCGTTGACTCCTTCAGTGTGATGCCAATTTCGGCCAGGGCACGACAACAGCTCTTGATCTCCTTCTCGAGACGATCGATAAAGACATTGAGACCATTATTCTGATGGAAACGTGCGATGTCTATGTTGGTGATTAGATCAATAACGCGTACGGCGCGTGTCACAAATGTTATGTGCTCCAGATCAACGCCGGGCCAGCTTATGACGCGCAACAGTGACTGCATCATGCCGCTCTTGACAAGTGCCGAACCGCCCAGCTCATAACTGGCCAGATGGTAAAGCAGCGAGAATAGCGATGTGGCCAATATCAATGGATAACGCTCCGTTAGGCCATGTGTGGTTAAATTATCGATACAATCGCGCACCAGCAGCGGCAACGTACCGCCCTGTCGTTCAGCGCCCGTATAATGCACAATTTTCATCAAACGGGATCCAGCTCTGCTGCAGCAAACGGTCGAAAGGACAAATGAAAAAGTAAGAGAAAAAAAAGAGTTAAGATACATCACCAAACAATAAAGCTAATAAAATAAACAAAATTCTAATGCAATTAAATTCGGAACACTTAATTATTGCAACCAATCGGTTGTATATTTCTATCTATCAATTGAGTTTTTCAAGCATCAATCGTTAGAAGTATATAATGCATTTAACCAACACTTCTCCTCTCTTACCTTGGCACACTGGGATTGCGATCAAAGTGTAGCATTGATGTGAGTGTGCGCAGCACTGCGGCGCGTATTTCCACCAAATGCACATCCTCCTTATCGATCAGTTCGCATAGCTCCTCGCCGAAGCCAGGATAGAGCACCTTGTCTGTATTATCCTGCAGCGCATTTGAATATATCAATATGGACACAGCCTGCAGACGTGCCTGCACAAATTGCAAACGCAACTTATAATTGTTGAAGCCAGAGATAAGGCGCACACGATGTGCAATACGCATCTGTAAGATTAGGAAATGTACACATCGAATAATCATTAACATTGTACTCAACAGCCGTTAGAATCGATACTAACCTTAATGGCCTCACTGGGCTTTGAGATCTGTCCGGCTATTGTTTTTATAACCTCGGGTGCTGCCGCTGTTTGGCAGAGATCCATCATGTCAGGTATTTCAAGCTGTGCGGCATGTCCATGCTCATCGACATAATCGATGCACAGCTGATAAAGGAACTCCAGCTTTGGCTCACCAATGCAGCAGTCCTTAAGCGATAGTCCGTAATTTGGATCGCCCCAACGCTGCAAGTGGCAATAAAAAATAAAAAACATATTAAAAATAAAACAGAAGATCAACACTTCATCTCACATATTGATAAATTGAAACACACCTCAGCGATATTAAAAAGTTTGACAATAAGCAGCTCCTTTTTCTCAAACGGCAAACGTGGAATGAAGTTGCTGCGTTTCGAGAACATGTAAAGCAGATTCAGCACGGCCAGCACAATGTCCATGTTCTGTGATGATAAAAGTTGCGTCAAGTGCTCAATTGAATTGTACAAATGGCGCGAGAACGAGTGCTCAATCAGCAGAGTTGTGAAATTGAGTACGTGCAGCAGCAGAGTAACATCCTGTGAAAATAGAATAACGATAATGTTATATGAACTTTGATACATCTACATATATCTGTATACATCAATCTATTATTTGGACATACATACATCTCTATATATAAGTTGATATCAATATTCATCGATATACAATTGTATATACAATTCTTTTGAGTATTTAAACAATTGCAAACCACTCACCGATTCAATAAATGTTGTGTCGCACTGCAGTACAAACTCATTGGCATTGACATGGCGGGCCGCCTCCTCGAGTATTTTGTCAAAGCGATCCAATATTTCAATCCAATGATATAATTCACATTTACCATAAATCCAAACGTGCACAGTGTCCAAAAATTCAAGCAGCTCGGCACGCGTGCGTCGTTTGGTCAATTCATCAATTAATTCGCGACATTCTGAAGTTAGCTCCGAAGAGCCTTTCTTCAGTTTAACGGTGTCCACCTTCATGGCTGACGCCTGCTGCTGCGTTAGCTGCCGACGCCGCCGTGCGTATGTGGTTGGTTCAATCAAGTTGGTGCGTTTTCTGTCTTCTCAATCTTATTAATTCGTATTATAATGCGTTCAAATTCAGTTTATCGTTTCGTTTTTTTCTTGCTTGTAATAGCTTTGCATCGAGTTGTTCAAATTTTATACGTCAAAGTCTTCAATAAACTGCAATAGAGAATTGTCATCGCGATTAAATTAACACATGAGAAAAACAATTTATGCGGTTAATTTGTTAGCCGTAATAAAATGCAATTCACAATAATTCCCTACTGGCGCACGCACTGTGTGTAAACACTGAAATAAAATGCGATTTTGACAGGCTCACACACACCAGCAGCCGCCAGGCAAAATAAAATTAACGCGAAAACTAACTGCGCTCGTCGTCAGTTGTCAGCTGTGGCCGACGCCGACGACGCGAGGAAGACGTCGACGTTGTCGCCGCCGATTGTCTCAAATTCGCTTGCGAGTTGCAACAATAGCACAAACAGCATGCAATTGGAGGCGAATTCCAACTAGCAACAATATGGCAAAAAATAAAACAAAATAAAATTATTAAAAACAAAATAAATTAAAATAGTAAATAGCGCGCGCGCGCACTATTTGTGCGAGAGTAACAACAATTAGGGATATGCTTCCGCCTGTCTGCCTCAGCACCGAACTTAAAATAAACACACTTCGAAGCTGCTGCCACTAATAATGAGAAATTTATAACATAAAAGAAAATGACTTGCCTAACCTGCCGATGCAGACGAAATGTTATCGATAATCGTCAGCTGTTCATTATTCAAACTGACATCAATCAAAGGGAACAAAAGTCTGGCCCCACTTGCTGTGTGTTTGTGTGTGTGCGAATGACCAAATTTTTTATTTTTTTTTTAATTTGCAACTCCTAAAGAAAACACAATAAAGTTTGGATAATGGTTGCCATTAATGGCGGCTTTCTAAGAAATAAACAAACCGTTTTATATCCCTTTCTCAAACCGCAGCAGCTTAGTAAACTGCAGGAATGCCCCTATTATATGCTTCAGAAAAATGCAAACAAACAGACGCGAATAAGGAGCATATTAGGACAGGCATTACTAAGTAAGCCACAACTTGTTTATAACTTCTATTAATTTTTTCCTATTGCGAAGCACACTTAAGAATAAACAACGAGTCTTAGGTGTCGTCGTCGTTGGTTGTCGTCGACGTCGCCGCGGTCGCGGCCGCTGCAGCTGCAACCACAACAGAAAAAACGAATTCGCCGAAAAAGACCAGCAACAAATGCATATGTGTTTGTCCGTGTGTGTGTGTGTGTGTGTTGCGTGTGTTGTGTCCGTGTATTGCACGAAAGCTATTGCATATAAAGAGATCTATGGGCAACAATATTTGGTTGTTGCATTTTAAGCAATGGCAACAAATGCCTTTTTAGTCGGACATCTCAACACACATACAACGATGTATGCATGTTTGCACGTACATATGTACATACATACACATACATATATATAATGAGCGAGCACTTCACAGCATTTTGCAATAGCAGCAGCATAGCGTATTTTACCTGCTTATTCTTAATTTTTAATACAGTTTATTGGTCCTTTGCGTATTTTTTCTCCCGAAACCAGCACACGCACACTCTCGCACACACGACGGCAAATTTTTAAGCACGAAGTGCAAAAAAAAGAAAAACCGAAAGTGCCGAAGAAATATCAAAATAATCGTGTAGTCGCAAAAAAAAAATGTAACAAAAAGAAAAAGAGATTGCCACAGGCTACACAATGCAGCATGCATGTGTGTGCGTAGATGCATTTATGTAAAAAATTTATGATCGATACTTACATTTACATTAAACCGCAGCATATTGCTGCTATTATTGTTATCTTATTTTCGATCTAAAAACGTTCTTATTTGGTTTGACAATTATAATTTCAGTTTGTAAAATTCCCTCAGCACGCACTTACACACTTATACTTTAGAAACAACACTGTCCTCTTGGGCAGCTCGTGAACAAATCGGTTCGATTGTGTGAACTACTTTAATGCGAGCGAGCTTAGTATGTTCACCAAGCGCAGGTGTTCTTTTGAATGAGTATGGTAAATGGCAAATTCTTTTGATTTTTTTTGCTTACCCTTAAAAATATTAACTTTTCTCCAAAAACAAAACAATTGCTAGTTGCTGGATTTATGCGCAATTTCTATTCTCGTTACATATCAGGATGGCATAGAGCTGACTGGTTAATTTGAGCCGGCACCTAAAGCTTATGTAAATATATATATATTATATATATATATAGTTATTATAATTTGGGTTTGTGTAAAAATAAAACTAAATTGACATATAATTATTAGCCAAAACTTACAACATTTTTATATAATTATTTAAATGTGGCCCACTTGGTTCCGTTCTTCTGAGTTCGCTCCTTAACCAAACGGACTTGATATGCAACACTGATTTTAAGCAAACTGAGGGCTGCACAATATGGTAGAACTGCTTGAATACTTATCGATGTATGGACACGATATAATAACATAATCCTTTACTACGAGCGCAAATTTGAGTCAGCCGAAATTATTTGAGTTACAGTCAGCAAAATCAGGGCCTACTTTGAAACAATTTCGAACAATTAGCCATTTTGCATTAATACCCATAAGTAGTATGGGAGTTCACGTGATCTTGAATTTTACGATTATTTTACAACAGACTTTCAAAGATCCAAATTCTGTTATGTCTTAAAGTTGAAGGTTTTATTACTTAATAATTTAATAACTTAATTACAATATTTGGCTCATAGTAATAATGAAAACATGTACAAACGTTAATACTATATGCATACTGTAAATTTTAAGATTCAATTATTTAAATGTTAAAATCTGTGCAAAAAACGTTCAAGGAAGTGCATTGAATTTTACTACTTAGTTCGAATATTTGGTTCATATTTATAAATATACATACATACATATATAACAATAAATAAATATTATTTAATACAGTAAAGTGAGCGTCGAACAAATATTCGACTTAATTAAAGTTTCTTGAAGCTTAATGCATTTAAAATGTACATTAATTAATCTAATTAAATAAATAAGTTTATTATGTACATCTATATATATTCATGACTTAGAGTCCACTTTTTTTTTGTCCTGGCTAAAAGCTATGCAAGTGTGGACTGACTGCTTCGCTACTCTGTCCCGTCTCGGCCTCAAACAAGACCTGTTGGATGCGCAGCTTGGCAACGGAACGGGAATAGGGATCGGGTATTGTACGCAATTGTGAGGCAATGCTTTGACCAAAAACAAACAAATCATCATCGCTGCTGGCAACTTGTCCCGTTCCATTTGAGCCAGAAAAGCACATGCCATGATTTGTGGTTGAGCCCAATTCCAGCTGCTGCGACGGCGATGGTGAAGCAAACGGCGTGGACAGCCTCTGATGTGGCTGCTGAGATTGTGACTGATGGTTTTGCGCATAAGTCATGTATTTTAATTTACGTGGCGCCGTCTGCTGTTGCTGCTGCTGGTGAGTTTGCAGCTGCTGCTGCTGCTGTTGTTCTTGTTCCATGGTGCACAGTGTGGAGTCATCGATGATGAGTTCGCTTTTATTGGGCGCACGTGTGGAAGAATTGCTGGGCACCTCATCTGTTTGACTGCTCGCATTTGGCGGTTTGTTTGTGTTTGTGCCCGTGCTGACAGTCGTTTTGATCGGATGCTCATTCAACTCTGTGTTATATGCGTCATCTGGCTGTCCCACCGACGACTCCAACTCATCCCTATCCTCCTCCTGCTGCTGCTGTTGCCGCTGCTGCAACGCATCCTCAATTAGCTCCGCAGAAGCGTTGATCAGCATTCTTTGTGGTGCTTCCTTTTTGATGTCTACGCTTGCATTGTCCACATCAGCATCCTTATTCTTGACCTATTAAATCAATAGAGCACATATACATTCTTATGTATACATATATATACATACATAATTATGCCAATTACATGGAGACTTACGCGTTTACAGTGGGAGAGCGAAACGGCGCGCAGAAACGAATCGGCGCGCCTGAACCAAAACAGCTTCGGCTCATAGGATCTGCCCAGCTCCTTTTCGCGCATTAAAATCCTTAATTCCTTTGTGTAAACGGTGCGTACGCTTTTAATTTTTAATTTAATATCGAGCACAGTTAATTGCGGTATTTTGAGCGTCCTGATGATCGCCTCGTACGCCTCCTCACGCGCCACACGATTCTTGTAGGTGTCCAGCAAGGAATTATAGAGGCATGGCTGGCGTCTGTAGGCCTCCAGGAATTCTGCGATTGGTATTTTTGTTTCACTTAACTTGGCCATCGTTTGGCGTTTGTAATAACCAAAACAACAACAACGAAAACAAAAACAACAGCGAAATATATGTATGTGTTTTTGTTGTTTACACTGGATCTTAGTGATGGCATAATCAGCTGTGCGCTGCGCTTAGCACGGTTTCTTTTCCGTTTCTAATTTTTTTTTTGCATGCAACAGTTATCGTTATCGTTAATCGACATTGTTAGTTTTGCAAGCCGGCAAGCAGCCGCTCGTAAAGATATTTGCCGCGTTTTATGCTTAAGCTTTATTTATAGTTATTTGAGAGTTTAAGCCAAACACAGCACAAACATAAAATGGATGGTATGTAGTTGATTTTTATAAAACAAATAACTAAAATTAACATGTCGCCTCAATTAGGTGGTGTGCTCGAGGACATGTGGACGCCGTACAAGCGTCTGTACGATATATGCCAGTTGGCCATAAGGAATCCCAATGAGGTCACGGCCGATTTTGAGCTGTGCCTCAAAAAGTACAAACAGAACTTTACAAATTTTCTGCGCAATCCGGTAAGTAGACACTCAAAATACTGACAAGCAACATAACCTAAACCGCTCTCACCTCAACCCCTCTCTGCCATCGTCTGTGATTCACTGTGGCGCAGCCGAAGAGTGAGAAGAGCCGTTCACACTTGCGCAATGCGTTGCTGGAGGGTGTCATGCTGGCAGGGCAGTCGCGTAAAGTGGAACTCTCACAGGAAATAATTGACGAGGCCATCATCTTGTCCGATATGTTTGATTTGGATGAGATATTTGCCTTGGAGCTGCTCTGTACGGCGCAGCGTCAACAGGTGCATCATCCGGGCTTACCGCGCGGTCTGGTCGCCGTATTGCTTTACTATGATGGACGCAAGGCAATCACTTGTACACTGCGCGACATGTTTCAGGCTGTGAGCGGCGTATCCTGGAGCACCGAACTGCCCAGAGAGGTAAGCAGTGTAGCAACATACATATATATATATATATATATATATAATGTATCATAATTTATTGCAGATGACCGCCTTGATCAACAACTACTGCCAGAATCTGGTAGAAGATTCCAACATTCTCGGACGTCTGCTGGAGCTGTTGGCCGAAATGGACATGGAGAGGGAGGTAAATATGATATGCTCTCCAATATTCGACTCTACATCAATGGCTAAACAACAAACACATTTACACAGATTAGTTTACTGACCAAAAATCGCGCCTTTGGCTCAAAGAAGCATCAGAATCAGGTTCTGGCCCTCTATGAGGACACACGCAAAGCCTTGGCCATGGCCCTATTCCATTGGTCCGCTCAGCGTGGCCTGCCCAAAAACATTGCCATACGTTTGCTGCAGCATTTGGCCAATACGAAGTCAACCGATGCCGCCGGCAACATGGACGACGTGACCCTAATCATGCTGATGGCATTGTTATATGCCTACGATACATCCGTGCTGCTGATAACCGAATGCGATAGTCCGCATACGGCACGCTTGCCCATACTTAGCGATCCGGATTATGCCAAGTGTTTCTATGAGGCAATCTATGCGCAGAACAGCTGGCAGACGCAGCATCTGGATGCCATTATCAAGTATAGCTTTGGTTTGACATTGGCAAGTCTGCGACAGGCGCCAAGCGAACTGCAGGCCAATGCTGGCGCTCTTATCAATCGGGATGAGCAGCTTATTGACGAGGCGCTGGCGGCAAATGTTTTTACCTTTTTCTATCGCCAGCTACTGGAGAAGAATGTGGTCTATACGTGAGTTATGGAATGCAGTTAATTATTGGATTAACTATTGAAATTGTCAAAATTATAATACATTGCAGAACCGAATTCATTTATCGCCGCCTACACCTGCTCATCACGGATTTTATAGATTTTATGCATGCCAAGGTATCGGAGCTGCGCGGTCGTGCGGATGAGACAGCGCGCACGGTGATTAGTTTTCAGAATGAAGGGCTCGAACCGCCGCCAAATCTGGATGTCAACTTTGAGCTGCTGATGCTGTGCGTGGCCAAGTTGTATGGCGATAAACGTGCCACCATTACGTTATGCAACGAGTATTGGGGTCCAACGGATACAACAACAGCCAACGGTGTCGCCAACTATGTCCAAAATACCTCACGCGCCGTCTCACTGTTCAAGTTTATACGCTTGGCCAGCGAGCTGCTGCCGCAAACTCTGTTCAGATCGTACTTGAAGATGATTGCTGGCCTAACACGTACCGAATTTGCGGCACGCTGCGCCTTCAATCTGCTCAAGAATTCGCAGAATTTGTCGTCCACCTATGCCGTCAGCTGGGATCATTTCTTCAATGCGCTCAACAATTATTTCAAGTACGTGGTGTAGAATTAATATTCCTCTATTAATATTAAAGGGCAATATAAGTTCCAGCACGAATCTACGACACCTTTCGGTATATATGTATATCCTATAAAAAACTTTTTCTTTTTTGTAGATATCTTTATGAAACCCAGTCTTATATCTTAACACGATATCAATTAACAATTCTTCTCGCCTATATCTGCATTATATGGAAATGGCATATACGAAAATTTGATGCTAATATTTTGTTGTATCCCTTACAGCAACATGCGCACCGATTTCGACAGCATGTCCAATGCGGGAGATTCGATTTACAGGAGCACTGGCATTCCGCGTAATATGACGCCACGTGAAACGGAACACATGGCTGCTGTGATGGGCATTATGCAGGCCGTCGCTGAGAATGATGAAATTTCGCGCATTATGCTCTGTGAGCAGGCAAATTGGCAGACGCCACAGGTGCTGCTCGGCCTGGTGGCCTGTTCGACGCCGGTGATGCTTAAGGGCGAAATATTGTTTACGCTGGCCGCGCTCAGTCGGTCCAAGGAGACGGCGCGCACCATTTGGTTTCATTTGGAGGAATCGCAAATCATACCCACCGTTACGATGGTGTCCAGTGCCTATGCCGAGTTTAGTCTGGCCGAGGAAATTGATCAGAATGAGAGCCGTCTGGAGACGTACAAGCTCACCCGCGGCATTCTCCAGCTGTTGTATACGCTGATGACCACACACATGCCACGCAGCCTGGGCTGTGGTCCGCGCAAGCCCGGCTATGATCCGTACTTGAAATTTGTGGTCGAATCCATATTGCTGAAGTTCTACAATCGTGCGTATAAGGATCCCACCGAGAAATGGGCAGTGGGCGCCAAATGTCTGAAGCTATTGTATTTTCTGTTGGCCAGCTATCGGCCAAAGGCCTCAGATTTTCTGGAACAACGCGATGAGCATGCGTATCCGGGCTATCACATAATGCTCCAACTGCAGGTCAAATCGGATATGTTGCGTCTCGTGTTGCGTATCATTGAGGAGGCACGCGAACGTCTCGACGATTACAATCAATTTAATGGCAAGGAATTGCTCGAGGAGTGTGCACTTTATGCCTTGCTGCTGCTTGAGGTGGCCCTGGCCAAACAGAATGCCTTCTTCGAGGCCCATGCAACGGCCAATTGTTCGATATTGTTGCTTGGTCTCAATCGCATGCTCCTCGATCTGAATCCGCGCAGCCGCAGTCCCGACTATGTGCTCAATATTGTTAAATTTGTTACCTTCAACAGTTGGCTGCCGCGTCATGCATTGGCCTCAATTAAGATCCTGAGCGCGGTCAGCATGCTGCCGGATGTGGTCAGCCAGATATTGAATATGTATGCCCATGGCAGCACTGAGAAGCTGGAGATACGTCAGAGATTTGTCGAATGCCTCGAAATGGATACGCGTCGCGGCTCGCCGCTAAATGACGATGAGCTGACGGATCAATTTCTTGGCATTGATCAATTTGGCCATGCGCTCGATGGCAATCTCAATGAGACCGATTTGCATGTGGATCTGGAGGCGCTCGACTATCGCAAGCCGCAGCGCATTGAGCTGCAGATCAAGGAGGCCATTGTTGAACTATTTGAAGTTAATCTTAGCCAGCCAATGCCCAATTTTGTTTACTTTCTGCTTGGCATCGATGTAATACGCGACTTTCTCGGCAATGAGAAGCAACAACTTGGTCTCGACGTCAACTGTTCCTGCATCAATTCGCTGGTCCTGCTGCTCGAGCGTTATCTAGAGGTAGGTCTAGCTACTAGCCAAGTTTTCACTATGTGTTCTGACAGTCATCTACCCTACAGCAACAGCGTCATAGCGACGATTATTGCGAGCACACGGCCCACATAGTCGAACGGATTTATCATCTCTTCCATGGACTGTGCGCCCATCGTCGCACCTCGGAGGCGATATTACGCTACTTCCGGTTGACCTGCAATGACTTTCTGTTGCGCCACTTAACCGCAATGCCGTTCCGTCATTACGGCGAGGATAATATACTGCATGCGATGAGCCATCTGATGAACTGTGTATCAATTGAAATGAAATTGGCCGCCACATACGGCCAGACGACACGCTATGCCCTGCTTTCGGACATCCTGTTGGCCGTCAATTCGGAAACGCAACGCAATGGCCACAGTTTGCCGCTGGAGATGAGCAACAATATGCTGACACCGCCGTCAACCAACCATTTTGGTGATGTGCTGCCCGCCGGTCGTACAATGTTGCAGACAACATCGTTGGGACTCCATGTGAATCGCTTGCTTGACTGCCTAACGCTGGAGACGCAAACGCTGGTCCAGCCCAGTCTCGAGTTTTTCGATGAGCGCCTGTTGAGCAATCTACTGGTCGATTGCGAGGCAAAGGGCAGCATGGGTGGCGCCGGCATGATAAATATACACAAGCTCCATGATATACTCCATGATGAGCTGCGTCATGTGCAGAGCACGATTGCCAGCGGCCAGCGAAAGTCGATTGTTAATGAGATAACCGTGCTGCTGCAATATGCCATCCAATTGAATGGTGTGCGCATGCAGAGATTTGCCACCTATAGCTATATGAGCGCCTGGTGTAATCTCGTCCAGGTGCTGTTCAGCATAATGCCCGATACTGTGCTGCCGGTTAGTGTGCGCAAACAGCATATTATCGATATCATCGAGAAGATCATGTTGAAGGTGGAGCCACAGCAGCCGTTGATTAAGATCTCCATACAGGTAACGGATACGATGCTCTTGCTGTCCGCCAATTTGAGGCATTGCTACTATCAGCTGGAGGATCAGCGTTCCCTTGACGAGCATGGCAATGTGGTTTGTCTAAGTGATATGCCCAGCTCTGTGGAGAGCAGCAGCCAGAGGAATTCGCATCAGAGAAGGAGCAGCAGCAGCGGCAGCAACAACAACAACAACAACAACCTAAACAATACCAACAATAATATTAATATTAATAACAATAACAACCATAACAGCAACAACAACAATAACATGAGCAGCAACAGCTGCAGCAGCAGCAATTTACGCTTCATACTAAAGCGTCTCATCGACTGGATCATGACCTGCGAGGTGAAGTCACAGAAGCTGAGCATCAATCTGTATGCCTCGCTGCTCAATTGCCTGCGCATTGTGAAGCGTGTTCGAAGCGAGGCGCAAGTGGAGTACGATGAAACGTAAGTTTAATTAATTATTATTGCCCTATGCCCAAATATAAGCCAGTTAATGCGTTGCCCAATTAACAGATTTTTAGCCCGCACGGACGGCTATAAGACCAAGAGCAGCCCAGACGGCGGGGAGATGTTTCAAAAGGAAATGGCCGCCGAGATAATTAGCAGCATGGGCGACAAATTGATTGACACCATTTGCCATGATGCCATCACTGGGCACGATGTGTGCAGCATGCTGGCGCTCTCCTGTCTGGACCTCATATCCGAGCTGCGCGCGTTTGGCACGCTAAGCGACACGGTTGCCCAGCGTGGCTATTTGAAGCATATACTTAGCAGTCTGGCCAAATCGGATGAGCAGCTGCGCGAGGTGCTCAAACCAATGCCACATAATTTGAGGCCACTTTTTGTATACGAATCGTGCATGGCATTCCTAACGCAAATGGCGCAAACACACCAGGGCGCCACCCTGCTCCTTGCCGAGGGTGCACTTGGTGTGCTCTCCAATATGAGTATCTATGATATGCAGCCAGATATTAAGGCCAGCGAACTGGAGCGTAATGTTCCTGGCAATTTTATGCCAGCCATTGATGCGCGTTTTCGTTCCATATTGATGCCCGCATTATCGCTATGCGATAGCATCATTGATTCCCTCGGCATTAGCAACAATAGCGCATCGTTGCAGGTGCTCAATTTTCTGTTCGCCCACATTGAAATGATCGAGGGCATGCTGCGTGCCGCATCGCCATTTATGCATTTGGGCTACTTAAAGCTGCTGGCCACGGTCACCAATCTGTTTGCTCGCACCACAACCTACGATGTGTCCACAATTGAGAAGTGCCTCAATATTCATCACGATGTCGAGATGAACAATCGTTTGAGCCGGCTGCAACAGCTGATGATTGTCGTATTTGGTCGTTTTACAATCAATGAGGCGACCATACGACGCATGCTGCATCAGGAGCGCACCCAGACCGATCTGCCGGATCTGTCCGAGGAGCAAAAGAGCCAGCATGTTAAATTCTTTTTAGACATAACCGCCAATCTATCATTGTTTTGCCGCCATGCCGTAACCAGCCATGTCCGGGACGGCATCACCTCCAAATATCTGATCACAACCATGATAAATGATGTGACACCGCTGTAAGATACATATCTACCATCCCGAAAATGTGTAATTTAATATACCATTTACATCCCATTGTAGTTCGGGCAAATCGGACTGCAAGAAACTGACTGCCGTCATGCAGATCATATTGAATCAGCTGAAAGGTTCCATTGCCTATTTTCTGTCACAAAAATCAATTGCCGACAATCTGGTGCAGCAGCGCGCCTCCCTGCCCAACATAACATTTGGACCCAGCGGTAAGCTATACAATAGATCCCATTTAGTATATATGACCAATTTCAGGAACATGAGTATGAAAATGTTGATCAACCACTTACTCTTTATATATGAAAAAAAATTGAAGATTTCTAAAATATTGTGCTTTCTGCAGGCAAGCAAAACTATTTGGAATTGAGCCAGCGCCACAATGAGAAACACAACGAACTGTTGCTGGCCGTTTTTATAGCTGAACAGAATTTATATCTGCTCTGGATACATTTGGATTTCTATTTCCGCAATGCGGTCATCTATTCCCAGGAGAATCGTACTTCCATAAACGAAACCTGTTTGGGTAAGTTCACATTTGCTTGGACCACTTGCATAGACAAAATTATAATAACTATCACATTTCTGTCGTCTAATAGATCCCAACAACATGTCCGTACTGAACGCCTCTCAGGATGAGATAACGCAGCTGAAACAAATGCTTATCTCGAGCTTTAATGAAACATTCTGCACCCAACTAATCACTGCCAGCGAAGAATATTCTTTAAAATGCAAAAACTTTAATACCGCGCTTTTGCGTCGTATCAAAGCACTCGTTCAGTTTGCCCCGCAAGTCTGCTGATGATGTATTCTATATGTTCTTTTTTTCACAAATTATCATTATTAAACCCATCCTCACTACGCGTCTTAATGTGTTGTCGTGTAATTTACATAATAATATACAAATTTTATAAGCCTTTCAACTGTTCTTTAAAATAGTTCAATAAAATGTAAAACAAAAATTAGGTTTCACTTTGCATCTATTCGCCAATTTCTTTCTTTTTTGTGTGTGCAATATACTTAACCTTTATTTCCGACGATCCCAAAAATGTCTACCTTTTTATAAAATTCGTCCTGATTATCAATATATTTTTTAAATGAAAAGAAAAAATCTTAAGGTATTTCCAATTATTTCTATTTTATGTTTCATATGCTATCTCTTTCTTTTCTATGTACACTTTATGCACACACTTGTTAACCGTTATTCTCGAAGCTCATAAATAACAAAACTCGTTTTCAGTCATAATCGTCTTAATAAACTTTATATTTAATAAATAAATAATAAACTATAAAACATGTTAATCGATAAGTTTGTTAGAGCTGTGTAACGGTTAAATATTTTAAATTTGCACTGCATTTATAGCACCAATCTTATATAACAAGAGTTATGTAGATATAATTTCCATAGATTAAATAGATTCAACTGAGAATTCAGCAGCAACGCTCAACGCAATTTATTATTTAAATTTGTTTTAAAACTTGCAACATTTATAATACAGACATTGCAATTATTTCATTAGCGGTAATGACGTCACAGTCGTGCAGTTCTTGATGATCAGAGATTGCCAGCTTGTCAGACTCGTGCAAGATGCCACCTAGTTATCAGTTATTGGCTTGTCTATGCGACAATTGAACAAAAAATTCGAAGCGGCGTGTCCTTTTTGATTTAGATATTATTTTCGGGCGTGTTACCGATTGCATATTTTACAGTCTAATAGTAATACAAGTTAACGAATTTATGCTCTTTTTAAGTTTGTTGCATATTCTTTCTCATCGAAGTGCTAGTTTGATCTGGCAGGCCTTTTGACGCTCAGTGTGGCAGGATATTCACCGATCGCTTTAAATATCGTCGCGACATTTTACAGCACTATTTGTGTTGCATATTTTTTTAGGACGTAGAAACAGCAGCGGGATCTTGTTTCATCAAAATTGTGTTTATCATAATTTAAAATGGATATTAATTTGACCAATATTACCACAACCAATCGGATGAATTTCACAATTCAAACGAAGGATTATGTTAAACGGTGTCTAGCGTACGTGCGTCGATCCTACCTGCTGAGTGATGGCGAGTTCGTACGCTATCTGGAAAATGTAAGTCTTCCTGTGGCGGTCATAATCCTGAACCGGACAGAAAAAGTTGAGGTTGAAAATTCGAACATTTGCAGATAACAAAGCTCTTCCTGGCCAGGGAAACAGCTGCATGCAATTTGGTTGGACACAAATTGCTATTCGATAATATCGTCCGTGACGAACTCTTTACTTTTGTTAATAATTATCTTGACAAGAAGGGAGTCTTTCTGAGGCCCACGGAAGAGTACTAAAGCTATGTGGTTTCGTTACATTTTGTAAATTGTTATAGTCGTAAAATATAAATTAATGCATAAAATTTCCTGGAAATAAAAAGCTGCATATGAATGCGTAGTGTCTATATCTATGTCTAACGGATCTTTAGCTTTGTATACAAGATTTTATCTGAATGCAAATGGCGCGCGCAGATAGACGCAGCAATCAAATGAGTGGTCTATCGAATATTTATCGTGCAAAAATATCGTTTACCATCGCGCATAACGATAATTTGTTGCATCCCTAGATGCTCTCTTTTTTAATATCCGGTTCACCCAATTGGTTAGTTTCGCGATTTCTTTAGCAATTTTGCAAAAAATAATACATTTTTCAAAGATTTAACAAAAAACGTTAACATAAAACGAGTGCTTCATACAATAGCCTAATAAAAAATTCAACTGCGAATTGTTGATGTGCCAAAATGAGGGAGATGTCGCAGAATTACTTTTTTGTTTGTTTTGTTTTTGTGATGCTCGTAATATTTTTGTTTGCCATGAATGCAACTAAACCATGATTGGAATTATGCCTTCCTTTAACAGTTGCTGACAAAAAATGGCGCCCAGAAAGGCAAAAGTTCAAAAGGAGGAAGTTCAGGTGCAGCTGGGCCCACAGGTACGCGACGGCGAGATCGTCTTTGGCGTTGCCCACATATACGCCAGCTTCAACGATACGTTTGTCCATGTCACCGACTTGTCTGGGCGTGAGACCATCGCCCGCGTCACCGGTGGCATGAAGGTGAAAGCCGATCGTGATGAGGCATCTCCCTATGCGGCTATGTTGGCTGCTCAGGTAAGTGGAGAGCGTTTGAATAATCAGATTATTCGCAGCATATTTGAAATCAAAGTCTATGCTTTTAGGATGTGGCTGAGAAGTGCAAGACCCTCGGCATCACTGCTTTGCACATTAAATTGCGTGCAACCGGTGGCAACAAGACTAAGACGCCCGGACCCGGTGCCCAATCGGCGCTGCGCGCCCTTGCTCGTTCATCAATGAAAATTGGTCGTATTGAGGATGTGACACCCATCCCTTCGGACTCTACACGCAGGAAGGGTGGTCGTCGCGGTCGCCGTCTGTAAAGCGCTCCACTGTACGGCACATTTTGTGCTGTTTTGGTTTGTTATGGATACCGCACTCGCTGTGTGCGTTGATGTATAAACGAAAAGAAAAATACGAAAGCGCTAACTCTAACATATTAATAAATACATCTTATAATGTAGTAATAAACGATTTAAGCATGACTTGTCATATTTCATTTGGATTGCAAAATTGATTGTTCGGGTACTTTTATTTATTGTTGCCGAATTCCGATAATTATAATCGATATAAAAATCGCTAATGCTATCGTACGTATTTAATATATTATTTTTCGGCAAATATGCCATTTGCTTTTATTTTGTGCACTACTTGAAGGCATTTCAGTTTTACTAAAATTTTGCTTAAATAAAAAAACCGAAAACATAACAGCTGTTCGATACCTTAATGCCACACTGCTTATCGATTACAAACAACTTTGTTGCGCTCTTCTTCTTGTGCGTTCCAACGCATCGCTGTGACTGGCAGTTTTACAAGAACCACATAGCATTGCAGAGATAAAATTCACATATACAGAGACTGTGTAATTTCAACACACAAGAGCAAGCGAAATCCGACGAAATCAAGCACGTTTGTTGGCACAAAAGCGATAATACAAATACAAATGAAATATTAAGCACGAGCTAACGTCAACGAGCAAAAGTAACTGATATTGTAATTGGCAAGTTCATTGCACGAATAATATATTTGGTTATATACATATATTTGTGTGTGCGTGTGCGTCCGTGTGTGTGTTTGTGTAGTAAGCATGTGTGTGAATAAGAAATTTGCAAACTCGATAAAACATCGTGCAAATTGTTAAGTGGCAGTCCGACCTACGTTCAATATATATACATATACATATATATGCACAATGTGTTCGTGTTTCTCCTGCCAAAGCAGCGCATAAGCTCTCATAGGATGTTCATAGATAATAGTAGGTCGGGCAAGCAACGTCAAGAGGCAGAAACCGAAAACAGAAGCTGAAGCAGAACCGGAGCGAGATGTGAGAAGCGGCTAAAAAAAAGCTAAGCAATAGTGAGTCAAGTGTTTTGGTGCTGTTAAATTTTCCGTGTGTGTTTGTTTTGTATTTTTTTTTTCGTAATCCGAGTGTGCAGCCGTTGCACCAAAAATTTTCAAATTTCTTTTACATACATAGATATATATATATATTTATTTATATATAAATATATAAACAAAAACCTTTGAAGCGCTAGGCAGCAGTGTTTTTTTTTTGTTTTTTTTCTTTTTGGCAATTTTCAAGCCAAACTCAAAAATCCCGCAGTGTAAAACGAGGCAGCAGCAGCAGCATAAGAAGAAGAACCAAAAAAGAAAACTTGTTTGAAACAAGCAAACGCAAGACGAGAGACAACGACGAACAAGACGCTAAAAGGCAATTTAAACTCTGAGCTGAGACGTGCAAAGCAAAGCAGAAACAGAAGCAGCAGCAGCAGCAGCGGCATTTGCAGTCGTCTGGCTTTTGAGCCAAAAGCAAGAATATCACATAGCGATAGCGATAGGCGATAGCAGAACGTCGGCCAACGACGTCAGCGATATCAATAACACATAACTATATAGCAGCATGGATGAAGATGACAACATATCCAATGCTGATATAAGTATTGATGATGATGATGATGACGATGGGCAGCAGACGGACAACAGACGACGAGCGGGTAATCGCGATCGCATCGAATTGGATGAGCTCGAGGCATATCCGCAGCAGTTCCAGCTGGCAAATGTGGCCAGCAGTAGCAGCAGCAGCAGTAGCAGCAGTACAAGCAGCGCTGCCAGCGGCGGAGACGCCCCGCGCACAGCTCGCAATGCTACCGTAGAAGCTGGCACAGCCGGCAATTCGCCGTTTCATGATTGGGACACACAAAGTAGCGCCGCACGCGGCAGCAGCAGCAGCGCCGGTGGAGGCCAGGCGAATGAGGAGGAGCTCAACGATTCCGGGGCTGGGAATACGGGGGCCAAGCCAAGCTTCTTTTTCGGCACCTCATCGTTTATATTGCGCAGCCGCAAGGAGGTGGCCGCGCTAATTAATACGGAATGCTGCCGTGGCAGTCCAACACCCGATTTGGATTCCATCATGGATACACTTTTTAATCCCGGCACGCCCATTGATAATCCGGACAATATTGAATGGATACGCTGGCTTATTGCTGGCGGTCGCACACCCAAGGAGTTTGTCAAAATTGGTGAGTACCAAAACAAAGTGATACACTGTTAGGGTTAAAAAGACATAGCGGGAAATAGAGGGAGATCGTCATAACAATATTGTCAAATTTGGTATGGTTCAATTTATCGATAAGTCGCGTAGCGATATTTGTATCGTTAGCGCCAGGGCTAAGCAGCTGATCGCGCAAGTCGTTGCCCCTGAAATTCGCTGTGTGTGAGTGTGTATTGGTGTGCATACCTGTGCGCTTGCTGTGTGTGTGTGTGTGTATGTTGTGTGAAATGGTTGTAGGGCATGGTATATGGCACGCAAGTAAGAGCAAGGTGCAAGCAGCGTGACAGTGCAACGCCATGGTAACAAGAAACAACAAACATATAAACACTTAAACTACATACAGACAGCGCCTAATCAAACTTACACACACACACACACACACAGAGAGAATCAGTCCCATTCGTTAAGTTAAGCCCATTTAGCACAAATTAAATCTGGCATATTATCTATTTACATTGGTGCGTTGTTGTGCCAGGCAGCGTGCGTCGCGAACATTGTCAGCCCCAAATGGCCGATGTCCCACTTGTAACACGCAGACACGCACATGGCTAGCTGTTGCACCTTGTGCCTGTCAGCTGTTGTTCGGTTCGCCTTGCGTAATGCTTCCGCAGCATCAGTCCAAATAAACGCAGCTGCGTCTGTGCGCCTATGTATGGGTGTGTGTGTGTGTGTGTGAAAAAATGCGACTGAGTGACCACCCTTGTCAAAGGCGACGGAAAGAGAGCGCTGCTTTGCTCTCTTTTTACATTATTTTTGCTTTAATTTAGCAAGAAGCTACACACATTTGATGGCATTTGTGTGTGTGTGTGTGTGTGTGTATGTATCTGTATGTGCAAAAAAGAAATCATTTCAAACAATTGCAAAATTGCAAATGAAAACGCTACGTGCCAGTGCCATGGAAACACACACAAATACACGCACACACACACACACATGCACACAGAGAGACTCGCTAACATCTCGGTACATACATGCCCGGTGGTACACTGGGAAAAGTTTATTGACCGTCATTGTTGTTGATTTGACAATTGTTGACACGCCATGTTTCATGCACAGTGCAAGCAGCACACGATACACAGCGAAAGCTCCATAAACATCGCACACACAGAATTTACATTACAAATGCCGGCTTTGGCACCACGGTGCAATCTGCATGCATTTTGCTCGCTCGCTCTTGTTCTACTTTTAGTTAAGTTTATTTTATTTATTTATTTTCTTTTGGGCCTTGCAATTGCTTGTTGACCGTTATTGTTGTTGCTTGCACACATACATATGCATATGCATCATGCGCATTGGATTTGCTCATTCAATTCGTTGAAAGAAACAGAAAATCGTCAAATGGCCGCTGAATCGAACGTTGTCAAAAAAAGAACAAAAAACAAAGAACAATTTTGTGCTCAGCATGACAACGGGTGAGGACACGGTAGCAAGTGGGAGAGCAGCACACGCAGAGTTGCATGGCAACTTGTCGATCGCCATTGCCAGACCATTTTACAAAATTGTCAATCAACTTTACTGTTTCATTGCGTTAGCTGTTCTTGATATTGTTTTTGTTGGTATTTCTGGCGCTTTCTGCCCGCTTTCGATGGTTTTCCTTCCGCATTAGATTGACCTTTTGCCGAGGCCCAGGCACACAAAAGTTAAAGACAAGTCACGCAACCAAGCAAAACATTAAATATGCCAGCAGCAATGAGTGCATCATATTTATTTTTGGAATTTAATCAAATCAATAAAACGACCGTATCAACAACAACGAACGCTTTCGCGTCTCTGGGTGGGGTACGCTGATCACGCCCAGCGACCAATACAAATTGGTAATCGTGACCAGTGTTGCCAAATTTCGAAAAAAAAACCATTTCTAGGGAGAAAAGAAGACGCTTCATTTTATTATTTAAAAAAATGTATTTATAAAAATAAATAATACCCTCTACAAGCTCAGTGCATGGATAAGAACCGAATATCTATTAGGAGATATCAGCATTGCCTAGACTTAAAACATAGAAGCTAATCAGTTCTTTAACTAGACGAAATGATGAAGAAATTAGCTCGCTTCCAATAAAAAATTAACTAAGCCGTTAAAAGCTTTGAGGCTGCAAACTAGTTTTGAACCAAACCGGTTTGAACCCTTCATCCATATTTATTATTTCCCGCAGTTGTACTTGAAAGCCGAAACCAAACCCTATTTCGTGGTTCAAAAACATTTTCTTATTTGAATAATGGGGAATATTGTAAAATTAGTTTTTTTTGGCAGTACTGTCAATATATATTCATTTGAAAATGTTCAAAATGCGTCACATCAACAGGGAAAACGGGGTTCACCAGCTGAACCTCAACGTGGTGCATTGTTACAATCCGTAATTTAAATCGACGAACTTATTTGTTGGGTTTGTTGCCTTAATGAAAAAACAAACAAACATTTGGGAATGTATGTATATATACGTTTATACACGTCTGATTAATTAACATTTCTATACATATTTTCTATTTTTGAATATCGATCATTCTGGTTTTAATAGAAATTCCAGCCCTATGAACCATTTAATTAAAAATCATTTAATTTAATTCTAGTTACGAAATAACATCCCTTAGTGAGAATAAGAATACTAAAGTTGAAATTTTAAATTATTTAAAAAAGCTCCCGCTCTTGTCGTTATAACTGGGGCTATTCCAATCGAAATCAGATCGGAGCACTTTAACATATCGATATTTTAGCTAATAGCTTAATATCGATAACGTGCAATATGCTAATGCATCGGAGAAACCCAATACCCAACATAAAATTGCTAATAAACTTTTTACCATTCGATATCTTTTGCAGTTCGCAGCTATGATAACCATGCGAAGTGCGGCTTGGTCTGGGTGCCCCACGTGGTGGCGTATCGCTGTCGCACCTGCGGCATTTCGCCATGCATGTCCATATGTCGCGATTGCTTCAAGAAGGGCAATCACACCAACCATGACTTTAACATGTTCTTGTCCCAGGCGGGCGGCGCCTGCGATTGCGGTGATACATCGGTTATGAAGGCGGAGGGCTTTTGCAGCGATCACGGCATTAATAATCGGGTCAATCGGGATCCAGTGCCCAACAATTTGTTGGCCGTTGCCGAGGCTATAATGCCCAAATTGCTGTTCCGCTTGCTGCAGCATTTTCGTGAGCACAGCGATGCCTCACTGCAGGCGCATGCCGTCACCTCATATTCGTGCGAGGCTTTCGCCAATATGCTAATCGATTTGAACAATATGGGCGAAATAATGCGCAAAGTGATGACGCGCACGCTAATCAATACCGATGTCTATTCATATTTTATGGAGACACCCTGCCAGGATACGCGCAATGGTCGCTTTCTCAAGGCCAATCGCGAGAAATATGAGGATGCGGTCAATCGTTTTCCCAATCCCGAGCCGCCCGATGAGTATCGCGATTTGCCGGCGCTGGGCAAGAAGCTGGTGCATACCACACTGCTCGAGGAATTTATATTTTGGACATTCAAATTTGAGTTCCCGCAGACGCTGGTTTGTTTTCTGCTAAACATGTTGCCCGATCAGGATTACAAGGTAAGTGCACAGACAGAATGTCCCCAGATGTTATTTGCAATCAGTGTTGCCAGACTTTTTTGGGAAGAGTTAAAATAAATACTTTTTGGCTAGCAGTAATTAAGTTGGGCAATAAAAATTGAGTTGTGCGTCAACATACAGAAGTTATATGTTCCGTTCAACCGCCCCTTAATGAATTTGTTGTTTAAATTAATGCTCAATAGAGTCATATGTTTTTAAAAAGTTGAGCGGACAACACTGATTGCTAAAGTTATCGATAGTTTTCGAAATGATCGGTCATCGCCGATATTGCATTGCAATATAAATCGGTAAATGCACGAACGTTAACTTTAAAATTTCTAATTCTAATTAACAAATTGTCTTTTAATTTTCAGGAGCATCTGACGCGCACATTCGTGATGCACTACAGCCGCATTCCATCGGTGCTGGAAATGTCCCGCGATCCAGACACGCTCAGCAACCGTGTCGTCCATATGAGCGTTCAGCTCTTCTCCAATGAGAGTTTGGCATTAAAAATGGTCAACGAACTGTCGCTGCTGCATGTGATGATCATCAGTTTAAAACTGATGATGTCCAAGATACTCATACAGAATACGCTGCATGGTAGGTGGACATCAATCATATCAATCCCCCACTTGTGAAGCACTCTAATGTTTGATCAATTCTTTTGCAGATCCCACAAAGAATTTTCACTTTGTGATCGACTGCACGCGTCAGGTGATGAAGGATCACTGCTATTGGCCACTTGTGTCGGACTTCAATAATGTGCTTTCGCATGAGTCGGTGGCGCTGGTCTTTCTACGGGATGATAATCTCATCGATATGTGGTTTCAGTTTCTGCAAATGCTGCAGGGCATGAATGTGAATGTGCGCGAAACAGCCTCGCATGTGGAATTCGAACCGAACAGCTATTATGCGGCATTCTCATGTGAGCTGGAGGCCAGCGCGTATCCCATGTGGTCCATTATATCCCATCTGCAGGATGGCACACATGCACATCTAGCCAAAAAGATCATCAACTACTGCGTGACGACGCTGCACGAGTGGCTCGACTCCATCTACTTCAGGGAGCCCAAATTGTCACTGGTACAATAATCTATATTCACTACATTTCTTACCCACCCAATGCTAATTGTTATTTCTTTTTTACAGGAGGAAATGATGCAGGCCTCATTTCATTTTCCGTTGCATCGCTACCTAGCCGCCTTCGTCTGTCAAGCGGTTACCAAAATGGGCATCAGCCTAAACGATGTGCTGCCCTCGCGTCCAGACATTTTGCCCCTGCTTATGATACATCCGCTGCGTGTGCAGGTGAGTTCACAAACAATAATAATTATATCAAAGTCAACTGAGTAGGATCCCTATAATATAAAGCTCTCATTGCGTTTTTGTGTGCGCAACTAAATTTGTTTTTCAAAATATCTGATTACGGTATTCAATAGGCTCCTAGCATGACTAAAGTCTTATCAACATCGGACTATAGCGTATATGTATAGCTTTTATAGGAACAATCGGTCAAAAATTGAGTTTTATGTGTTAACAGAATGTTTGTTTTTAATGACATTTAAACAAATCGTTGTTTTCAGTGCTCCTTAAGCAACATCTAGTCAGTATTGGACTACCATACCATTAAGCTGCCATGGAAAAATCCAGCGAAAGCTCAGCCTTTCTATAGAGCTATAGATAGGGCTCACATAACCGTCAGTTAGGGTATCATAGGCGTCGGTATTCCTAATTCTTGTTATAATCTTTTTTCATACGATATTTAATCTTAGTTGTTTCGAAGGCAACCGTTTATGTTTATTTGATTTACAACTGATCGATCCGTGTATCAATTTTGTTTATGCATTGTCTAACTAAAAAAAAACACCAAAGTTTGGGTTTAAAACGTTTTCTTTTATTAAATATACATATACATACATATGTCTATGTATATTTGTGTATTCCGATAGGTAACGCGTTTCGTTATGGCTAGTTTTCCAATTAAAGTTTTTTTTTTAAATCTTTTTTTCTGGAATTTTGTTCGTCACAAAAATGTGCTTGTTTTTATATTTAATATCGATTAGAAGGAATTAGATGTACACCTACATATAGAAAGCTATTATATTATCTTGAGATGTCCATGTCCAAAACCGGGCCACCTAGTTAGTGCTCTTTGGCAGCTGGACGTGTGGCGTAAAATCGTAGGTAATGATTTTGGGCGCTAGAAAGCCTCCATAGCCGGGACGACCCTTATAATAGATGCCAATTCCGGCTAGCGGAACTGGCGGTTGAGAAACCACATCCTGTATATCCAGAAACGGTACAGTGCTCTGCGCTGCATCCTTGTCCATGCCCGAATTGACGAAGTCAATGTACTGGTTGTGCTTGGACAGCGGCAAAGAGGTGACCACCGAGCGTGTGGGCACATCCGCGTTGAGGAGGATTAGCTTTTGTCTGCGAAAGAGATATACATAAATATAGAGAAGTTTATAAAGGTTGTTGTGTTGTACGTATGTGTGTGTATGTGCTGCTCGTACCTGCGTTCACCGCTAACATCGGTGTTGTCATTCGATTGCCAAACGCTGTTCACCTCTGGCTGGATAAGTTCGCCCTTCTTGAAATCAAACTCACTGAGACGTGCTTCTAGATTCAGATGGGCGCCCAAGACTCGAAAACGCACGCCTGTGACCACAAAGGTATTGTCATCCGTTTTCATAATATCATCCAAATCGATGGAACGGCTTTCATAGCTTAACGTATGGTAGTCAATGCCTTTGGCCACATTTCTATCAAAGATTTTGTACTCATCGACGGGCTTCCATGTCAGGGTCGATTCATTGATGGCGCCACGTGGCAACAGCTGACCCTCCTGTATCTGAAGATGGAATATGCGATTCTTCTTCAAAAAACGCAAACCCGTGATTACTCTGTAAAAAAAAAAGGGGCATAAAATATATTGTTTAACTTCAACTCTGACTTTTGTGCACTCACTTGTTCTGCTTGACATCCGAAACGGATTCGCGTAGATTGAAGAAACGATCAGATTTCAGGCCCTGCTCATCGCACAGACAGAAGCAGTAGCTGCAATGCCATAACAGATAGCGCCACCAGCTGTCCACTTTGGTGGTGCCACGAACACAGTTCTTGCGCTGCCCAAGCACACGTCCATTCTCGTACTCGATATACTCGTAGCGACGTGTGCTGCTCAATGGTGCCGGGCACACCCACATATCGGAGTCAACAAACTGACAACCGTACAGTTTACCCGTGCACTTCGGCTGGCGTGAACAATATAGATTCTTGAAACAGCCCTCGCTGCGTGTTGACTGGTAAAATGAGCACGTCTCACGGCACGTCTCATCTGAATTCAGATCCACCTCGTTCTCAATGTAGCCCTGCAGTAGGCGTGTCACCTCATCGTAGGTAACTTGCGGTAAATGCTTGTCGGGATCACAGCGCCAGACAATGCGATCGGCACGTCGCATCACCTCCTTAAGTAATTTCAGTGTGCGCTCTGTGCGCCTCTCATAGTCGCGTCGCATCAGTTCCGCTTCCTGAGAGTAATTGCCACGGCCATAGACGCGCAGCATCATCCAGGAGAACTCCATCATGGTGTAGCCTTTCAGTTCCGTTAGTGCAACGTCGGTGTATAGTGAATACACAAATTGTTGTGCCGACTGTCTTGTGTTGCACATTTCGTCTGCCGATACCTGGAAATGCGAAACAAAAAAAAATATGTATAAATAATATAAATATTTGAAGGCAATTTCAAGAAACGGTTTTTAGTTACGTGCACTCGATAATTGTTGCAATCGATAGCCCACCTGAGCTGCCATACATTCTAATAAAAACAAAAAATAGCTTTTGCTATCTCTTTCTTTTTCACTCTAACTCCTGTTGATATGCATACAACGTTATCGATGGAACATCTCAATTACAGTTATGACCTGCCATACGTTCCAGCTAAATAGCTTCATAAATCTGAGCGCAGCAACTGTTTCGCACACTTTCCCTCTCTCTTATTTTTATTCTATGAAAATAAAAACATTAACGTTCCATTTCCGTTGTGTCGTTATATCGAGTGGGGTGCAAACAAAAACAAACGAGAGTCTGATAAGCCAACACAAACATGCCAGGCAGAGAGAGAGAGAGAGAGAGGGGGGGGAGAGGGGAAAGGGAGCAAGCTTAAGTAATTGATGTTATGTTCCATTCTCACAATCTCACGCAAACCATTTGGCAAATGCAATTAAACGAACCACCATTGCCCTGTAGTAAAGCGTTTGCTTGACCATAATGTGCTCGATTTCCTGGAATATTTGCGACATTGAAAATGTTGTATCATTGCGTAACACCTCCTCGGCTAAATCCAATACGGCGCGTTCCTCCAGTTCATTACTTGTGGTTGGGCCCATTAGAGTGTTCTGATAAGAATTAGATTTTTATATTATATATATTTTGCTTCAGGCTTCTGTCGGTTTTCTGCTTAGTCAGTACCTTATAGAAATCAAAAAGACGGTTCAGATTTGACAATTGAGTTTCCAGCATCATCCACTCGTAATGATGCATTACATCGTATTGTTTGCTGTCAAATATGCGACCCATTTGCCGCTTATTGATAAAGCTGCGATGCAAATCGTATACCTTGCGCAGCTGTGTTTCTCTATTGTTTTGGCTATTGGCCGTTTTATGCAGGTATTGCCATAGCGAACGCTCCAAGCTAAGATACTCGTTACGCAGGGCATCCACCTCGATGATGGGCGTGCGATGCACATAAGTTGACTGCGCAGCAGCGGCGACAGCAGCGATCAACAGCAGCGGCAACAACATTATCGCTGACATTGGGCTTTTGTTGTTGCTCTTGCGCGCCATGTTTTGCGCAGTAGATGTTCGGTATTTCGGGGAGTTCCAGGAATATTTTTGCTTGTTTATTTTTATTTTTTTGGTAGCCAATTCACTAAAAACTTTTACCACTTGTACCGCGTGCCGTTTGAAGTTTGCCAAAACGAACAAGCATTCAGCGTTGCCAGCCTTTTTTAAACAAAGACTGCCTCACTCAGTTTTAAATGCATACATATGTACATACATATGTACGTTTTTTTTTTGTCCGCTTCCTCTCGTTCACACACGCGCAATGCAATTTGTTAAATGTAAATTTCAATTTAGTTTTGTTTGCCTGTTTCGAAATGTTTGCATTATTTAATTTTGCGATTTATTTTAATTTGTTATTGGACGCTTTTAGCTTTGTGTCGCTGCTGTTGCTGGTTGTTCTGCTACTGTTTGCTGCTTTCGGCCGCTCTGCTGGCTTTTGTGAAATATGTGTTGTATGTGTGTGCGACTGTGTGTGTGTGACTCGTACTCGTACACAAATCAGAATCAGAAAATACTCCCGTTCGCTGTGTTCTCTCCCTTGAGCCGCTTTCGAGCGTTTTTTTTTTCTTCTTTTTATTTCTCGTATTGTATGGTTCTTGTGTCTCGTGCTCATTTTCGACGATGTCGTTTGCGCTCGTAGCAAATCGCTAACTCAGCTGTTTGTTTTTTCTTGTTGTGTGGCCAGGCGTGGAGCAGCTTAAGCATACTAAATGTGGCTGCTCTACCCACACGATTGCACTTTTCTACACACTTTTGAGTGTGAGTGAGCGCGGGCAATTTGAGCTTAGGTGAAGTATGTCCGTATTTGGCACACATAGTGTGAGACGCATAGCTGTGCACGATCAGCTGTATGCACCTGCCACCTTTGGCTTAATATCGATAAACATGACGTCACAGACATATTTTTGTGTATCGAAATCAGCTGTATAAATTCAGTTAACCTGTCTCTGCGCGCTCTCGTACTCCCTCTCACTTTTTTTTTGGCTCGTTTACTCTCCCGAATACGCGCTCTCTCTCGTGTGCGTGCTATGCCACCACCATGACATGCACTTAAAAAGGGGGAAAACAAAGACATGCCCCAGCATTGTTGGGGGCAGCATATGCCTGCATTGCTCTATGGTTCAAACAACTCGTTTTGTTCTTGTTTGTTTTTTGACTGCTTGTGCGCAATGTTTACAATCAAGAAGACCTTTGACCTCCGTATGCGTATGTAAATAGACGTTACATATGTATGTATATGTATATATGTACGTCTGTCTGGTGTGTGCATACAAGGCAGCGTTTGCAAATATGAAACGAGTGATGTTTTTAGCAACTTTTAAAATTAATTAAATAAAAATTTTAAAATCGCTGCTAATTCGCATGCGTGCGCTTGTATTTGCGTATGTGTGTACGTATGCGTATGCGTGTGTTCGTAAGTGTGGCTCATCTTTTGGCTCTGCTTTGTGTCCGCCGTCCGTCCCATTACATACCGTTGTCTCTGCTAGCGATGAGTAATACATATTGTATATCGATGCGACGCCGACGCAGTTTTAAACATGGACTTTCTTTTGGGGTTGCCCCATTGGCGAAAAAATAAGCACAAAGGCAAAAGGCAATAACGTTTAACTGTGAGACCGGAAAGTCGAGTTCAATTGAGAGCACTTCTGGGAACGTTTTAACGGCAACCACAACAACACTAACTAACTAAACCAACTCAATGCGATGATTCATTCATTCATATAGGAAGTCAAGTCGCATGCACAAGATTTTGTTGATTGGAATTTACATCGTTTAAGTTACCTCATAGTTGGACGCCAGTTGGGTTAGCAAATTGCTGGATGATGAGTTCAACTTCTCATCGTTGCCATTGCCCAGAAGGGTTAAGTGCAGGCGATCCATTAGATGATGCACCGAATGGGCATTTGGCGATACTGTCCACTCAGCAAATGTGATCAGTGTGCTCATCTCTAGCTTATCCTTGTGTGCCTCATAACTTTGCATTTGCTGATAACGTGACGAAATGCGATTCATCGTGTCTGAGATCTCGTTCATTTTGGTCATTAACGGTACATTGTGGCCAATGAATTTGTTTACGGACTCAATAGCCAGTGCCACATATTGTGCGTGCTGAAATAATTGCAAACTTGTATGTTAAGTTTGTATGCAAGGATACATTATATATATACTTTTTGCCCACCTGTGCCTCCGTCTCATCAATTTGTTGGCTGACCTGCTTCAGCCGCTGCAGAACTTTGCGCTGTTTTTCGCGCATTAGCGGAAATTCAATGCTGGCCGCCAATGGCGATGATTGTACAATTTCCCAGGCCTTTAGCACACCGGTGGTCACCTCCTTGACAACATGTATGATATCCAGCACGTCTTCAATGAGCGCCGCCGTTGGTGCTGGCTGACCACCAATCAGTAGCAGCAGCAGTAACAACGGTAGCGACAGCGTTGCCCATTTTTTTTGTGACTGCAGCAGCTGCATTTTTAAACTAGCGTGCGTTTTTGTTGTTTGCAAACCAACGAGAAACTCTGACACAAGAACAAGCAACGGCAACAACAGACAGCGACTGCAAACGCAACGCAACCGCGCCAGTTGAAAATCAAAATGCGAATGGTGGCAGAGACGGCAACGGCGTCGTCTAGCGGTTTGAGCGTGCTCGCTTGTATCTGTGGCTCGGTCTGATGGCTGCTCTCGCTGTTTATTAGGTTTTATTGTGATACTTCTTTTGGCTGAAGACAGTTTCTCTTTGTTTTGTTGTTATTTTTACAGTATAATGCCGCTGGCGCAGGTCAAAGCATGAGTGCGAGTGAGCACACATCAATATACATACATGCGTTTGGGTCGTTGCGATGCTGCCACTCTGTTGAAAATGTACTTTCAAAAAACACACCCAACTGCGCGCGCTATGTCTTATCGATAACTAAAAACAGGTGGTGGCAATCGCAAAAATTCCTAGTGGCTGTTCGCGCTCTATTTTTAGTTTTTGAATTTTTTTTTTTTGGTTTTGATAAAGCAGTTAAAGCATATGTGCGAATTAAATCGTGTATACATTTTGTATGTGAATATACCTATGAGCTACTGCAGGGTTGCCACTGTGTTTAAAATTTGTTAATGAAAATTGTGTGTGTGGCGCAATTTATCGATAGCTAATCGGCAATATCTTATTAAAGTAGAAAACTGTTTGCTAATTTATTAATTTTTTCCATATATTTTCAGAGCTTTTTCTACGAAATTCTCGCCGGCAAATGGGTGCGCAATGGTCTGCAAATCAAGGGACAAGCCATGACCTACATACAGGCGAACTTTTGCAATTCCATGGCCGATATGGATCTATTCTTTCTGCAAATCTGCGCAACAAATTTGTCGCAATATTTCTTTCTGCAGAACACCATTGAGCTGTTCGATGTGGGCCAATGGCTGGAAACGGCGCCCCTGAAGCAACCACAGAAACCAGAGCAATCATCCATGCTGGAGGGTTTTCTCACATTCCTGGCCACCCTGGTGACGAGTCGCACCAATTTGGGCAACGATGAGGCTACCCAGTGCATCATTGAGATTAGCGCCCTGCTGGCCACCGAAAATAAGACGCACTCGCAACTGCTCGAACTGATGCCCGAACGTTCGGGCAATGTGCATACCAAGAATTTCGAGACGTTCCTTAAGAAGCTATCCGTGTACAAGGCGCCATCCAGCGGCTCAGAAAATCTCGAACAGGGCCTGTTCACGCCCATCGATGAGGTGTGGGAGGAATATTATGATCCATTGCATGTACTGCTACGTGCTGTCCATCGTCGGGACTTTCAATCGTCGCTGGATCGTTTCACCAACTATGTCAAGTCCAAGGATAAAATGCCAGCCAGTGGCAATCTATGGCCACCATTTCGCCTGCCCCTGCCGGTGGGCAGCTCGTTCACAGATCCCTGTCGCATACTGAACTCTCGCCTCTTCCACTCCACAATACTCTCGATATTCTTTCGGGCGGTGCATACGCGCGATGTATCCGAGCATCTGCTAGCTTTGGCTGTATTCCTGCTCGAGATTGCCGTTGAGACGAGCAGTGATATGAATGCTGCTGCTGGGTCATCATCTGGATCATTTCCAGGCGGTGCCTCAGCCTCGCCCGTTGCCATGGTCGAGTGTGAGCCGCAGCATAAATCCGGCTATTATTATGGCGGGAACAGGCGTGAGCCGCCCAAGCTCTTCCATTGCTATCCCACAGATAATCTCAGCTGTAATCTGAGGCATGTTGTGACCAAAGTGTCGCTTAAATCGCGGGATCCACAGGTGACCACATCCAGTTATCGCTCCAATTCCTTCTTCTCGGATCTAGACTTTGATGTCGATACAGAGGCAATGCGCATGATTGGCGACACCTACGGACTGGATGATCTCGACGAGACATCGGGTGCGATGAGCGTGGCGCGCACTCAACAGCAGCGAAATAATGCCATCTCGCGTAGCATGAGAATGGAGGTGGCCTTGGTGCCGGATTTGTCGGTGGTTGCCGAAACGGGCGTTGTCCTCCTACAGCCGGATGGCAATGATGATGGCCATGATACGGCCATGGACATGAGTCCGGCAGCTCAAGATTTTCATCATTTC
This sequence comes from Drosophila borealis, assembly GCA_035045885.1. Classification (NCBI taxonomy): domain Eukaryota; kingdom Metazoa; phylum Arthropoda; class Insecta; order Diptera; family Drosophilidae; genus Drosophila; species Drosophila borealis. The sequence goes on along the minus strand of JAWNOR010000145.1, from coordinate 327,708 downwards.
CCATTGCAACAGATAACGCTGCCCGAGAGCGGCATGGAAGTGGCCATAAGACGTGATCTCCTGCTCGCAGAGACGACAACGATTGATGATCGCGACCGGGATCGGGATCGCGATCGAGATAGGGAGACGCGCACTGGCTCCACCAGCACAACCAATGAAATGTTCTCACCCACAACGCCCACGGGCAGCGGTATGCTGTTACCGTTTCAGCGGGTGCGTCTGCCGGTGGCGGTGCCCAGCAGCAACATGGACGTGGTGCCATCGAATGCGCTAAGCGGCGGACCCGCCGGTCGCATGAGCTACGATCCGAGCGGTGCACGCAAACGCACCGTTGACATTGCCATCGGCGGTGCCGGCAACAAGGATGAGCTGCACATGGACGAGAGCATATTGTCGCTGCTGCTCAAGCTGCACTCACAGCTCAGCGGCAACCTGGACAGTTTCTCGCTCAGCGATGGGGGCAACACAATGGCCGCCGGCGCCGCATCTCCCATGGATGTCGACTGCAATGAGGCAAGCACCTCGACGAGCACAGCGCTGGCCGAGCGTGGCCACAGCTATGGCTATAACTACAAGCATATACAAGTGTCCAGTTCGCGGATTGGCGACGGACCATTCTTTATTGGTAATCTGTTGCGCAAGATTGCCACCAGGGATGAGCAGTGCGCGCAGAGCATTGATGACATACGGGCACGTCTCTGGCCCAATCAGCGCGAGAAACAGGCGGAGGCACGCGCACGCGAAACCAAGGAGAAGGAGGAGCGACGCAAGAAGGCGCGCGAACGCCAACAGAAAATGATGCAGGATTTTGCCAATAAACAGAAACAGTTTATGCAATCGGCTGCCGCGGCGGCAAACAATTTGGACTTTGGATTGGAGGATGAGGACGAGGATTCCATGTATGAGGAGCAGCCGCGCGAAAAGGAATACGATTGCATCATTTGCAATTGCACAACGGCCAGCACCGAAACGAATCCCATTGGTCTTGTCGTCCTGGTCGAGTCCAGCGGCATTGTTGGCCATCGCCGGCGCATCGCCGAGCGTCTGCCTCTCCCCCTAAATGATGCGGACAAGGAGCGTTTGGCGCACACAACGCGACTGGCCAGCGAATTTGCTCGGCGCACCGAACTGCTTGGCCTCAAGTTTGGTGACGAGTCCTGGTATCTATCCAATAATATGGCCTACGACAACGGCGTTCATGTGCAGTCGTGCGGCCATCATGTCCATCTCAGCTGCCTGGAGGCGTACCTCAAGACGCTCTACACAACCCAACGGCAGCCCGTGCAGGATCGTGGCGAATTCTATTGTCCTGTCTGTCGGCAGTTATCCAATTCCGTGCTGCCCCTTAGTCCACAGCTGGACAGGCCCATGCATCTGGTCCGTTCCGGTAACCAACCGTTCGAGCAGCTTGTCGCCGATCTCACGGATCTGATCAAGGAGAACGAAACGATACCGGTGAGTGCAAATGGGAGATGAGTCAGCTGTATAATAGTCCAATTCCAGTTGTATGTTGGTTTCTATGTCTAAATGTGTGTCTACATGCATGTATGCTTGTATGTAACATGCACATCTGCATGCATGCATGTATGTAACATGCACATCTGCATACATGCATGCATGTATGTTTATAAGCATAATGTATGTGCGTATGTTTCCTTATACCAAAGACCAAGTTTATTTCACTTGATTGTATGTATGTTTAAGTGTGTGTGTGTGTATTCTATGCATGTACGTTTGTATATATGAATATATAAATATATATATATATATGTGCATATATGTATGTATCGTTATCTGTTTTTATACCGAACGCTTGATTGTATGTATATGTGTATATGTATATGTATATAGGTATTTATATATGTATATCTGTATGTTTATATGTACATATGTACATATATGTCTGCATTAATGTTGTTAAACGATCTGCAGGACAAGTTTATATTACCATATATGTAGGTATGTATGTATGTGTTTTTGTATGTCTGTGAGTGTGTCTAAATGTGTGTACGTATGTATGCATGAATGTACGTATGTTTATATTGATGCATGTGTAAATGCCCTAATGTTTTATTATAATAAAGCGAAAACCAAGTTAAATTCCCTTTGCTTTGCAAATTTAAAATTAACGTACACATAACACAGCTCTCCTCCTCGATTCTCAAAAATTCAAGTAAGCCACGCAGATTTTTGTGGTCTGACTAGTACGTTTTTTTTTTGTGTTGATTTTTTGTTAAATATTTTTTGTTTAATTTTTTTTTTTGTTTATTTCTTTATTATTTTTGGTTTATTAATTTTAGTTTATTTTTATTTAGTTTTTATGTATGTATGTATATGTTAGCATGTATGTATATGTTTATGAATGTATGTATGTAAACATATATGTACGTGTATGTATATATATATGTATGTATGTATGTATATATATATGTATGTATGTATGTATATATGTATTTATGTATGTATATGTATGTATATGTATGTATGTATGTATGTATGTATGTATGTATGTATGTATGCATGTATGTATGTATGTATGTATGTATGTAGGTATGTATGTATGTATGTATGTATGTATGTATGTATGTATGTATGTATGTATGTATGTATGTAGGTATGTATGTATGTATGTATGTATGTATGTATGTATGTATGTATGTATGTATGTATGTATGTATATATGTATATATGTATATATGTATGTATGTATGTATATATGTATGTATGTGTGTGTGTATGTATGTATGTATGTATATATGTATATATGTATATATGTATATATGTATGTATGTTTGTATGTATGTATGTATGTATGTATGTATGTATATATGTATGTATGTGTGTATGCATGTATAAGTGTATTTATGTATGTATGCATGTGTATGTGTGTATGTATGTATGTGTGCGTGGTCGTCTAAGTATGCAGGTGCTTACGAGTGTATGCATGTTCTCGTGTAGCACACGCTAACAAAGTTAACTTAACTTGTATTTAATATTTTGGCAAAGCCATCTAATTGATAATTGTATATTTTGTAGCAACCCACAAAACTCACAGAGGCCATGGGTCACGCCATGGAGGTGATGACAAACATAGCGCAGCGGAAAGTCAAATCGACGAAAATAACGTTCCGGAAGCTGTTCATATTTGTGACATCAATAGCCCGGACCAATCTGGAGGCAGAGATCATACAGCGCGGCGGCTCGCTGTGCTCATCGAATGCCACACGATACAAGCCGAAGCGGGACTGCATTGTCCCGCTGTTGCATGTGCTGTCGGTGCACGTACGCGTCCTCGTCGAGTGGCCACTGTGGAGCAGTTGGGCTTCGCTGGCCGGGATGCCGGTGCGCGATACGGAACCATTGCCCACACATTGCCGGGAGGTGATACCTAGTCTGTTGGCGGATCCCATTGCGTTGCTGCTCAAATTTATATTGCTCGCGCCGCTGCATCTCGATCAGGGTAAGTGCAGCACAATATTGTAAAGCTAAAATTGCAAAAAAGATAATTATTGAAATTGATATTTGTATTTATAAGAACTTAAAGGTAAACCAACATATACTGGTTCGTGTTGTGCATCTACTAATTGTGTGTTTTCCTTCACAGATTATTTCACCTGCATGGTAAAGGTCATGTACAATCTGCTCTACTATCAGATTGTTGTGCAATTGTGCGTAACGCTCACCGATTTTGAGTGCGATCACATTTTGGCCAACTACAGCAGCAGCAGCAGCTGCGCCAGCAAGTCCGATGCAACCGCCAAAAGCTCCTCCTCCTCCTCCGCCGCCTCCTCCTCCACCCAAGCAACTGCAAGTGCAACAGCGACCAGCAGCAGCGGCAGCAGCAGCAGCAGTGGCAGCGGCAGCGGCAGTGCCAGTGGCAGTGGCAGCAGCAATCGCCGCAGCAGTGCCGCACGTTTTGGCCCGCTGAAGAGCTGCGCGGAGCTGGGCAAGGCCATGGCTTTGGTTTTGAATCAAACGAATCGACTGTCGCATCTGCGACGTGACAGCATACCCAGCACCAGCGCCAGTGCCAGCAGCAGCAACAGTAGCAGCAGCACAACAACAACAACAGCAGCAGGAGCAGCAGCAGCAGCTGGAGCAGGAGCAGCAACAACAAAGGAAGCAACAGCAGCAACTGCTGGCGGCGGCAGCAGCAACAGCCCAACGGCGGAGGTTAATCTCAAGTCCATGGAACTGCAGCTGCAATCGCTTTGTTTACCATTTTTACGGATTGCGGCGCTGCTGCGTCAGCATTTGTATAGGCACGAGATGCCGGAAATATCAGCGCCTGGTTTGGAATTTGTGCGTCTGGTTTATTATTTGGAATTGGTCACAGATTCAATGGACTGGGATTGTTTTAATGCATCCAAGGGCCTGTGCTTTATACCCGGCACGGAGCAAACTTTGCCACAATTTTGGTGCAAACAGCTAATGGACGTTCATCCGCCATCGGATACGGTGCGCGAGTTGATACTCATGAATCAGCACTCGTTGTGGCAGCAGCCGCGTCTGCTGGAGTTGCCGCGCGAATACGAGCGTCTCTTTACGGTGAGTTCATGTAATATGGAAGCCTTCGCGTTAACGTACAGCTTATTTAATGCTATTTAACACTATGTTATGCCTAGAAATGTTAATGGCTATCGTTCGCTCATGTTATCGCACTGTTGTTTGTTAATTGAAAGGCAAAGATATTTAAACAGTTAGTAAAAGTCCGCTAAGAAGACAATTCTTTCTTCTGTAACATTCTTGTAAAGTCTCTAATATAACAAGCTTATTTTTTTAACATATATGCAGGCACTAAAATGTTATTTACAGCCCGCTATTCTATTAACATTTGTGAGTAAAAGCTTACCACAGGGCAACTTGAACCAACTTTATTGGCGGCATTATAGAACATAACCTCGATTAGGTCTCTTAACAGACATAAGTTATTTATACTATTGTGTTAATATTGTTTTCTTGTACTCTCTTTAAACAAATGCAAGTTGTTGCTAATATGTTAATAACAGTGCGCTAACATAGCCGACAGCTGCTAACCGAAGAGTATTAATTAATATGTTTTCATTTATGTTAACAGTACTATCATGAGCGTCCATGCCTCAACTGCTACAAGGTGCCCAAAGAGAGCTCCATTTGTCTGCTGTGCGGCACAATCGTGTGCCTCAAGCAGAATTGCTGTGCCGAAAAGGAATGCTGTGAGGCAGTGCGGGTGAGTTTCAATTGCCATGAGGATAATTCAATTCATATGTTAAACATTTTTGTTTCACACAGCACACATTATCCTGCGGCGGCGGCATTGGCATCTTTCTGGTTGTCACCTCGACCTACATAATTGTTATTAGGGGGCGACGCGCCTGCCTCTGGGGCTCACTATATCTGGATGATTTCGACGAGGAGGATCGGGATCTCAAGTACGTACACCGTACACCAACACCGATAATAATAATTACTTATTGTTTTTATTTATGTTTTGCAGACGCGGCAAGCCGCTTTATCTGAGTCAGGATCGCTTCAATTTGCTGGAGTCACAGTGGCTGTCACATAAATTTGCACACACAAAGCACACGTGGGTCTTCCATCGCGATCTCTTGTGAAACATGGAAGATCTATTGCGCAGCATACAGGAGCTGGTTGGCCAGATCTGAGGACATTTGCCCGAAACAAAAAATAAAACAAAAAATATTTAAAAAAAAAAAAAAAACAAACCGACCCCCAAAAACCGAATCGAAACCAACTGCAAAACGAAACGATGCGAATTCTGCAATTGGGCCAAGTCAAAACTGCAAACCTGGTCTTACCAGCTCCTATAACAAGACACACACACACACACGCCCACACACACCGAACTCTTTTGCCCGCTCTGTCTATGAATGTTTCGCGCTAAACACAACAAATTTCAAGTTGCATGCCACATCCAGCTATGATTGACTATGATAATGAACATATATGTATATATACATACATATGCATGCGGTGATGAGCAGCAAGTGCAACTGATTGTAGCTATAACGAGTCATATTTAACATAAACATAACTATATAGTTATATATGTATGCATATATATATATACATATATATATATATATATATGTATAGGTTAGGTCGAGCGAGTAACTGATATTAAGTCGCATTCATAAATATATATTCGATATACATATATATATATATCTATATATATATTGTATGCCCCTATCTAAAAACGCAAAAACGCTAAAACACAAAATACAATAACTACTATTATTATTATATATATACTCTATAAACACACGAACTTTCTGAAATATTTAACCTGTACGACTTATAAATATTGTTGAAACAACTCGCGACGTCTTTTGCTCTAAACTCTCCTCCTACCTTCCTTTTCCCCTCACCTAGTTGCTCCCGATTTTGCAATCTATATCTATATATGATACCTTATAAGTCTTGATATTTGGATAGGATTATTTAAGCTATACTAACAAGCACACACACACACACACACTAGCACACAGACACACAGACACACACAATCAGAACCCTTGGCCTCATGAGTTTGTGCATGTAAAAAACGAAAACGAAAAATGAATTCATATAGTTAAAGAAAATTAATATATATACACATATATATATATAAATATTTACCAAGCAACATATGCAACATTTACAGTAATCAAGCAAATACTAAAAGAAATTCCACACAAAATGTTAAACGAAAAGCGTATTGTGAGAATTGCATAGAAAATTAGTAAAGAACGCGGACAAAGAAAGAGACGAGAGACATGAACGAGCGCTAAAAAAGAAAAGAGTAATAATAATAATAATAAAAAAAATTAATTAAAATATATATATGGCAAAAATACGCCAAGCAAATCAATTGTGAAAAAAAAATGTTTGTGAATTTGTTATTAGTTTTTAATAATTGCAAGCTAATATTGTTTAATGTACAACTGTATAAAACTATAACTAAAACTAAAAAAAAAAAGAAAAAAAAGAACAACAAAAATATCAACTCAAATTGTCTAATTCCATGGCGTTAGTCAGCTAGAGCTAGAGAGATTTGGGTAGGTCACAAACAAAACGGCAAGGAACGTTAGCATTAGGGGCACTCACTGCTCAAGCGGTTTTTTTTTAAATAATTTTTTTTTTTTGCTGATAAATTCTTGTTTGGAATCTCAATACTAGAATTAAGCTAGCAGTTTGTCGGAATTGTCAATTCGTAATTAGTATCTATTTTGCTTTATTGATATGAGAAACAATTGAGAAAACAGAATATAATAATTATATGTGTATATTTATGCTTTAATCAAAAGTTGACAACTAAAAAACAAAAACAAACAAAAATTAAATGTTAAAAACAAGATTTGTTTTATTTTTTTTTTTAGCGCTGATAGTAGGTTAAAATTAATTAACAACAGTGATTTATAACAGTTGTTTCACATGTATTTTCTTTACCTTTTGTCAATTTCAATTTATCGCTCAGTTTCGTTTGGCGCAATTTTATTGTAAATATTTATTAGATATCCAAATTTCAATTGTTGTAACAATCGTAAAGAGATTATTACATATATATATATATATATTTATATATGTGCATATATACATCATGAATATGCAATTTGTAAATGTTTGAAGAGGCATCGAAATTATTTGGCAAAAGGCAATTGCATGCACTTATATTACGTATACGTAGATCTAGAAAAGCAAATAGAAAACTCCATTTTTTTTTTCGCTACTTTTTCTTTTTATTTATTATATAAATATATAAATGTTTTTGATTTTCTCTACATAGGAACAATATAAATAAATAACTATATATGTGTGTATATATATATATATATGTATATAAATATTTATTTTTGGCAAGGCACGATCGCGCGACATGTGTGTGTATAAAGGTGTATATCGATATGTATCGATGGCTGTGCAATAGAGCGTGATTCTTGAAATTAATCGATTTTGAATTTCTCCGCTCGCTTTCTAAAACTAAATACAATGCAAGCCGCATTCGGCGCACTTCCTGCCGCGCCTCTTGCGCTGGTTCGGATTCGTTAAGCTTGGCATCAGACTTGGATTCGGTTTACGGGCGCGCGGCATGCCCGTCGATGCCATTTGGGCGCGTATCTCGTCGCGGCGCAGCTTCAGATCGAGCCATTGCACCTGGGCGCGGCGTATGACACTTTGATCAACATAGTTGGAGGCCAGCTTGATGCCGGCGTTTTCCAGTTTCTTGAGCATATCGACAATGTCCTCGGGCTGGCCGCTCAGCGTGAAGAACCACAGACCCATATTGCTACGGGCTTTCATTGGCTCTGCCGGTTTTTTGAATACCTTGGCGTCGGCCTCCTCGGCGCAGCCATCGAATGGCGTTGTATCGCGATCGTCCTCCCCGTCCTCCCCGTCCTCCTCGTCCTCCTCGTCGTCCCCGTCGTCGTAGAAGGGCGTTGTCGAACGGTCGTCTTCGTTGTCGTCGGATGGCTCATTATGCTGTGTCAGCTCATCCTCTTCTAATTCTTCCAAGGTCTCTTCTAAATATTCTTCCTCAAATTCAAACTCCTCCTCCCCGTCGTCCTCAGTCTCCTCCTCCTTCTCCTCCTCCTCCCCGTCGTCCTCAGTCTCCTCCTCCTTCTCCTCCTCCTCTTCGTCTTCGTCCTCCTCCTCCTCCACCTGTTCCTCCTCCTGTTCCTCCTCCTGTTCCTCCTCCTGTTCCTCGTCCTGTTCCTCCTCCTGTTCCTCCTCATTCTCCTCCTCCTCGTCTGTCTGTTTCGCATCCTTTTGCCGCTTTTGCCGCTTTCGCATTTGGTATTCAGGAAAATTGAGCTCTTTGAGCTTGAGCATCGGCCTCAGATGCTTGCGCGCCATCTTAATCTCGTTGAGCATAGCCAACTCAGCCGGCGGTAAATGGATTGGTGTTGGTGAAGCTGGTGCCATGTCCACCATAAAGCTCTGCGGCGGAAAGATGAATATCGATGGCGTTAACTGCTCCTGCCACATGCCAATGAACACTGGTGGCATAATGGCCGCATTGCGTTGCATCTGGGGCGGCGCATCCCTCAGCAGGCCTTCAAACAGACTCTCCGGCAAGGTGCCGGGCCCAAAGACACAGCCCGCCTCGAAGCCGGGCGGCAGAAAGCGCTGCGGCAAAAATACCGGTGCACGTTTAATCGAGCCGGTCTCCATGGAGAAATACTCCTGGGGCAGCTGAAATTTGGTCGCCCTCTCGCGTATAACGGCAAACGCCACCTCAGACTCATGCGGATGCACCACATCGGAGAGGACGGTCATGCAGAGCTTCGTCCTGAAGTGCACCATCATCGGAACTGTGCTCAGATCGGGCACATATATGCGATATTGGGTCGGCTGATGGGCAAAGCGATCCACCTTGGCCAGCGAATCGGCATGCGCGATAATGTAGCCAACACTGAGATCGGGATGCAGCTGGGCATTGTTGTTGTTGTTGCTGCTGCTGTTGTTGTTGTTGTTGTGGGGGGCACCGTTGTTGGGCACGGGCACGGGCAGCGGCACCGGTATCTGGGACAACGGCATGCCCACGTAGGCGGCACAGGTGTACGGCAGGCTCTTGTGCAGATTGTGCCGCTCGAGGCGACGACGGCCCACAAAGAGCGGCGGTGTCGGGCCGCGATGATGCTGCTGCAGCAAACCGTTCGGATAGTATTTGTGAGCCAGGACACCCGGCGGAAAGACGCCGCCGGCCTCGAATTCCGCGGGCAGCAATTGCGGCGGCAAATACGTGATCTTGTTAAGCGGCGCGTGCCGTGGAAACAGATTACGCGGCAATTCGAACACCCGGCAGTGCACATCCTGCAACTGAGCTGCAGCCACGGTATCATGGCGATGCTCCAGCGGCGACAGCGTGCTGACAACAATCGAGTCCACGTCCATGTAGCCCCTGTTGAAGACGAGCTCCTTTAGATTTGGCAAATAGCGCGGCTTCCTATTGGTCACGAATTCCGGCACAGCATTGCGGCACTTTTTATCCTTCTGCTTCTTCTTGCCTAGCAGAAAAAAAACGCACAAAGTGAGGTTAGAATTTTTTTTTTTCGCTTGTTTTTTTTTTCGCTTGCCTGGACCGGTCGCAATGCCCAATAGCACGGCCTTATTGCAGTCCGGCTCCTGCGCAGCGGCGGCAGCGGCAGCGGCTGCGGCAGCGGCAGTTGGGCCCGAGGAGACATTCATGTTTTTATTGAGCTGCACAAATTTTTTCATTTTTTTTTTTTTTTTTTTATATATTACCAGTTGACAGCGAACACCTGAAATGGCAAACTTTTGCCATTTGCCAAAAACGGACAATTTTCCACCGACGAGTGCTGCCAGGCTTATCGATTATTTTGCCAAATTCAAAGCCTAACGTCAACCGGTTAACTATCGCATAGCGTTGCGTTGCGTTGCGTTTGCTTTCAATTAGCAGCAAAATTCTGGTATTGGAACAAATCAAAAAGAGCAAAGAGCAAAAAGCAAACTTATTCAAATACCACTTACACTTTTTACGGCAGATAAATCAGCAATCAATTGGACGGCGGTCAGATGGAGTTGAGCAACATTATTGGCAGCACTGGTCGTGGTCGCGGCCGTGGCCGTCAGCTGCGATCTGGCAGCTCTGGCGCAGCAGCAGCAAAAAAGCTGCCAGCACTGGCCAAGCGCCCAAGCGAACCGTGCAGCGGCATTGCCAAACGGCCGCCCCCCCTTAACGTGAACGTCAACGTTAACGTGAACGTTAAAGGCAGCCGAGCTGGTGCTGCGCAGTCGGCGCCGCCGCTGGAGCTGCTCGTGGTCGGACGACAGCTGACGATGCGGCCCATGTTTAGCCGGATGCCGTTGCCGCCGAACCGGACGCCAACGCCCGGCAAATCGAGAAGCATGTATCCCTTGACCAACGGAGACGGGACCAGGGCCAGAGCCAGGTCTGGTGCCGCAGCCGAAGGTGGACTCGCATTGAGTGGAGCACACATCCTGCCGGCCCAGCAGGCGGCAGCTGTCCAGCTGCTGGAGGACTCGGAATTCGTTTACGTCTACGAGTCGTATCCATTGGAGGATCTGTGGACAGCCGCACAGCTGGACATGCCGCAGGAGTCGCCGCCGTGCAAGGACAAACAGCTGCTGCCGCAGCTGCCGGTGGCCCAGCAGGTGCTCGACGCCCGCTTCCTCGCCGAGCTCTGCGACGAGCTGCTCATGCACGTGGAGTAATCGTTATAGTCCCTCACATTTCGTTGCCCGACCATCCCCCCCCCGTTCGTTTCATTTGTATGTACATATAAGCTCAACATTTCTACTTTGAATATATAAATCCACAATTCTGGCGGAAGGGTTTCAGTCTTTTAATCAATCAATTTCAATCGAGCAGAATTTTAAATATACAGATATATCATTTATATAGATATCTATCTATATATATATGTATCTTACTCAGCTTAGCCCGGCCAAGTTGTTTTTTTCTTTAATATATTTTGCATAGATATGTATTCCCTTCAAATCGAACGATAAACAAACAAGTTTTCACGTGTTTTTCGCACTTGCGGGTGGAATTATCCTGCATCCAATTCCAGCTCAGCTTTCCAGCTGCGACGGCTTCAGCCTAGATCATCAATTAGTCAATCAATCAATCAGTTAGTCAATCAATCAAGTCGTTGGACTCTGAGACTAACAAAATTGAACATTAGAGATGGGCGCGTGACACGAGCAGCACGATGCGCTGCGTGTGAAAAAAAGTTTCATCTTAACACAAAAAAATTATATGTAATAAAATGTACATTAATATTTAAGGTCCCAGTTATCATGAACACATTTATAACGTGGTTTTCTGACTGATTGATTGACTGATTGATTATCTAACTGATTGATTAGCTGACTGACTGATTAGCTGACTGATTGACTGACTGACTGATTGAATGACTGATTGATTAACTGACTGATTGATTAACTGGCTGATTGACTGAGTGACTCTGACTAATTGATTAAGATGACTGACTGAATGACTGATTGACTTATAGACTGACAGATTGACTGATTGATTGACTGACTGACTGATCGACTGTCTGACTGATTAACTGACTGACTGATTGATTAACTGACTGATTGATTGACTGGCTGATTGACTGACTGACTGATTGAATGGCTGATTGATTAACTGACTGATTGATTAACTGGCTGAGTGACTCTGACTAATTGATTGAATGACTGACTGACTGACTGATCGACTGATTGTCTGACTGACTGACTGACAGGCAACGCACAGCCCAAATCGCAACAGCTAGGAAATCGCGAATCTAAACTGAAAGGTTTCTTTTAAAAATTGCTAAGAAAACTAACAATATTTCCAGTTAAAATTTGATGAAAAAAAATTGAATCATTATTTTGCAGGGAATACAATACACTAGCTGAATATATGGGCGTTCCAATTGCGAGCTAAAGGGAATAAAAAGAAAGTAACAAATATCGATAGAAAAAATAAAAGAGTTTATGGATTGTACTTTCAAATTGTTGACATTTATTTGCTTGCTCAGCTTAAAAAAAAATCGACCATAAAAAAAAACGATCTCCTTGTTTCTCTTTTCTGTTGTTGTTGTTGTTCTTTTATAATTAAAACTAAGGAGCTGTGTGGGTTGTGTGTGAGGATGGGAGAGGGGAGAGGCACGGAGATGCCATATATGTATATATATAATTGCATATAGATGCCACATACATCAACTAGGAGCATATATACGTATATATAAAATATCAATGCGTGTGTATATATCATTTGAGTTCAGTAAAAATATGTACATATATATATATATATATGTGTAGAGCTCTATGTGTTATATAAAGCATATATACATGCATGTACGCATATATATATACATCTATTTATATATATATATTATATACATACATACACGCGTACATAGATAGATGTGAGAGCAGCTGCTGCAATTCGGTGTCTTTTCTTGTGGGTAGGGATTTAAGTGTGCGTGTGTGCGTGTGTGCGTGTGTGTGTGTGGGTGTGTGTGTGTGGGTGTGTGTGTTTGGGTGTGTGTGTTTGGGTGTGTGATTAGCTAAAGCTAAGCCTAAATATGATGTACACTTATTTAACTAAACGATAACGATTTCATTGTCATTATTTACTACATAATTAATGGAGATTTTGTTGGCCAGTTGAATGGTCCGTTTGCTCCACACGCTCCAGCTCCAGCTCCAGCTCCGACTCCCGCTCAGGTTCCGGTTCCGGTTCCGGTTCCGACTGCAGCTCCGGCTGCTGCGTCGACTCCGGCTATGAGAATATATATGCATATACATATGTATATACATATATATATATATATTTATCTCAGACAGACGCCCTTCTATTTATATCTAGTTTTTGGTATCCGTTTTTGTCCCCTGCTGCTCCTGCTGCTGCTCTACTAACTTCGGCTTCGGCTCCTGCTCCTGCTCCAGCTGCTTGACGTCATCCTCCTCGCTGGAATGCGGCACCGTTTGTGTTGTCGCCTCGGCCATTGTGGCCGGATGCAATGTGACCATGCTGTCCCTGTGCTGCAACGATGATTTTTCCGTCTGTTTCTGCTTGGACTTCTGTCGACGCTTGTGCTCCCTGTCCAGTTTGTCGTAGCTGGGATTCTTCTCCTTCGGCTTGTGGTTGGGGGGCAATGGCAACAGGTTCGCCTGGCTGGAGGTCGGAGACAGTGCCTGCTTCTTGTTTGGCGTCGGCGGCGTCGATTGCGTCGCCTTGTCCGCCTTGCGCTCCAGCTCCAGGTCGATCTCCACATCGGAGTCCATTTCAGTCTCTGAGAAGGATAGCGAGTTGCCCGCCCGAGGCACTTGTATGCGACGTCGATCCTGTGCACAGACAAAATACGATTCAGTAGTACAAGCAAATGTGCTCTAGTCGGGCGTGCCCGACCAGCCGGATACTCTGTGCATAGGGTATCTATGCCCAGAGCTCTCTCTGCTGGTAATTGCCCAACAAATTATTTTTCATTTCTACATAACTTTTCATTTTCTCATTCGATTCTTTTCGATCTTTTCAGGTGCATCGATATTTATCGATGTCAGCTGCATATCGATATTTATCGGTTTCGGCTGCAAATCGATATTTATCGGTTTCGGCTGCAAATCGATATTTATCGAATCGTTAAAGATTAAAAGACTTATCGAAAGCACAAAATTACATTCCCTTCTGGACAGATGAACGAAAATATGCCCTGTGGCAGGGTATAAAAGGTATGCTCGCATTAATAGTCAATATGTACCATATTTAGAGTTGTTGGCTCGGATATGTAGCCATCGAAATCCTCATCCTCGCTAAATATATCGGCCGTATTTAGGGCATATGTCTCCGGCAGCTTGCAGACGATCTGCGCCAGATCGATGAACGTGTATTCGTTGAGGGAGGCGTGATTGCCGCGCTTCGGCGGCTCCTTGTTGAACCACTGATTGAAGCGGCCCAAACGGCCCGCCTTGGCCATATTATCGAAGTAGTTCTTGCCAAACACATAGCCCACGTCGCGTATCTCATCGAAGCTGCCAAAGGCGAGCGTCTTATATTTATCTATAGGCGGCCGTATATACTCGCAATAGTCCGAGTTTTTCACTTCCTGTGAAAAACAATATTTATACGATTTATCAGGCAACTTTTGAGGGGACTTTAGTTTCTTTTTTCTCGACACGAATCGAGTTCTTTCTTCTAATTCAATAAAATGTTAAATAAATATACGTATATATATAATACGGCAAGAAGCCGTGTCGTATTGTCGATTCACATTTCGTGTCGTTTTCAAAAATTCTGTAACACGCTCATCTCTAGTCGGAAATACTCACCTCTAGCTGACGAACACAGGACACGTAGGCGAGTCGGGATTGTATGTCCGGCAGATCGGGCACTTTGACGGGCGATGTGAAGGGGTTCCATTTCTTATAAAGCAGCCACCAGCCGCTCAGATCGTCGCCATAGTTGGTCAGATCCGTGTCGTCCTGTGAGCCGACATCAATGGCAATTATGTGCGCGGCGCCCAGATTGTGCATAACATCAGCTATATTGTTGTTGTTGTTTGTTTTACATAAATGTTACATAAATGTTATATAAATGTTAGCAGAATATTAAAATCTGTAGAGCTATCAACAGTGTGTTGTCTGTTGTCCAGCGGAAGCAGAGTGTTGGATTCTGCTAATGTTACTGTTACTGTTAACGGTTACCTGGCACATTGTTCGTATAGCATCCGTCGAGCAGCAGGTGCCCGTCACGATAGTCACAGAAGGGGGGAAAGACGCCGGCAATGGACATGCTGGCGCGACAATAACGCCACAGATGACCTGATCAAATGGTAACACACATCATCACACACGCAAAAGGACAGTACGTATATATATATATGTGTGTGTGTGTGTGTGTATGTGTGTGTGGGTGTGTGTGTGGATGTGGACAAGTTGAGAGTAGCACACATATACATGTGCATATTTGTGTATAGTTTGTACATATGTGGAGAGACAGAGAAAGAGAGAAGAGAAAGAGAGAGAAAAAGAATACACAATTTTATTGCCATCGTTGCTGTGTGTGTATCTGTGTGTATGGGTGTGCGCAAACGAATTAACGGTTTATGCATATTTACTCTTGTGCTAGACTACGTTGAAGAATCATGTCAAGTTTTATGTTTTAACAGCATTAAAAGTACAACAAAAAAATCACATACAAATACAAAAATACACAACTCAAAAAAATGCAACAGCAACTAAAAGTGTCTGCTATAAAATATATGTACATATGTATGTATGTATATACAAATGTTTCAATGTACAGATCATGTTTTTAAGAGAGCAAGTAAATTCAACTAATTCTTTGTACATACGTGTGTCGATGTATGTGTACAGACTATGTTCATGTTCATGTGCGTGTGCGTGAGAAACTAAGCCAAAATGGCCGCTTTAGAAATGCGATCCACACACAGGTCTTTAGTCAATGGCAGCGCTGCCAACAGGGCGAAAATTTTGTTTTGTGCGCACTCTCATGGAGGGTGAGGAGGGGGAGGGGGTCTGTTGGGCGAACAAGTATGCAATGCAATGCAATTAACCAATTAACAGTTACAATTACACAGTCACTGAGAATATATCCAACACTCTGCGCTCTCTGTGCCACCAATAGCTCTAAATTGAAAATTGATATTTAAAGAATAGATTATCGGTTGTTTTTCAACATTGCTTATTTAATTTATAATTTTTTTTAGTCTTTTTTTTTTTGTTTTTTTTTTAGTTGCTAGTTGCTATTTACCTGGCAAATTATTTACATAGCCGCCATCCAGCAGAAGATGTCCATCTTGTGGATCGCATAGCGGCGGCATATAGCCGCTGAGTGACATTGAGGAGCGCACATAACGCCACAGAGATCCTGCGACAGTTTATTTGGCAAGTGAGCGAGCATGTGTGAGTGTGTGTGTGTATGTATGTATGCATGTAGGCATGTGTGCGTGTATGGGTGTGTGTGGAAAGAGAGAAATAGAGAGAAAGAGAAAGAGCTTTGAATTTGAGCGTTTTGTGAGCGAGCGAGAGAGAATATTGTTGACCAATCACAGATCGTTCATTGATTAGGATTCATTTGTATTATTGTCAGCAGGTTAGTTTCTAGCTAAGACACAGACACGCACGCACAAATTGGACACGCAGCAGAATGGGGAATAGCAAGTGCAACACTTTTGACAAAAGACAATGCAACATGTATGTATTTACGTTAAAAATAAATAAATAGAACAACAACCAAATACACGGTTACCCAGTTTGAAGATGTCGGCTGACCGTCCCGCCCACATCTCTGCCAAGGAATTTATTACAACAGCAACAACAACGACAACAGCAACAACTACAACAACGACAACTGAGAAGGACTCAACTGTGCTGCTGCCAGTTGATGACGTCACATAAAGAGCAATAATGTGTGTCACTCTTGAGTGAGAGTTGCGTGAATGTCTCTCTTAATTACATGTGTGTTCAGGCATATACTCGTGCCTGTGTATGTACATATATGCGTGTGTGTGTGTATGTGTTTGTGTGTTTGTGTTTGTGTTCTTCCTACGAGCTACATCAAAGAGTATCAAACAGCAAGCGAGAATAACAGTAATTATAAAGAAACCAAAGAAGCATTTAACACTAACAAAAATGATGATAACAAAGCGTAAGAGAAACAAATGCAAGCTAAAGAGAATGCACGAATCTAAAGACGAGCAGCTAAATGAGTAAATGAGATGGCAACAACAGCCGCAGCCGCAGCCGCAGCCGATGGACACTCACCGTTGGTGTGAATGCGATGGCAACTGGCGGTTATGTCGGTGGTGAGCGTAAAATACGGTATCCACAGATCCTCGATGCTCACATCCCCGAAGGTGTCGTGGATCGTCTTGTTGAACTCACGGCCGGAGAACATCGATGTTATGGGATATGTGAGGTCCAGCAGTTGAAGGAACCATTTTGTCATTTTCTGCAATCGAAAATAACGGTTTAAAATGGCAATTAAAATGGGTGGAAAAGGGCTGTATATAATAATACATATATGCATATCACGAAAGATCCATTGACTATGGCTAGACGTTTACCCTGTGTACAAAAAAAAAAAAGGACATTTTCTTCTCTAGCGATCTTTCCTCCAAAAGTTGTATTGTATTTCGTAATTCGATTCCAACTTCGATCTTGAAAAAAGAACTTAACATCCACTGATCCGATTTGGATAAGATTTCGAGAGACTATATCGACTCGACTGCTTAGACTGTACAAGAATATATGTATGTATATGCTGTATATATGTATATATATATTTGTATATGCAGACCGACCCGTGTGGTAGGCGGGCGCCAGAATACCACCACAGCATGTCATCGCTTGTCGTAGAAGGCGACTAAAAAAGACACATTCCTGGTGCCCCAAATCCAACTGGATTGGGCAGCTCAACCAGATCCTTTGAAGGGATCGGCCCGTGCTTGATTCGTGTCAAATATCTACATAGATCGATTCCAGCTGTGTATTTTGTGTGTTTAAGCGGATAAAAGAAAAAGCACTGGTTCTAACTGTGAGGCGAACATCTTTGCCCGGACATGATATGCATATATACTTGGTCAAATATTGAATGTGCTGTTAACATACTTTGGACCATTCGCGCGCCTTCTGCGTGACGGTGGTTATGTTGCGTTCGGAGCACCAGAGGGCGCCCATGAGGGCACCGATGCTGACGCCGCCCACCATGTCAATGGGTATGCCCGCCTCCTGGATGGCCTTCAGCATGCCAATGTGGGCAGCACCGCGGGCACCGCCGCCGCCCAAGACAAGGCCAATCGAATTGCCAGTTAGCCAGCGGGCGAGACGCGAGAAATCGGAATGCATATTCGGCTCGGAGAGCAGCACGCGACTATAGAGATCGTTCTGGGCGCATGAAAGAGTTGAAAGAGAGCGATTAATTGGATGGCGAGGATGGGCTATTATTATCCCATACTCACAATGCGATACTGGCTCTTGCGCGTAAAGATGCGCTTCACGCAGAGCACATGATGGTGTTTGGTCACCCAGGGACGTGCATTTAGCCAGCTGAGCGTGTTCGCCGGCTTGGCGTTTGTGGTCTCCGGATAGAGCAGTACCAGCTCCTTCTGTGTGCGCATCGCCAGCTTGTCAATCTCCCGCTCGAACTTGCCAACCAAATGGGAGCGCTCGCCAAGGCCCACAATCAGCACCACGTCCGCCTGTCGCATACAGCGCTGTGTCCAGGGACTCAGCGAACTATCGCACTGGTACAGCGTGATTATGTTGCGATCCTCCTGCTGGGCCAGCCACGAGGTCAGGCGGTACTCGTTGGCCGCCTCAAAGATGTTAATGCCCAGCTGCTTGCGCACCACCTCCGATGTCAGACGCAGCACAGGACCTGCAGGACAAAAAAAAAACAAAACAACAAAATTGATTACAGCTACTAGTTGCGTTAATGTTCGGATTTGGAAGGCCACAACGAGCTGTTATGCTACTAAATACATGTTTTAAAATCGATATTTATCGATATTATGAAAAATTCGATAACATATCGAAAATATATCGTTCTGTGATTGAGCATAGGTGAATACTCTAAGCATCGGCTGCGCATCTTCTTTCCTTTCCTTTCCTTTGCCATACGACACATTCTTGTCCAACTTCGGTGCTTATAGTCCGATCATTTTGAAATTTCGAGGGTTTAAGTAACGCACAAAAAAGTATCTGTATACCTACATATGAGCAAGGCTCTATCTTTGACAGTGGGGCTTTTTTTTTTTTTTTAAATTTTGGGGTAATTGGTGAAAGGTTTCCAAAAAGTGAAACATTCCTAAGCTGTGTATCGCCCATGGGATAACCTACATACCGAATTTGGTGTTTGTAGCTCTTCTAGTCTGCGAGTTATGCTGCAAAATGCATGTCTCAAAATCGATATTTATCGATATTATTGAAAATTTGATAACTTCTCGGGAAAAATGATCGTTCTGCTATTGGGCATAGGTGAATATATGGGAACCTACTCCTGAAAACTAAATTCCAATCGATATAATCTACGATGAGGCAACTTACCAATGGCACAGAGTGAATGGTATAGCTCGTAGGTGAAGGGCGTGAGGGGCACATCGTCCGTGATGGGCACAAGGGCAACCGTTGAATATTTGTGCGTTACGGGATTGGCCTCAACGGGCCCGCCGGCTGCATTGTTGCCGCGCGTCTGTATCGAGCCCAAAAAACGATGACTGAGGAAACTGATCAGCCGTGTGACCACAATCGGATAGCGTAATTTGATCGCATTGAACAGGCCCTCCGGCAGCTTGGCCAGCTCAGAGTCGCGCACGGCCATGACGGTTGTGGTCCGTGAGGTTTCCGTGATCATTTCGACAATGCCCACCAGATCGCCCTTGCCGTATTCACCGATAATTTCCTTTTTGCCGCCCGGATGCGTGATAACCGAACGCATGCGGCCGCTCAGCACAATATATGTGCTGTCGCTGCTCTCGTCCTGCCGATAGACGGCCCGTCCCGACTCCAGAAATATCCAGTCCAGCGCATAGTCGCATTGGCGCACCAGCGGCGACAGGCGACGCACCACCCCATTGCCCAGATCGAGCACGATGCGGGGACGCTGGCGCATTATCCTGCACAAAAAAAGGGGGGGTAAGTTTTAAAAATAAATTATCTAAGATCGGTTTTGTTAAATCCACGATTTTAGGTGAAAATTAATATTCACGATTGCAAGATGAAAATTAAAAGTGTTTGAAATAAATTATCTAAAATATTATGTAAGAAATTTTCGTAATTGTGGTGAATCGGTATTGTTAAATCCACGATTTTAGGTGAAAATTAAAATGAATATTCACGATTGCAAGATGAAAATTTAAAGTGTTTAAAATAAATTATATAATAATATTAGGATAGCAATTCTTGAAGATCTGGTAAATCGGTTTTGTTAAATCCACGATTTTAGGTGAAAATGAAAATGAATATTCACGATTTCAAGATGAAAACTGAAATTGTTTGAAATAAATTATATAATAATATTAGGATAGCAATTCTTGAAGATCTGGTGAATCGGTTTTGTTAAATCCACGATTTTAGGTGAAAATGAAAATGAATATTCACGATTGCAAGATGAAAACTGAAATTGTTTGAAATAAATTATATAATAATATTAGGATAGCAATTCTTGAGGATCTGGTGAATCGGTTTTGTTAAATCCACGATTTTAGGTGAAAATGAAAATGAATATTCACGATTGCAAGATGAAAACTAAAATTGTTTGAAATAAATTATATAATAATATTAGGATAGCAATTCTTGAAGATCTGGTGAATCGGTTTTGTTAAATCCACGATTTTAGGTGAAAATGAAAATGAATATTCACGATTGCAAGATGAAAACTGAAATTGTTTGAAATAAATTATATACTAATATTAGGATAGCAATTCTTGAAGATCTGGTGAATCGGTTTTGTTAAATCCACGATTTTAGGTGAAAATGAAAATGAATATTCACGATTGCAAGATGAAAACAGAAATTTTTAATGCGATCGGCTTTAAATTATGTTTTTTAAAAAGAGCCATGAAATATTTATGTGGCCTTGTTGAATCCACGCCAATAGGCGGAAAATATGTGAAGAAGTGAATTCGAATTTTCACCAGCCTCGTGGATGCCATGTAATGCCAGTTATTAACGATTAAAGTCAATGAAATTGAACGAAATTAAGTAGAGAAAACGTTGCAGGTTTGAATGACTTTTGATAAAACCAAGCAGAGAGGTGGAAAATAGATGGATTTGGATGTTCAAAAACTCACTGATAGATGGCGGCGCGTCGTATGTAGGCAACGCGACTGTTGCTCCGCGCACGGATTGTATAGGCGCTCGCCTCGCCGGTGAGCATCGCCAGGCCGCCGACTATTTCGCCGGGATGCACGAAATGGATGAGCATATCGTGCTTGCTGTCCTGCTTGGTGGCACGCGTTGCATCCGCATTGCTCTGGTAGACGGCCAAGGTGCCGGTCATCACAAACCAGACGCAAACATCGTCCGCATTGCCCTCGGTGATGAGTGTGACATTCGGCTCCAGTTCGCGCACCTCAACAAACGGCTCAATGATCTGGGCATCATCCTCGCTGAGGCCCAGCTCCCGGCGCAGACTCTCCACGGCAGACGACTGCACCAGACGCTGATCGATGGATGTGCCGGGCGCATTGTTGGCATTGCCGTTGGGCGATTCACCGCTCGGTCCGTACGTGGCCGAGCTGCGTCGCGTGCCCGCCTGGTGGACGGAGGCGGCGCTCGACTGCTGCTGCTGATGATGGTAGAGATCAATGTACGGCGCATCGCCGTGCACCTCGGCAAATTGCAGGGTATTCGCATTCGGATTGGGATCCGGATCGGAGAGCGTGTGCTCCTCGCGCGAAAAGCGCGAGATTGGCGATGTTGGCGCTCGTGCCGCCGGACGGGATGCCTGCGACGCCTGGGCGAGCACCGCGCCACCGACCGTATTTGGAACCACGCAGCTGCCCTTGGTCCGCATATGGTTCTGTACGAGCTCCGCATTGAGACCCAAATAGTTGCGCAGCGCCGTGAAGAGGACACGCTGCAGCCGTATCATGATCACCTGTATTACCCGTATCATCACATCCGGATTCTCCTCGAACACCTCCTCGAAGGCCTGTGGATTAGCAGCAACAACAATATGGGTAAGTTCATTTTTCGGTGAGTGTTTCGATAACTTTCCTAAATACCCTATGTTCCATAAAATATTGACAAAATTATTAATTGGCATAATTATCTTTGCCTAATTATTTCTATCATTTCCCCAAAATCGATAAATATCGAAATTCAGACCTGGTTCTTTTCTTTTATTTTAAGTAAATATTTACAGGGTATCTCCTACACTCTCACCTAATTGCTCTGTTACCCCTTACACCCTGTAACCTTTAAAACAATTGTATTTCAGTAAGAATACAAGATTTTTGGTATATTAACATTTCTGTATGCCAATCGAGGGTATAGGGTATCTATAAGTTGGTTACACTGTATTCTGATCGTCAGTTGGCAACACTGGCCACACGGCAGTTGGCAACTCACCTGCATGGGCAGCCGTATGACGACAGACTTCTCCATGGCCTTGGCCGTGACCGTCTTGTAGTAGCTGGAATTGCCGGAGAGCACATCGATGAAGCTGAGCAGCGATGTCACAGATTCGCCCTTGCGCACCGTTTTCAGGGAAAGGGTGCTGCCATCGGCATTGCAAATGTAGACATTGATCATGCCCGACTGGACAATGTAGACGCTGTCATCGGGATCGGTGATCTTGAATAGGTAATCGCCGGCCATCAGCTCGAGGAGCTGTGTATGCTTGCAGAGCTTTAGGAAGATGGGCTTCTCGAAATGGCCAAAGATGCGTATGCTCTGGAGCATATAGAGTGCATCCGGCGGCACGCGATCGCTGCCCTCGATGGTCTCCTCCAGATATTCGGCCGGCGGCTCCACAGTCTTCATTTCCAGCGGCCTGTTCTCGCGCTGCAGCTGCAGGATGCGGCGTGCGAAACGCATTACCGCCCGCCGTTTATAGCCCTTGCCGCTGCTGTACATCTGCCCGCTGACGTTCTTCATTTTGCGCAGCATCCGGCGGCCATAGAAGAGCATCTTGTCCCGCTTGCGGAACCGCAGGCCGCGATGATCGCCGCCCGACGACAACGTGACGGCGCTCAGCGATCGGGCGATCTCATCGCGCAGCCGCAGCCGTGCCAGGCGCTTAAAGTACAGGAACCAGGCGATGAATAGCACGCCGATAACAAGCAGCGCGCCGTACCAGTACATCTGCGGGCGGATATCGATAACAATAACAATAACAATGAGTGAGCAAAATCAACAATATGATAAAAGTGTAGTCGTCGGCGTGCCGACGTCTAAATGCTCTTGCTATCTTCATTTTACACGGACACATAGAACTTTATAGTGTGATATCTCGATTACAAGGTTTTTCTTTATTTAGACAAGTTTACAGAGATGCTCTCCTTTGTGCGTTACATATTGCATTACAAACTGCAAATACCGTCATTAGCAAAATCTGCGCATCTTCCTCTCGCTTTCTCTCTTTTCATGCAAATCACAAAAACAAAAAACGAACTGTAATGCTTATGCATATGAGCGAGCACACTTACAAGTCGTACTCACTCTCGCACGTGCGCTTTCGCTCTCTTGCTCTCTTGCGCTCCTACTAATTTGCGTCTCAATCAAAATACATTTTGCAATGTTAATGTTGACGCGTCGCTGCCAACACTTGTTGTTGTTATGCGCGGCGCTGCCCCCTTCCGCGTTTGAATTCTCATTTGCTTTGTTTTTGACATTCGCTGTCGCTGCAGCGCGGCTGCAGTTGCTGTGTTTGTTGTTCTTGCATTTCGGTTATGGTTTATTTCTGTAACAGGTTTCAGCGAATGCGGCAAATATAAAATCAAAATAGTGACGGCAGCGCCACAACAAATTCAAATTGAAAACGCACACGCAATAAAGCACAACAAAAACAAACAACGATTGATATTGCCGATGTCTTATTTCCAGCTAATTGGAAGCGCTGCTGCGCCGTCCGTCGGCGTCACGATAACACAATTTTCCACATTACTTCGATTTCTAAGTATGACTAGGCACAAATATAAATCCACTAAGCATGCATGTGCATGTGCGTCTGTGTCTGTGTGTATGTGTATGTATGCTAGTATTCGCACGCACCTGCGATGATTTATTAATTGTGCAATACCCTGCAACCGTTATAAAATGAGCAGAAAAGGGTATATCCACCAAAATAAAAACAGACAGTTTCTACACCAATTGCTGCACGTCGTTTTTAATAATCTCAGCTTAACCCACCGCCCCCCCCCCCCCTTTTTAAACACTAATTTTTAAAGAGTGTGGATAAGATATATCTATATATTTATGTATGTATATGTGTATATGTAGTACCAACGAAAATAGGGTAGCTGCCATTCGGACAAGCTTGACTTGTTTTTTGTGTCTTGGATCAACGCTTGGCAACAAGTCACAAGACGGCTCTCAATTGATTTGGCCCCAAGGGGTTAATTGAATTATGGCAAACTGATTATTTGGGTGTTTTGGGGGCGGGTGCGTCGCCGCCGCTGTCGCTGCCGCTGCCACTGCTGCGGCCACTGCTGCACGTGCTGTGTTATTGTTCTATTTGGCCGATTTATTTGATTTACCCAACTAAACCCAATTGCCATTGCCAACTGCCATTGGCTGTCTAATCAGCGTAATCAGTTATGGCCTAAGCACTGCTGATGCGCTTTCGGGGTCAGGCTTTAAGCTATTATCACTAGGCCCAACGATAAGACATACACACATACATACGTGCATACATAACACACATGGGCACATATCTATGAACACACAGCTAGCCTCACCTTATTACATTTATAAGATTAAGACCGATATAAATACGTTCAAAGTTTATAAAAGAAAAAAAAATAAAGGAAATGATAAGTTTTTCAAAATATTTAATAGTTTTGTAGCCATCATTTTTTTTTAGTAACTGTAACTGTATGTATATGTATTTATTTTCTCTGAGCATGTTTATGTAAGTTGGCAGCTTTTGTCTGCGAATCAAAACCCAGTGAGCGATCGTCTTATGTTGACGGAAGTGTGCGCAAATCGAAATGCCAAACACACTCACACACACACACACATATATATATTTGTATATACTTGCGCGTGTGGTAAGAGACGAAAATAAGACAATTCCAACAACAGCAATGGTAACAGCAACAGTTGCTGCGGCTGCGGCTGCTGCTTCTCGACGATCGCAACAATCGGCACTTATCTCAGACACAAACCGTTGACATGTTATCCTGCCAGCAACTTAACAGTGCACTTTGCACATGAGTCACGACGAGCCCCCGTCAAGACAAAGAAAAGACAAGTTGCGCACGTGTGCTTTCTGTGTGCGTGTGTGTGTGTGTATATTGTACTTGTAGCTTAACGCATAAATATTGGCACTTACCGTGGTCGCGATTTGTTTGGAGACATATTGAAACCAGGCATCGGAGAATAATGTGTTGTAACAGCCGTTGGCGCTCGCACGGAGCAGTTCCAGGACATCCATTTGGTGTGCGTGTGTTTGTGCTGCACATACGTTTCAAGTACGTGTCCTTGGCTATGTTATTGTTGTTATTGTTGCCGCTTTCCTCTGACGGTGGTGCTGCTGTTGTTGTTCACACGGTGGCAGCGCCACGGCCTAAACGTGTTCTATGTAGAATTCTTGTTATTGATATTTAAAATGCGGAAATGTTATGTTGTGGTGTTCTTGTTGTTGTTGTTGTTGGTTTTTGTTTTTGTTTGAGCACGCGCTGCCCAACACCCCCGCCAAATCACAGACGTGCGAAGGCAAGAGAGCGAGCGAGACAACAAGCGACGGCTATTAAGAACTATTTTGTTGTTGTTATTGTTGTGTCGCGACGTTCGCTGTTGTTATTGCTGCTGCTGCTGTTGTTGTTGTTGTTGTTGCTGCTTGGCTTTGTTTAATGCTGGGTATTTGGGTTTGAGTATTGGCTAGCTGCGGCTATATGCGACCAACAACCCCCCCCCAGTCGGTTAATTTGAGCGTTTCTTGTGCAATTTGTTGTTTTTTCTTTACTTTTATTTTATTATCTATTTTTTGTTGTTATTAGTTTTGCGTTTATTGTAATGCACGCGCCATCTTCACAGCCTTTTTTTTAATGATTTGTTGTGTGTTTCGGGCAGCCCCCACCACGTCTAACGTATCCGCAAAGGAGGAACAAAACACAAAAAAAAAAAAAACAATATATAATACAAAAAAATGATTGTCCAATAGGGCGAAATATTGTTTGGCTCTCTTGCGGGCTGCTGGCGGCTAGTCGGAATCAATTTGTTTTGTTGAATGAAACTAGCCAAAACGTAGCATGTGAAATGCGGTCGCGTATTGGTCGTAACGTTGATGCGTTAAAAACACGGCGTTTGCCCGCACCACAAACAATGCCAAAAATGTTGCTCTCGAAAATACTTTAATTTAAATTAACTGAGCATTATTTCGTTTCGATTTTGTTTCGCGTTGTTCTGGTTCGGTTCTGTGACCAAGCTGTCAACTTGACTGCCTGCCTGCTGTGCATCAGCTGTTAGCCACTGTGAACGACAGTGCTGCCAACTGTTGTGACAATTTATTTGCCGTTGACAACTCTGTTACAATACAGATTCGAACCAATAACAGTTGCTAAGCAGCTGTTTGGCCTTTCTTTCTTTCTTTCTAATCATTAATTGTTTCGTGTATGTGTGTGTGAGTTTGGGCGGCCCCGCGTGCCAAGCATAGTTTGCGGCTCATAATTGTCTTGTTTAAAATTGCAGAAAATCATAAGGCATGCAATGCACAAAAATAGTTTAGCTCAAAAAAAGCTGGCAAAAAAAAAAAAGAAATATGCAACGATTAACAACTGTAAACTATTTACAGTCAAACACACACCATGTGTGTGTGGGCCATTATAAATATTAATGGATTGTTTCTTTAAGGATTTGGTACGCTTGCTCTTGCATTTGCAGAGACGTGCACAACTGACGGTGAAATCGGCAGCTGGCTGGCAATTTTTTTTCTTTTTGCATCTTTTTTTTTTCTGTTTTTCTGCACACTCTCATTAGCGTTCGGTTAAGTGCAGTCCGATAAAGTAACGTGCTAAATGTAATGAAAAGCAATAAGGCGAATGCCGAGTGCAGTCAGAAGATGCATGCGCGCATTTAAAAAATTAACAGAGCATGGCGCCAGTTGCCAGTTAGCCAGTTTGCCAAGCATGCAGCCAGTCGGTTGCAGTTGGGCAGCTGTTGCTGATGTTGTTGCTGTTGGTTTTGGGATAGCTGTAAATCAAATTGCGTGGCGGCTGCGATCTAGCGGCAATTCGTCAAGTTCAAGTTATGCGCATTTCCTTTGCCCATTTACCGTTACATTTTAAAAATACAACAGTCCTAACAGCACTTTCGCCGAGTTGGCAAGACTTGGACTTGGCTAACTATGCGCTATGTTAACTAACTGTTGCTTTAAGCAAAGAATCAGCATGTTAAGTTTAACAGTGGTTAGTATTAAGAAATGTAATACGAACATTATCATGTGAGTTTAACGAATGTTATCATTCAATTAAATTTCTACATTTTAGTTAAATCTGCTCCTCTTCATGTGCATATTGCTTCGCTTTACATTAAAGTGTCCATTTGCTAGTTTCTTGCGGCTTCAGTTTATGTTAACGTTGCTCACAATCGCGTTAACAGTCTGACTGAGTTAACAGCGCATTAACAGACTGTTACTAAGCGGTTGGATTTAAATTGTATATGGCTCTGCAACGGGTTTTCATTCCAATTCGAGAGCAGGTCGTGAGCGGTTGTGTTCTTCAAACGAATCTTGTGGTCCTATTGTGCGCGCATGCGTCTGTCAGCCAATTTGAAATCGTGAAAAATCCTTTTGCCATACCAAACACACACACACACACACACACACGCACGCATACGAATGTGAATAGGCGCCAGCAAGCAAAAGCACAAAGCTGCCGTAAACAAATAATACCTGAGAAAAAGCAATCAACAAAATAAAAACACATTTCGATAATTGTTGCCTGTGATTTGTTTACGTATACATATTTTTTTTCTGATTTTTTATTGTGAGTGAACTTGAACAGAGGCCAAAGTTACTTTGTTCGTCTACCTAACTAAATTCGAATTGGAAGTGAAGGGTGTAACAGACTTACACACACACACACACACACGCACACACACACAGCAGACGCAAACGAGACGATACAAATACAGACACACACACGCACACGTACAGGCAAACTCACGCACACAGTGACAGGCGAAGGCGTAGTAGAAACACCGGCAAAAGCAGAGGAGCGCAAATAGAAAACGACGAAAAGCGACGGCGACTAAAACTAAAGCTAACCAAAGCAGACCAAAACGCATCGGTGTTAAGAGCCAGACAGAGCGAGAGTAGAGGGAGATAGAGAGCAAACGCGCGCGGGAAAAGGATAATAAGCAAAACTGCCATTTAAAACGGTAATTAAAGCAGCAGCCCCAGTGACAACAGTAACAACAATAGCAACAACAACAACAAGCGAGGCTCAGTGAGCAACAAAGAAAGTAAGTGAATTCCTTTCAACGTGCCTTGCCCAAACATGGCTCCAAATGCAATCGGACCTGCTTCTTCTTTTCAACACACACACACACACGCACACACATATTTTTTCCTCTCTCACTTGACGTGCTCCAGTTCCAGGTGTAACCGCAGTTGCAAGCAAACATCTTCGCTTTGTGCATCCCCCCCCCTCCCCCCTTTAGCAGCCTGCACGCCATCGCGCACTTCTTGCAAGTCATAAAATCTATGGCAGCCGACGTCACAGTCGCTCTGCCAGTTCTGTGACTTAAGCTCCATTTCATAGCTTTTTATTTTGCGCTTGCCTTGTTTTACGATTTTTCTCCTCCTCTACGTCCTCCTCTGCTGCTGCTGCTGCTGCTGCTGTTAGTTGCGCTGCCGCCGTCGCTGCTACTTTTCTGTTGGCATTGTTTTTGCTGCGCCTCGTTGTTGATTTTTCCAACCGGCTTTTGGCTAATTGCCTTGACATTGGCATTCACAGTGGCAGCCTCTCTTTTGCGTGCGCTCTCTCTCCCTCTCTCTCTCTCTTAGTTTGGCTGTGTGCGTTCTCTGGGGCCACGCACAATGTTGCCAGATGAATGATGATTACCTGTAAACTTCTTCTTTGGCTTGTTTGGTCTCAATCAAACTGATAAACCGACTGTCAAAAGCTAAAAGACATGGCACGCACCCCTTTGACTTCTTTAACGTATACACAAACAAACATACATATGTATGTGCATATATAAATTCGTAACTGTTTCTGCCAATCAATTTGATGGCTGCTGTTTCTCTTGCTCTTATGTATGTTTCTTGTTGTTCGCACTTTATTAACTGTTTTAGCTTTGATTCAGCTTTAAGTGATGCGCATTTGGCTTATTTTTAAAAACAAAACAAAAAAGGTTGTATTTATCTGTAGCATTTTACAGGATGCGCCACGCATATTTTTCCTTTGTTCCTTGAGGGGAAAAACGCACGAAAATTCCGGTGTGTATCTGTTGTTCCCATCGCAGCAGCAGCAGCCTGATGCGCTGGGGCGTGTGCTTTATGCGACGACTGACTGACTATCGCATGCCAGGCGAAAAATAAAACCCTCCCGCCCGCCGGCGCTGCTGCTGCTGCTGCTGCGTTTTCGTTTCAGCTTCATTTTGCACGCGCCACCCCCTTGCCGCCGGTGCAACTTCGCTGCTGGCAAATCAATAATTCTCCATCAGGATTTGCATTAAGCCAGCGCAATTAGCAATTTGTATTCCAGCCAGCAAAACAGACAATAAATGCCGACTACCACACTCTCCCCTCACCCCAGCCGCCGGCCGTACCTGTCGCACCCCGCTCTGAGTCACGTTTTATGCTTCTTTTATATATATATACATATATATGTACATACATATATATTTTTGTGGCCAATGGCAACGGCAGCGTCTGAGACTTGCGACCTGCCCAGTTGGCTATGGGTTGCATTGTCAACCATTTGCGTATCAACGGACTGGCAATCGAATGCTTCCGTTGTGCGCCGGAAATCAGGTATACACACACACACACACACACACACACTCACTTACACTTCATTCCTACTTAACGCATTGCTGGAAGCCCCTTTGTCGCGAGTCGACAGTCTGCTCAAGACAATAATGTACAAGCCGTACAGTGAACTCTACATTTGTTGAAACACAAGCGTTGCACATTGAGCATATACAGTGCTCGCTCCACAGTGGAAACTATCAAAAATCACAATCCTTAATTGTTTAGAAGTCTTCTTTCGATTTTGTATATAAAATATTATATATATGTACATATTGTTATTTAATACAACAAATTTGTATTAGAAGAGCTTTCAGATATTGAAATTTGTTCCCAAATGAAATTCATCCTTAAACCTTAAGCACATAAACAGTTAAAGCTTTATTGCATCTAATATTTGTCCTGCTAAGGCAAATATTTTCAACGAATATTGGCTGTAGAATAACATGAGTACAGTAGGCACATATGTATGTGTTTGCTGTGATATAGGTAGGCAAGGGCTATTTTATTCTTATAATTTTTTTTACAATTTCTTTAAATACATCTTTTATTTATTTTTCATTTTTTAAACTGTTTCATTTTTTAATTAGTTTATTATTATTATTTTTATTTCATTATGATTATGTATGCTTTTATGTAAAAATAAAAACAAAGAAACATTGGAGTTTCTCGCACTTGACATTAAATAGTTCACTCCAAGGAGCGTTCACTTTATGCGCTGTGTACATATGTTTTATTGCTGTGTTTGCAGCGTACATGCATGTGTTTGTGTATGTACACCCCTTCCGCCCCCGCCCCGCCCCGCCCCTCCCCATGTCATCCTCACAGTTTGGCCATCAAGTGCAGCTGGCAACACAACAACAGCTGCCCTTGAAACAAGCAAAACCCAAACATAACGCACTTTACGCATACTTTCGTCTCACACCGCACAGTCGCACCCCCTGCAGGCAGCACACACACCCCCGCCCCTCCTTTCCACCGCATTCCTTGCAGATGCTTCGTTAAGGATGAGAGGGTGTGTGTGTGTGTGTGTGTGTGTGTGTGTGTGTGTGTGTGTGTGTGTGTGTGTGTGCGATTCATATGGAATGCGGTTCATTGCTTAATTGCATTTGCTTTTGATTTGAACGTTGAGCAATATGTGAAATACGCATGACTTAGTCAGGGCATTTGGCATGTGCAGTTGCTAGTTCTGCGTAAAATAGTGAAATTTGTGGCGATGCACGTTTGTTTTTGGATAACAAATGCCTTAAAGATGTGAAGTTCATTTATTTTCTCGATCATATGTTATTATTAATGTTTTATTTTTTATTTAATTTCAACTGATTTCGACGGATAACCTCTAAAATTGACCGAATTTGGCTGTAAAATGTCTGAATTGTCAACACTGGCAAGATAACTTACCAAAATGGAAACGATTTCCACATTAATTTCTATGAATTATTAATATATGTACATAACTAATTTGCAGAACCTAAAGGTCTCCCTAAATAAATCCTTTTTTTTAGGGTGTTTACTGCTGCATTGCAAAGTTCTCAAATTAATCTTCCTTTTTTTTGTTTTTTTTGGCTTGTTTTGCTTTTCGTTTCTTTTCTTTTGTCTTTTTTGTTTTGTTGTTATTGCTTGACAGTTTTTGCAGCAACGCTCGCGCTGTCTCACTCTCCCACGCCCTTGCTCTCTCTCTATCTCTTTCTCTCTGTGGCTTTGTTCTGCTGCTGAGTCACGTCTGGCTGTTGTTGTTCTTGTGGCTGCTGTTTTTTTTTTTTGACTCCTTTTTTTTCTCGCCGTTTTCGCTTTCAACAGAGCGCCGCAATTGGCTTTAACTGCTTGTGATTCATTTGACGTTGATGCTTCCTGCACACATACAAGCCATACTGTATGTATCACGTACATATGTATGTATGTATATAGTTGTATATCAATAGTGAAGTCTTTATCAATGCAACACTTGCAGCATATCTGGCGCCTTTTCCTTTTATGCATATGCGATATTTTTGGAATGGGCGACGCGCTGACGCGCCTCTTGCTTCGTTTTCCTTTGCTTACAATAACAATAATTCATATGCTATGTACATATGTACATGCTGCATGCTGCCGCTGAACTCTGGGGCAGTTCAATGCACTGCAATCGCGCAGCGTTGCCACCAGCATCAACATTTCCGTTGTGGCGTTGCCGATAAAAGCCAAAAACTCTTTTGGGTTTTTTTTTGTTTTTTTTTTTGTACTTTTTGTTCCTCTTTCTTTTTGTTGTTACGCCTCCTCTCCGCCTCCTTTGCCATAGCAGGCAGCTATCGGTCGTGCGCTTTGATTTATGCGCCCGCCTTTAAGTGGCCCGTGGCCTTTAAAGTCGTCGTGATCGTCAGTTGAAGGAGGTGTCGCTGTAAATACATTTTGCTCAATGTTGCCAGGCGCGCACACACACACACACACACACACACACACACAGCTACAAATCAGCGGCAGGCAAGTGCAAGTTCAAGTTGCGGCTGCGGCTTAATAGCAAAACTGCCAACAGGTTGAGCTGGTTGTTTTTAGCTTTGGTTATTTTCAATTTGCCGGGCGTATCGAAATATTGATACTTGTCTGTGGTCCCGGTCCTGCCAAGCCGTTGTAAATATCATGTTTTGATTTTCAAAGACACCTCCTCAACGCGCCAGACCCCTCCCGCCACCCCCCATTTCCCCCCTCGCAACCGATTCATTTGCGCACGCTCGCCATACAAAGAGCTGTCTGCTATGTAATTTGCGGTTTTGCAAAATATTTATGCTCATTGTTTATTATATGCATTTTTCTGCGCCTATTGAAAATGCGAACAAATTATTAATGTGCGCCTGCTGTGGCAGCCACCGCCTGTGGCACTCGCTTAGCTTTGACTTGCCCGCCTCTCTCCGTGGGCAGGCCAAGCTGTGCATGTCCGTGCATGTCTCTCTCTGTGTGTGTGTGTGTGTGCGTGTAATTGCTGCATAAATCATTTGAGCTGATGGCCAAGAGCAGCGGTAATTTCAGCGCTGCACAACAACAGTTAACTGTTTGTTGCTACAGATATGTGTGGACACAGATACATTTCTATATATCATAGACAAGCCAAGAGTTATTTATGTGCGTTCAATCAGCCAAACGCCAAACGCAACCAAACCGAACCGAACCAATTCAATCCAATCCAAGCCAAAGCTAAAGCCGAGATGTTCGCTGCTGCAGCAGCAACAACAACAACAGCAACAACAACAACAACAACATCAACAACAGCTATATCAGCAGCAGAGCGCAAAGAAAAAAGCAGCCCGAAACCGTTTGTCCGCCTGCCATTTGGTGGCTTTCATTGATTTCTCTATTCGAAATCATTTCATTTCATTTTGTTTTGGGTTATTGATTTTGATTTTTTGATTGTTCCGAACGCAGTTGAAAGCGCATGCAGAAGCTCAAAACTGTAAATGCAGACTCGAAGCAACAGCTTCAACAGCAGCAATCTTAGCAGTTTAGCCTTTTTATGGCTATGGCTGACACCATTTGAAAGTTAGCTGGGAAATTGTTGAGCAAGCTATTAGCTGGAAATCTGGCTACGTTCAAATGCGTTTAAAATTGAGTTCAATTAATTTGAATATATTATAAATTCTAACTATATACATACATACATATACATACATCAAAATGCACACTTGGTCTGCATTTAAAAGTTTTTGTCAAATTAGATAAGATAAATACCAAATTTATTATAATAATGATTAGGCAAGGGGCAAGACAAAATGTAGGAATGTGGACGATTTAAACCCATATCTTCAACTGAATAGAAGTATATATGTATAATTGAAAAAATTAAATATAAAGTATTTGTAAATTTTTTTAGATTTTCTAAAAATTATGCAAAATAATTTTTAATATTTAATATATTAATATTTAAATTTGTTAACAAGTCAAAGCTTGCTTTGCGTCTTGTCTTAGCTCGTAAATAGCAGTTTATTGCGTTTGGCAATGTTCAGATTTGCAAAATATGGCAACACTGAAAACGAACGGTTCATGCAGTTCATGCGGTTCATTCGGTTCGCTCGTTTTTGCTATCTCTCACGCACCTATGTATATTGTTAAAGTTCAAAATGCAAAGTCAATTCATAATTAACATTACAAAAGCAACGCGAACGTTGTTCTAACGGTTTTTGGCACGTCTCTTTCACTCGCACTCACGCGCTTCAACCGTTTTGCCCGTTTGACATCGTTGACGTTTTCAAATTGAAACTTTTACTTTTTGTTTTTTTAGCTCATCTTTCAACTCTCCCAAGACAATCAATTTGTTGATTCGTCGCGTAATAATTGATTACTGCACTTGTTTTAGGCGCTTTCTAAAAAAAAATTAAAAGAAAAACCAAATCCAAAAAGTAGAAAACATGTTGGAAGAGTTGTAGCCTCGCATTTGTACATAATTGTACGTTTGTAATTATAAAACAATTGGAAAGGTGCTTGCGGCAAATGATTGCACCGTTTGCTGTTAATTGAGTCTGTATTATTATTTTTTTTTTTTTAATTTTTTTTCGTTGCTCACCCGCTTTTTTAAGGCTTCATTTCGCCGCCACAAAAACCGCAAACTGTTTTCAAAAAAAACAAGCATAATCTACAACGACAACAACAACTACAAGTTGACTAACTATTAATCGCCCACGTGAGCAGCCGCAGAAGCAGATGTTGTGCTGGCATCGAAAATGTTTTGCATTTTACGAGTACTTTTATAATTCGCGGGCATCGTTTTTGCATTCTCAACAGCCATAAAAGTCACGATAGACACTAAAGAATAATGAGTGAGAGCGGCACAGAGAGACAAAGACAGGGCGAGCGAAAGAGAGAGAGAGAGACCACAATCCGCACACTGGTGCCATGGCATCCATTAAATGCATACTCGATATTTATCTATGCGTGCCCTTGAGCATTTGCAGGGGTCGCCATGAAAAGTTTGTGGCCAACGGTAATAAAATCTCAAGTGGCGTGATTAAACCTGTGCACTGAGCGAAAAGCACTAGTGCAATTTGCAGGAATTAGCATTTGGGCTAAATCTAGAATATGTTGTTTTCTTTTTCTTCTTCTCAAGTTTTGCTGTTTGAATCTTTGAATTATTCCAAGATTGTATCAAAATGTGGCTATGGTAAGAAAAAAAATATCAAGCGTATCCTTTTGGGACCAGTGTGCAATGTGGCAACGTTCTATCCCCCTCCACAGCTTGCCGCACCTGCATATGCAATGCAAATGCTACGCTCGGTTGCGCGCGCGCGTGCGCCCCAAGCAGCAGCAGCAGCAGCGGCAGCAGCAGCTACTTGGCAGTTGGTGGCATGTCTTTAAAACGAAGACGTGGGCCACTAATATTTATGTCTGCCGGCTGATGTCTGTATCTGTGCATCAGTATGTGTGTCTGCCTCTCTCTGTGTGTGTGTGTGTGTTTACGAGTATTTTTAGAACGTTGTTGCTGTCTGAAGCCGAGATTTGGAGCGATTCTTTTGTTGCTTCTGCTGCTTTCGTTGTTACAGTAAAAATATACCGTATGCTGCAACGTACATAAATAAATGTGCGCTGTTGCTGTTGATGCCACGAGTATTATAAGAAATTACGACACATGCTGACGCTGATTTAGTTTAAATTGTTTGCATGTATGCAGATTAGTGCATTGCCCGTTGTCCATTCTAATGGCACAGTGGCAACGCTGTCTGGCTGGCTGCCTGCCTGCCTGCCTAGCTGCTTGACTGCTTGGTACCAGGTGTCCCCCTCTCTCCCTCCCTTTCTTGCTTTGCCTATCTCTTTATTGCATACATAATTGCGCAAAGCTCGCTAACAGCTGCATTGGCTCTGTGTGTGTGTGTGTTCGTATTTATCTGCATTTGTGTCTCACTCCGATGTGCGGTGGCTGATGAGCTCGCATTGTTTGAATGTAGTGTGCGTTTATCAGTTTACCGTTATCATTAACAAGCTACACACGCAGAGATGAGCAAGCGAGAGGGGGAGAGAGGGGCAAGGCCCCAAATAGCGCGACACACGCAAAATGTTGCCTGGTGAAAGGTGTGCGATGCGATAAAATTTCATCATATTTTACATTTTCGTAATTTGCTAAAAGCACACACAGCGACACACGCACATGTACACAGATATGTACATGTCTGCATGCACATACATACATATACATATATATATATATATATGAACAATCAATTTGTGAGTGTGCGCCATTTCATTTAATTAGATTTCGTTTAATAATGCCACATGCACAAACACACAGACGACGCACACTCGGCAAATACAACAAGAGTCAATAGTGTAATTTAATTGATTTGCGAGCAGCGCAGCAGCACCAGCAGCAATAATAAAGTATAAGCAGAAGAAGAAGCGGTAAACTGGCCCGATGCCACTCAATTTGATGGAGTTTGAGTGTATTGGTGTGGAGCCTGTGCTGTGTGCGTGTGCGTGTAAATGAGTCGCGGACTGTTGCTGAGCTACTTAACCAGTCGCCGTTGCAGCTGTGAGCTTTTTATTGCTCTCGTTCGTGTTCTTGTTCTTGTTCTTAGCTATTGCTGCTAGTTATGACGGTGTTCCGCTTGGCCATTGTTGCCACACCATTTGCAGTAATTGGCGCTGCCAGCTCTTCTTTAGCTAACTAAATGCAACGGTGTTTAACTGTTTGCTGCTGCCTTTCTTTCTTGCTTGCATTCGTTCGTTCATTCCTTTTTTCATTCTTGGCTGCATACGTATGTGCTTACATATACATATATGCATGTTTGTATAGGTGTGTGTGTGTGTGTGTGTGTGTGTGTGTGTGTGTGTGTGTGTGTGTGTGTGTGTGTGTGAGCATCTTTGCAGAGAACTGGGGGATTCGAACACAAATCGGCATGCATAATTAATTATGATTTAGTTGGCTTTTCACATGTGCATATGTATGTATTTCTGTATGTATGTATATGCCTGTGTGTGCACATGCATATTTGTGTGTTGCAATTGCTTTTTAAAGAGCTGCAATTAATTTTCCAACGAATTTTATGAATTAAAGCGTCAAAAATCTGCAAAACGATTACAAAAACGGCGCTTATCGAATTTCAGTTAACATGGAAAATGAAATACATATGTACATACATATGTATGTAGTATTACGAGCAAAGGTGCGGGTTAAGGCGAAAACGGCTGCGCTGCTATTAAAGCTGACTTTACAAGAAACAGGCGAGCATTGACTTTTTGCCAGAGCGAGACAGCACGATCGAATGAGACCAGCGCACAAGCTGCCAGCTTTAAAACGTTTGGCGATGCCAGATTAGCGCAAACCATTATTGTTGAGGGAGGCAGGTGGGGGAGGGTTGTGTCTGTCTGTCTGTCTGTCTGGTTGCTTAGTTTTCATTTTCATTTGCGTTTGCGTTTTATTTGATGTTAATCTGCCATCCGATGTGCCTTTGGCTAACATTTGCCTTTATTTTTCCTTTTTCCTTGTTTTTTTTTTTTTTTTTTGCAAAGCCAACGCCCCGTACAAATGGCTTTGCATGAAATGAAAATCTCGCAAATGGTCAGCGCCATAAGCCAACGCCTAGAAATGCCAACAACAACAACAATGAGGCATATAAAGGAGCTGCCACTTTGGGCGCCGCCGCCGTCTCCTTTGCTCGACCGTCACGCAGCTCGTTTGTTTATGTATCTACGTGCCGCTGCCGCTGCCGCTGCCAGCCACAATCGTCAATCAGCTCGGGCTTGGCTCGTTTGCCTTTTTAAGACTACAATATGCAAAGCATTAAAAAAAAAAAAAAAGGGAACAGCAAATTTCAGCTGCACACCTACCAAGTCGTCGCTGCTGTCCATCAACGGCTCTTTTGAGTGCTGCTCCTGCAGCTGGCCGCCCCCACAAATGCGCTACATATTTCTGTATACCCTGTGCCCATTAGAGGGCAGCATATTGCTTGCTACAGTTGGAAGATTAAGTATTTATATATATATACATATATATTCTTGATCAGGATGACGAGCTGAGTCAATGTAGCTATATAAATCTGTCTTAACGCCGCGTTCTTAAAGACTTTAGATGTTTTTTTCGTGCATCTTAGCCAAAGAAACTCATAAATTCTTTCGATAGCTTTCACAAATTTTTCAAAATCGATAATAATCGATATTGAGTCTCTATTTTTAGCGCATATTGTAAGATTAGAAAAGCTAGCTATATAAATCTGTCCTAACGCCACGTTCTTAACGACTTTAGAAGAAACAAACTCATATATTATTTCGATAACTTTCACAATGTCTTCCAAATCGATAATTATCGATATTCAGCCGTTTATTTTAGCGCATATCTCTGATATAAGTAAAGCTTGCTATATAAATCTGTCTTAACGCCGCGTTCTAAAAGACTAGAAGTTCTTTCCATGCATCTTAGCGAAACAAACTCATATATTCTTTCGATAACTTTCACAATGTCTTCAAAATCGATAATGATCGATAATTAGTCTTGACTTTTAGCGCATATCTCTGAGATTAGAAGAGCTAGCGATACAAAATTGGATATATAGGATCGTACATAGCCTCCCATTGCACGCAGAGATCAAGAAACTTTTATATTTACGATAGGGTTTTTTAGTATGGCGTCAAGACAGAGAAAAGGAAAGAAGAAGAAGCTGCTTTCTAATGTGTTTGTGTGTGTGTGTGTGTGTGTGCATAAGCACATACAAAGCAATTACCGTTTGCATGGTATCTGCTAATCGTGCACTCTCAACTAAAAGCCTCTTGTTATCCTCCTTTATTTACATTTTTTTATTATTAGCCTGCTTTTCCTGTACGTTTTGTGGCTTTAAGCCGGGTTGAGTCATACGTTAGCTCCGATTAGCTGGCTCGCGTCACGTTAATGAGCTGGCCAGATATGTACTTCTGATCCCCACACAGGGACAGAGACAGAGACGGAGACGGAGACAGACACGCCCACATGCATGCACAGACATGTCAAAGGCGAAGCGGCTTTTCAAATTTGCATGTTCAGTGTGTACCGTTTTTGATAACTAATCGCAGCGCATAGCCGATGCCGGGCATCGATAACGCTGCCAAGCCGCGTATCGATAGGCAATCAAAGCGCCGCTCTCGCAAACACTTTGCGCCAAATGTCATCGCTAGCTATTTGACATTTGACAGCTGATTTGCCGTCTGTTGAATTTGAATTCGAATTGGAATTTTAGCCATTGCTGAATGCCAAGTGCTACAGATCTGGCGACATGTACATATCGTCGTCCATTGAAAGTGCAGCAAAATAAAAAAGAAAACCAAGTGCGTTTGGTTGAGCCTGCCCGACTAGCCAGTTACCCAGCAATATTTCCATATGCTATATCCTTTCGATAGCAACTCTTGGCGCTCCAAAAACTGATTCTGTATCTCTTCAAAAGCATGGCAAGTTGGTCCAGCTGTATTCAATGTGCAATATATTCAATTTTTGATATACGATATTTATCGATTTTGCAAGTCACTCTGGCAGGCAATATGCCCGCTTTAACAGTTGTGCGCAATGTGTACAGGGTACAGAAATAAAGAAACATTGCGTTATCTACGTTTCCTGTTCGACTTGGCGACATTGAAATGAATGGCAGACCAATACCAAATGGCCCCCTCGACACGGAGACGGACGCACTTGGAGTTGTCGTCGCCAGTTGCAAGTTGCAAGTTGCACGTTGCCTGTTGCAAGTTGCCTGTTGCAAGTTGCCTGTTCTGCATGCACTGCACACATGGCTGGCTGACTGTCTGACTGTCTGACTGTCTGGCTGACATGCACATAAATTTAGCACGCAGGCAAATGCATAAATATATATATATGTATGTATGTATATGTATCTTTTGCTCACACACAAAGTCGAGTCACATGCATGTGGATTTTGATGGCTTATTGTTTATAGCTTATAGTTTGAACGCACACACAATGTGTTTTATCAATCAAATGTCTACACAAAACAGTTGCTTATATTTATATTTAGCATATACATATATTATTTATATATATATATTCCACACAGGCAAGCAGCCAGCAAAACTCCGACTGGCGCAGCGCAAAGCCGACAGACAGAAGCCAACCACAAGCCGGGCTATATCTAGCAAGCGATTGATTTAGCAGCCGCCAAAATTGCACCGATTAGCACCATGAACGGCCAGGGCTGTGAGCTGGGCCACAGCAATGGGGACATTATATCACAGAACCAACAGAAGGGCTGGTGGACCATCGGTCTGATCAATGGCCAGCACAAGTACATGACCGCCGAGACATTTGGCTTCAAGCTCAACGCCAACGGGGCCAGTCTCAAGAAGAAGCAGCTCTGGACGCTGGAGCCATCCAACACCGGTGAAAGTAAGTACACATTATCCCACCTTATCCCACATTTAACTATACAAATATCAAATATTTAAAAGCACTTGCTTAAATCTATCGAGCTCTATCGAAGCTTTGATATCAGTTCAGCTTCTTTCTATGGAGTTTTCTACGCTCAAGCGTGGAAAATATGCGAAAGGCAGCAGTTGTCCTTATCTTAGGCTTCCTTTACGCTCAAGCATGGAAAATATGCGAAAGGCAGCAGTTGTCCTTATTTTAGGCTTCCTTATATTGAGGAATTTGGTGAAATCCACGCTTAAGTGTGGAAAATATGCGAAAGGCAGCAGTTGTCCTTATTTTAGGTTTCCTTTAGTTAAGGAATTTGGTGAAATCCACGCTCAAGCGTGGAAAATAGCCGAAAGGCAGCAGTTTTTTTTATTTTAGGCTTCCTTTAGTTAAGGAATTTGGTGAAATCCACGCTCAAGCGTGGAAAATAGCTGAAAGGCAGCAGTTGTCCTTATTTTAGGCTTCCTTATGTTGAGGAGTTTGATGAAATCCACGCTCAAGCGTGGAAAATAGCCGAAAGGCAGCAGTTTTCTTTATTTTAGGCTTCCTTAAGCTACAGAGTTTGGTGAAATCCACGCTCAAGCGTGGAAAATAGGCGAAAGGCAGCAGTTTTCCTTATTTTAGGCTTCCGTTTGTTTATTCCTTGCAAATAAGGTTTATATTTACAAAATGTGTAGTGCATAACTTTCGATTTAAAGGAAAATATATATATATATATACAATATATTACTGAGCAGTATTAACAGCCAAGTCAATATAACCTTATCTGCCTGTCTCTTCCTATGCGCATTAGACGCTCCATTTTAAAATCTATCTTAACAAATTTAATATCTCTGTATACTTTATTCTAAAAGTCAAGCATTTCTTTTATTTTTTTATACCAAATTTGGTTCATCTAGCTGTCAGTTTTGAGTTTTAAAATCGATTTTTTCGATATCTTGCAAATGTGGAAACTATACGAGAATCTACAACCAAAATCTCAAAATCGATATTCAAATGGTTGGATATCGAAAAAGGGATAAGCTCGTTCTGTATGGTAAATGAGAATATATATAATATATATATATCAGTTAACGAAATCGACGCGTTTACGCTGAAGGACATGGAAATTAGACTTAGTTCGACGTCCTTCCCTCTGCCTGTAACATACATTTGCATTTGTCCATTTTTAAGGATAGCTTCAAAAACTGGTTTTCTATATCGATATTTATCGATTACTTGGAAACGTGGCAAGTTATCGATGATCGGAAAGAAACTCTTACTGCGGTCTCTAGCTCCTATAGGTTCAGGCAGACGAACGGACGGACAGAAAGACGGACAGACGGACGGACGGACGGACGGACAGACGGACAGACGGACGGACATGGCTAGTTCGACTCGGCTTTTGATGCTGATCAAGAGTATATATACTTTATCGAATCGATGATACTTTCTTCCTGCAGTTACATACTCATTTGCTCAAAATCATTATAGCCTTTGGGCCCATTGAAAGTGGGTCGCTCAAGCGAGCTTTCACTGTATGCATAAACATATACATATGTAGCTTGAGTTCTTATCGGACTCCGCTGATAAGCATGTTAAATGAACTAACGGAAATGGAAATGAGAATGGAAACTGAGATGATAATTACGAATGATATTGTTATTGATAATGAGCACGATAATGCTAATGATAATGATAATGACAATGATAATGCTAATGATAATGATAACAGCTGGCTTTGTTTGGCATTTATCATCTGCATTTGCATTCGGCTGACGCATTTAATTGCCAACTGTAAATCATTGGCCTAGTCGTAAATACAACAATCGACTGCGGCTTTGCTTTAGTTTTCTGTTTTCTGTTTATTTTTACTTTTATTTCTGTTCGTGCATAAATCATTTGCCAATTTGCAGCTGCGTTGGCCAAAAGCAGAGCTTGGCCCGCAGCTGCGTTCATTTGGCGTCCAGGGTATCTGTCTGTCTGTCTGTCTGTCTCTGTTTGTGTCGCAAGAAAACAAAGTGTCTCACGAATTTGGCATCATTTATCAAGCCACACGGAGACGCCACAGGTTGCATGCTGCATGTCGCTTGCAACGCGCATTGCAATTGGCTTTGGCCCCGGCCCCAGCTTCGACTTTGTCTTTGGCTTTGGCCATGCTGCCGGAGCTGGTCGGATCTGGTCTGGTCTGGGCTGGCAATTATAATTAAGGCAACTCGTTTGCCGCTGCGACTGCCATTGGCCACGTTGCAATTAATACAAAATATTTTGTTGATAGCCCCTCAGCCCCCTCCCCTGTCCCCTGCCTGCCTTCAGATAGAGCGCAGCCTTGCGCTGGCATTCGTAACGGCCATTAAAATAGCTCAGCCAAATTGAAATCGATGTGGCCAAAGCGCACGATAATGTTTGGCTAAATTGCTTAATCGCAGCAAAAAGAAGAAGAAGCAATAAATAATGCCGCCTATCGATAACTAATTAAGCATTGTCTGCTGCGAGGTGCCATCGCTAATCGCCGCGCAGCTGACAGCCGTCAGCTGACAGCTGATTGGCTGCTGCCGTTTGCCGTTATTCGTTCAGCTATTTGAAATGAGTACAGTTAGCGCAAGATAAAGATATTTTGAGTGTTGCCATCGCCTCGCAAGCGGGTATTTGCATTTGGTCAGGCAACATGTTTGAAATGAGTTTGGTTTTTTTTTAACTCTATCTCTATTCAATTGGGCAAATATACATAGTTAAGCCTTCTCTTACACAACATTGTAGAGGATATTTTATAAATAAATCATGAAATTTATTAGACAAAGAAGATTAGGACTCCAATTCCTTTAAGTGTATACATATGTATACTCTTAAAAGGCACATACATATGTATCGTATAGCTGTCATCTGAAGAATCAGTGAATAATTAAGTACTGATATGGGAAAAAAACCAATTTGCCATATGTGTGAATTGTGTCATAAACATTCGATTACTTTATCATATAAACGATCGATCGTTTTGTTTCTGGAGATATCGTGAACCAACTTGGGATTCGTAAGATTTATGACAAATGAGCTAAGTCTTAATTTTAACATTCGACTACAATATCAACAAACTCTTTAGAAACGATCAATCAAATTTAAAGTTTGAAAGTTCGAAATTTATAAGATAAAGATGAACTTGGTATTTATTAGATTTGCCCTGATCCATAGTATATCATATAGCAAAGTTCTTTCGAGAAAACTGATCGATAATTTAGTTGCGTTCTCTTTGGGAGATATCTTGACCAAAGACCTTAGACCCCATCTGAAATTTAGACCAATAATCTATATGGTATAGCTCTAGCTTTGTATTTTTTGGGCAGAGGTGTATTTGATCGCATTTAATCCAGTTGCTAATTGAGTTATTATCGGATTTGCATACAGGTATTATCTATTTACGATCTCATCTGAACAAATATCTATCGGTCGATCAGTTTGGGAACGTGCTGTGCGAGAGCGAGGAGCGGGACGCGGGCAGCCGCTTCCAGATCAGCATCAGCGAGGACGGCAGCGGCCGTTGGGCGCTGAAGAACGAGTCGCGCGGCTACTTTTTGGGCGGCACGCCCGACAAGCTGGTCTGCACGGCTAAAACGCCCGGCGCCAGCGAATTCTGGACGGTCCATTTGGCGGCCCGGCCACAGGTCAATTTGCGTTCGATTGGCCGCAAACGGTTCGCCCATCTGTCCGAGTCGCAGGATGAGATACATGTCGATGCGAACATACCCTGGGGCGAGGATACGCTCTTCACTCTCGAATTCCGCGCCGAGGAGGGCGGCAGATATGCCCTGCACACGTGCAACAACAAGTGAGACTCAAACGTTTAATCTTAAACCGATCATAATAATATCCATCTATCGCCCGTTCATAGATATCTGAATGCCAATGGCAAGCTGCAGGTGGTGTGCAACGAGGATTGCCTGTTCAGTGCCGAATATCATGGCGGGCATTTGGCGCTGCGCGATCGCCAGGGTCAATATCTGTCGCCAATTGGCTCGAAGGCTGTGCTCAAGTCGCGCTCCTCGACGGTGACACGGGACGAGCTGTTCTCGCTGGAGGACTCATTGCCGCAGGCCTCGTTCATAGCTGGCCTCAATTTGCGCTATGTGAGCGTCAAGCAGGGCGTCGACGTGACCGCCAATCAGGATGAGGTCGGCGAGAATGAGACCTTCCAGCTGGAATATGACTGGTCTGCGCACCGCTGGGCATTGCGCACCACACAGGATCGCTACTGGTGCCTATCCGCCGGCGGCGGCATTCAGGCCACCGGCAATCGTCGCTGTGCCGACGCACTCTTCGAACTGATCTGGCATGGTGATGGCTCGCTCTCGTTTCGCGCCAATAATGGCAAATTTTTGGCCACCAAGCGTTCCGGCCATCTGTTTGCCACCTCCGAGTCCATTGAGGAGATAACCAAGTTCTATTTCTATTTGATCAATCGGTAAGTGAACGACGCCCCAACCCCCCCTCCATCCATCCATCCAGCTGTGCTTAACGTGAATTGTCTC
This sequence comes from Drosophila borealis, assembly GCA_035045885.1. Lineage (NCBI taxonomy): Eukaryota > Metazoa > Arthropoda > Insecta > Diptera > Drosophilidae > Drosophila > Drosophila borealis. Next base: position 282,734 of record JAWNOR010000145.1, on the reverse strand, counting down.
CATCCTGCCATCCTACCATCTGCTTAGGCCCATTTTGGTGCTGAAGTGCGAACAGGGTTTTGTCGGCTATCGCACGCCCGGCAATCTAAAGCTGGAGTGCAACAAGGCCACCTACGAGACCATACTGGTTGAGCGCGCCCAAAAGGGCATGGTCCATCTGAAGGCGCACAGCGGTAAATATTGGCGCGTCGAGGGCGAGAGCATTTCGGTGGATGCCGATGCGCCAGCCGATGGCTTCTTCTTGGAGTTGCGCGAACCAACACGAATTTGCATAAGGTGAGCGAAAGCTTTCATTTGCGCCGTCTGATTATGAGAAAGTTACAGTTTTTTTAACGGCAAACTGAAGAAAAACAATTTGAAAATAACGGCAATAGTTGCTTTGCAGTCGGCCTGTTAATATTTAAAGCGCTCTGTTAGCAGCATGTTATTGCCAATTTGCATAACAGCCGTAGCATATAACATTGTCCGCTGCATAACAGTCGACTGCAAGTTGTTACAGTTGTTCAACTGTTAACGTTACTGTTATAAGTCAACGCCAATTGCCATTTAGCATAGCAGCGTGCTGTTAAAAAAACTGACTGCTGCTGTTTGCAGCTCAACTGACTTAACAGGCCGCGACTGTTAAACTATTAACAGCTGTTAAATATTAAATTTTTAAATGATTTGATTTGGCCAAATACATTAATGCTCCTCCCTTTCGTCACAGATCGCAACAAGGCAAATATTTGGGTGCTACCAAAAATGGGGCCTTCAAATTGCTGGATGATGGCACCGATTCGGCCACACAATGGGAATTCTAAGTTGCAGCGCTTCCAAGGATGCGGCACGTGCTTGGCAATTGCAACAATAATTACAACAACAACAACAATAATAACAGCTACAACCACACGTATCAATTTTTAGTGTCGACTATGTCCAAAAACAAAAACAAAAATGAAAACAAAATCAAAACAAAAACATTTTAGAACGCAACAAAAAAAAAGTCGCACAAAAATGTATCCTACATGCAAATTAATGGCGAACATCGAGGATAAATGCATATATATATATATATATATATATATATACATATATAAAAAGATTACATATATCAACATATGTATATATGTATACATATATATAAAAGAGATTTTTTTAAAACAACCTATTTAGCTTTTTATACGTTTTTACAAGAACAACAAACAAATCTAGCGTAGACACAACAGCAGGAAGTGAAACAATTTGTCGCGAATCCTTCCGTTTTCCAATATCAGCAACAAAAGCAAAAGCAAACGCAAAAGCAAAAAACGAAAATATATATTAAATAAAAATAAATTTATGATTATTTAATGAAATGAAAAAAAAAACAACAACAACATGCAAAAAACAAAAAAAAATTATATATATATATATACATACACATCATATACATATATACACACATACGTACACGCATACGTACATATATTTATTCGATTTGTAATGCTTTTCAAAAGGGCCGCTTAACTTAAAAACAGCAAAAAAAAATTTAATAAACAAAACAAAAAAAAACAACAAAAAAATGTTGCTTCAAAACCAACACATATTCCTATAAATTTATTTATATATTTATACATATTGATATATGAACAATAACAACACACACACACACAAACACGCTTACACACATAAACACACACACACACAGACACACACACACATTCACGCAATTTTATTATATGCAAAACTTAGTTTTAAGCGCAATAACAATAAACAATGATAAAAAAAAATTAAAAAAAAAAAACTAACAAAAAATCCAAGAAACATGCAACATTTTGATACGAAGCGCAATTGCAATATCCGATTTTTAAGCTATAGCTACATAACCTACATATGCATATATATATATATATATATATATATATATATATATATATATATATATATATATATATATATATATATATATTATACACACATATATATATATATATATATATATATATATATATATGTATATATATATCACTTGTCATTTTTTGTTACATATTTATTCTTATTATTACATAATTTTATAACTTTTTTTTGCCGTCGCACATTTTAATCTTTATATAAATAATGTTTTTTTTTTATTGAATCATTTCGCACACAAGAAAAATGAAACTACATTTTCTCAACTTAGTCGCTAAAACTAAATGGGGAAAAGTAAACAGAAACGGAAATTATGTATGATAAATGATATAATATGAAATATATACATAACATACCTATATTATAATATATACACGATCTAATTATTTGTTGTTCCGCCCAAGTCCCGTTTTTTTTTTTATCGAATCCTTGGGTAAGTATTGCCATGTGAGGGGAATGCATTCGAGGTACTCCAAATATCCGAAAATATATATATATTTGTATGCGTTCGAGGTACTCCGAAAATCCAAAAATCGATATATTTTGCTTTCGGAGTACTCGTAAACCAAAAACTCAATATATAAATTTTTATGGGAAATTCTTTCGGAGTTCTCCTAAAACCCAAAAAAAAATATACATATATATTTATGAGAGGGGAATGCGTTCCAGGTACTTTAAAACTCAATATACATATATATATATTTTTTTAGGGGAAATGCTTTCGGAGTACTCCTAAAATCCAGCATACGTTCTATGTACTCCAAAAATATATTTTACATAGTCCTGAGTTGCAGGACTCTTTCGATTTGCGTTCAGTTTCAGGATCTGAAGAGAAAGATTGTGAGAAATGGAAAAAAATATATTTTATATGGTTGAAGCCAGGATTTGTATAACATCTTGCCTTGTCAAACATCTTCAACATCTCGAATCCTCTCGAGCAAGCAATTGAGGAGTTTCTTTAATAACGTTTGCCTGTTCTACTGGAAATATTGCTAGATTTGATTTCTACACCCAAAATTGGCATCTATCAAATATGGTTTAGATAAATCCAATTGATGGTACCCAAGTTATTTATGCCTTGGAAATCATATTTTTTGAAAAATATCCATTCAAATAGAAATTGAAATTTGGATTTTGAACCGATTTGCAATCTTGATACACGAGAAGCAATTCCGATTAAGGAACTGACAGAAAGGACGGCTGCGACTCATTCCTTACAAACATGATTAGTCTTACATATGTATATACATATATAAAGGAGCTGCTCCTGCTGCTATATATATATATATATATATATATATATATATATATATATATCCTATATCACAGACTGCTGCTGCTGCTGCCCTCCAAAAACCAAATCAAATGCAATGTTCGTTCAGATTTCAAATGTATTCATATATGCATATACATATGCACACATATATTTATATGCTAGCTATATATATATATGTGTATATGTATATGTATGTATATATGTTGTATGTATATTTGCATCATTCCATTACAATTACGTTAAACTTACAATTTCTGTTTTTTCATTGCTTATATCATATTGTAATATGCCAAGTTTATATGTGAGTGAGTGTGTGTGTCTTTGTAAATATATATATATATGTATATATTTATAGGTGTGTGTGTGTGTGTATGTGGTGTGTGAGTGGCGTAGCCATTCGCTTGCCAGCACCAGTGTGCACACACCACACACACACGTACGCAAGCACACGCGACAGGACAAGTCCAATTTTAGCTACTTTTAAAAGCGTCAGATTCGTTAAAATTCGACAAAATTAATGTTAATATATATTATACGATTACACGTGCACACACATCCATGCACATACCTATGTATACATATGTGTACGTACATTGATTGATTTCATTGTATTTTGTTTTCTTTTTTTTATTGTTTATTAATTCATTTATTAATTTCCTCCATTGCAAACAATGCAAATCGTGTGCGCAGTGCATGCATATAATAATAAGAATAATTAATTGCCCCACGCACACACATTTACATATCAATACTTACATGCAAATGCATGTATTTCTATTACCCCCGCCCCCCTCCCCCCGCCCCATCACACCATCAATGCGTGCTACACGCTTAAAAACGCATTCATCAATCTACGCTTGGCCACAATTCGCATAATTAAAATACAAATACAACTACATACATACATTGTGGTGCCAAGACTTTTATCATTATCATCAAGGCTCTACATTTGTGTAGATTTAATTTTCGCATTGGTTTTTTACAATCTATAGTTATTGATCAAACGGTTTTTAGCTCACTTAATTGCACGTACTATATTCGTATAAATCCTATTTATAAAGGGGTTTTCGCTTTAAACTTATTTGCATGATGCTTTTTGTTTTTTTTTTCTTTGTTTCTTTGTATTTTGTTTTAATTCATCATGTAATGCTTTCTTGTTACATTCTCTTTGTTGCGTTGTTCTCGTTTTCTTTCAGCTTTTGATTTTGATCGTTTCCTTTTTCTTTTTTAACTCTTTTCGTCTTTAAATAGAAGAACATAATTTGAAACCTGGCTATGTGTGAAAGTGCTTCCGGTCATTTTATTTGTGATAAATAAAATTTACAAAAAAAAAAAAATTCAACATTTTCTGTTACAAATTCTGTACAAAAGCAAAGTGGAACAAAATTTTGGATAATTAGCTTAAACAAAGTGAGAACACGCGGCCTTCTTAACTTAAAGAACAAAAAAAAAAATAAACAACAAAGCGTTTTAAAATATTATATATATATATATGTATGTATATAGGGTATACATTCAATTTATGGATGTAGGGCATGATGTTGTGCACAATTACAACGTAATTACATAGTATATATAAACTTGATTGCTTTTTTCTCTCTCTCTCTCTCTTCGTTCGTAATTTTTGTGTTGCTCTTTATCTGTTTTCGCTTCGCTGCTCTAATCGAATAAATTATGCTATGCTAAAAGTGGGCTACAAGGTTTCTCTTCACTTAGCACTTAATATGTATGTTTTTATAAATTTTATTATAAATTGTAGGTATAAACTTTTTGCTAAACGAAGATCAACTATAAGTATAAACATAAAATGTATTCTTTTCATACAGTAAATTTTACAAAAAAAAAAAAATAATAAAAATTATGATATAGTAATAAAAATAATAATAATTTTAATAATAACCTATCAAAATAATTGATTTTATAAGATATAGGTATATAACATACAAAAATTATGTTCTCCGGCGGCGCTTACACACGCACCTACACAAAAACACGAACACACACACACACTAATCATACATAAGCCTATGTACGGGGGGCGTGCGTGTGCGCGGTTTATGTGTGTTTTCTTTATTTATTTACTTTTTTTTTTGTGTGTCTGTGTGTGTTGTGTTGAGTTGAGTACAGTTTGCAAGCGCCCGCCACTACATTGCTGCTAAGTTAAACTTCAGCGTAGTGCGCAACACTTCAATTATTAAAAATATATAATATATAATACATATATATATATATATATAATTATATATTTTTGTGCAACCAAAACAAAAGCTACCAATAATTCGCATCAATTATATATATATATATATATCGTTCTCTTTCATTCGCTCTGTGTTCCTCCTGTTTGTTTGTGTGTATGTGTATATGCATAATAGTTTTGCATAAACCGTTAAAGAGGTTTGTCGATCCGAAGAAGATGTTACTTGATGCATCATTGCGACGACGGGGTGGCGCCTTTTGGCTGCACTGATTGGTCGCCGTGTGTATGTGTGTGTCTGTGTATCTGGTTGAGTTTATTTGTGTTGGTACTGATGTTGTTGTTGGTGGGGTGTGTGTTTGTGTGTGTGTGTTTATGTGTGTGTTTGCTTGAGTTGGTCTTCGCTGCTTTAACTGCTGCCTCCTCCTGTGTGTGTGTGTGTATATTTTCTTGGTTGCGTTAAAAACAATTGTTTAAAAACGATAATTCTCATCCGCCATGTGAATGGCCCAGAGAAATTTGGTTCTATGCGTTTTATTGAAGATCTTCTCAATCGGCACGCCGTACTTTTTACACCTGCACAACAAAGAGAGAGAAAGAGAGAGAGAGAGAGACATTAGCTTTCACTTATATGAAAAAAGAGTGATATATTAAGTTTACCAGGCAACCGTGATGCGTGGATCGAGATAATTTAGTTTGGATGTGCCCAGGGCAATGGTCTTATTCTCGTCTCTATCAGTCTCTTGTAGTTCTAATTTTTTCAGTTGATCCTTTAAACGTTCCAGTATTTTGCCCTTCTTATCAGCAATAACCCTTTCCTTCACAGAACCACGCTTGGCCGCCTTCTTCAGATCCTGTTATAGTTTTGAATTCAGATATTAAGAATCGACCCAAATCGAAAGCTTGTTATCTGCCATATTCACTTACATGATATTCGGCCTCGCAGTCATCGATGGCATCGCGCTTGGCGCGTATCTTCTCCTTTAGATTCTCCATTGATTTCTGATGGCCCTTGGGCACTGAACGCTGATGGTTACAGAGAATGGCGACTGCACGATTGGCGCGATTATAGGCCAGCAGCTTCTCGGCGACCGATGCGTTGCTATCGGTAAGCAGATCCAATTGGTTTTGCAGCGTTTTCGATGCGTTATATGTGCGAAATACTTTAGCCGTGAGTCCTGCAAATGGTATGAGAATATAATGGGAGATGGAACAGAAGCTAATGTAGTGTTAGTGGCATACCATCCATCAACTCTTTGAGATGCTCATTTAGCACTTGGGTATTGAGGCGATCGAAGAGATCATCGCCATCCTTTTTGTTTTCCATAAATAGTTCCAGATTTTTGAAGACACGCTTCTCCACCTCGACTTCGTTGTAATAACGTATGGAATCCTTACCAGGGAAATCAAATACGACAACATTCTCTTTGCCATTGAGCTCCTTGTGCAGTTGCACATGCTCAACACGCAACGAACAGCAGCCAACGGTATCAGCTTGATCCTCGTCCTTTTCATTGCCCGCTCTCAGTGCGAGCTTATCGATAAAGTAGAGAGCGACGGCACGCTGCCGCACACGCATCTCCTTGGATTTCCATTCGTCGCGGTATGTGGCGCGTATTTTGTCAATAAACTTATCTAGCCTGCGGGCTGTCTCGTATTTAATATGATCCTTTTCGCCCTTTAGCTTGGACGATGGATTCAGCATAATGTATTTCACCTGACCCTGTACATTTTCCGTCCAGGAAGCCAGCCAAGTGACGGTATTGTCGTGACGCACCTCCTTCCAGTGTTCACCAGGTGGTGGCTGTGGCACCTTTGATTGCTTACCACAATTAATGGACACATCGGCGGCCGCAATGCGACGCTTGATCATGCCCATTTTTGGATGCTCGCCCCGGCCGCGAAACAGACCCGGCGGCTCCAACCGAAAGTTACCAATCTTCTCTTTGTGACCATCAATCATACAGAAACCGTACTCCTTGATTAACGCTTCGTTTTCATTCTTCTTGGCGAGCTTCTCCTCTTTGGTGGCTGCTTTGCGTTTTTCAGATTCAGCCAGGAAGAACTGATGCATTTCTTGGAAATTGCATTTGCGAAAATCTTTAATAATTTCCTTCTCCTTGGGGGTCATAGACTTGCGGAAATCCTTAAAGAAATTATTATTGAATACGTCCTTGGTGCAATAATCGTGATTTAACATCTTTGCATAGAATGTGGCCGCCTCCTCGGTCTCCTCGCTGAGCTCCAGCGGCTTGCCATCATAATAGAAGCGTACATTGCGGGGCACGCGCTCATAGGGTGGCGCAAAAACGGGTCCTTTATGCTCAAGCGTTGTCCATTTGACGCCATCTTCGCGCTTCTCCTCCTCCCACCTTAAAAGAGCACAAGTACGTTTTGATTTAGTCTTCTTGTTGCAATTGTCGCTGTTGCTGTTGTTGTTGCTGCTGTTGATCTTCGTTTTTACACTGGCAGCAACTGTTGCTCCTCGTTGCTGCTTGAATATAACGTAAAGTTCACGTTTTGCAATGAGCAGCAGCGATAGCGACAGCACAGTTGCCATTTGCTGTGCCAACAACTGTGCTCACATAACGCAATCAAAAGTGAAAAAAGCAACGAGTATCAACATAACCTCAAAACTTGTTTTTTTTTTTCATTTCGTTTGCACAGCTGTTGCACGCGTGCCGTGGTGAATGGTCAAAAAGTTTACACACTCATCGCAGCCGTCTTGTCACTGCCAAATGTGACTTTCAAAATATATAGGTCAGTGACATTCAAACTTAACACATACGCACACACACACGTCCACTAAGCAGATACAAATGGAAACGCACACAAACACCCACGCACACACACTTGCATGTTAATAAAACCATTTTTTGCATACATTTTGCTTAATAACACGATGCGTTAGCACTTTCTGTTCGTAGCAATTCGTATTCTTTTCGAATGTAGTTTAAAACCGAAAACATTCCATTTTTTAAACAATTTTGAAGGGTTTTACTTAAGTATACCAAAGTAATAGTGTTCCATTATGTTGTACAACTTTTGATATAAAGTGAGGTGTTGTTAAAATTGCAATGCAATCTTTGAAAATAAAAAATCCAATAAATTTTTTCAAAAAAAAAAAAAAAAAAGCCGTGTCATTAAAAAATATTCAATGGTGGTTTTCGGTTTTAAATTAAAATTAAAATTTTTTAAGTTAACAAGCTATTTACCATCTCCACACCTCCTCCTCTTCATCCTTTTTGTCTTTGCGCGAACGCTTGGTTGGGGAAACAGGCTCCGCTTTGATCTCATGCTCCTGAAACAGGCAACGTTTTAAAAATTTATTAAAAACCCTATTTCATGCATTGTTGGATCCATTGCTTGATTTTTGTTTACCTTTTTAACCTTTTTCTTTTTGGGTTTGGCGCTGCCGTATTCGTCATCGAGCTCCTCTTTTGGGCGTTTCTTTTTGTTTTTCTTGTCCTTTGCTTCTTTTTTGATCTTTTTACGCGCAAGCAACGGAATGTCGTCATCGTCATCTTCAGCGCCGTCCATTTCATCGGAGGGTTCTTGTTTCCGCTTGCGCATCGCCAACGGCATATCCTCGTCATCATCGTTTTCATTTTCATTATCATTATCATTATCGTCGTCGTCATCATCGTTTAAGGCGCTATCATCCTCCGTATAGTTTGCCTCCTGTTTGGCCACAAACGATGGCTCATCGGCTCTAAACTGCGACATGGAGTAGTCACAGGAGCTGGCCTGCGACAAGTCAAAGTTATCCTCTTCCTTTTTAACATCCACAATGTGCTCCTCGTAGCCATTTTTATAGCCATTGCATTCAGATTGCTGTTGGAGCTGCTGGAGATGTTGCTGTTGCAATTGGAGCTGCTGCTGTTGCTGTAGCTGCTGCTGTTCCTGTAGCTGCTGTTGTTGCTGCAGCTGCTGTTGTTGCTGCAGCTGCTGCTGTTGCTGGAGTTGCTGCTGTTGCTGGAGAAGCTGCTGTTGCTGGAGGTGCTGCAGCTGTTGCAACTGAAGTAAGGGATCATCATGGTCATTCGTGTGTGGTTGTGAGACGGGCTCTGGCTTAACGAACACACCATCGTAGGAGGGATCTTTCGTGGATGAGCCATGTCTAGAACTTGAACTGGAATGTTTGCTTTTCGATGATGATGAAGACGATGACCCCTTGTGGCGTGAGCTCGACGACGACGAAGACTTGTGCTTATCTCGACTGGAAGAACTGCTGCTACTGCTGCGATCTTTGTCGCGGCGCTCTCTGTCCTTAGACGATGAGCTGCTGCTGCTGCCGCTCTTATGATGATGATGGCTTGACGAAGACTTGTGCTTGCCGTCCTTATCGCGATGACTGGACGACGATGACGATGAGCTGCGATGTGAGTTACTGCTGTCGCGCTCCTTATCCCGATGCTTGTCCTTGCCACTCGATGAGCTACTACTACTACTTTTATGCTTATCCTTATCGCTGCAAAAAGTGTTTAATTGTATGCATTAGCCCAGGGGCATACAAAGAGTATAATGTGATTCGGAACACCTACCGACTGCTGCTACTGCTGCTTTTATGTTCCCTTGATGAGCTAGAGCTCTTGTGCTCGCTGCGTTCCTTATCACGATGCTTATCCTTGCTGGATGATTTATGTTTACTGCTGCTGTTGCCTCCACTGTTGCTGCTGCTGCTATGATGATGATGGTGATGGTGTCCATTTGTGGTTACACCATTCGATTGCACTTCGCAGCTGCCGCCATTTTGCACGTGTACATTCTGCAACGCAAATCAAAAGCGAAAAAAAAAATAACAAAGATGGTAAAATGGGGGATTCAATTTGAAATACAGACTACTAGTATAGAATCCATCACAGCTATTTACGAACAATTTCGCAGTCGTCAATACTTTGTTATATATGTATATATATGTAGTACACGTATGGAAATATTTAGAGCTCTACAATTATTCGACTTATATTTATGTATGTAATTTTTGTGTGATTGTATGTGTGAATGTAATACTTGCTATAACTGAAAACGAAATGAAGCATTGACTACCTGTGCGATGAAAAGCATTGTGTGCATGTGCATGTGTCTGTTTGTGTGTGACACATTTAAGTAGCAACTCTGCAAGTCAATTGTCAATGATTTACAAAACTCACAGCTCTTTATGTAGCAATGTGTATGTGTGTTAATATGTAAGTGGATGTAGACACACCACACCACACCACCACGTGGTGAAAAATCAACCCTAACAAATTCAAATGTATTGTGTTTCCGTGCAAGAGAAAATATTTAAGTCAAGAAGAACACATGGCGGCGACAGTTAACAGGATACAAAGGGAGGGGAGGAGGGCACCCCTTGCAGCACTGTTGATTTTTCTGACGTTTGTGTTCATACTTACTGCCCACCGTGACTTTTAACGTGAGCGGTGTAACAGCAGCAGATCAAGGCTCTTTTTTTTATTTGTGTGTGCATATGTATGAGTGTGTACAAACGTACGTACACATGTGATTACTTTGGCACCCTGCGCAGTGTGACCAAATTTTTACAAACGTCAAAAATACGCAAAATACTATAACACAATTCACAAAATGTATTCGTTCGAATTTATTTTCAAAACCAAAGCGGCATCTACTTTGAATTAAATATTTTTCCTTCACTAATGTTTTTTTCTATAGTTGAGCAATATATATATACATATAAATATATATATATATATATAAATATTACAGTGTGACAAAGTCTATATTTATGCACAAAAGCCATCGTAGTCATCAAACAATTGTAAAAATAAATTATATAGCACACTTCAGAAAATTATTGATGCACGCAAAATACCACACTAGTATTTAGAGCAGCGAAAATCGGTCACACTGTGCCAAATACACATTGTCGCTGTGTCGTTGCCTCTCGTCGATTTCCTACCGTCTGCCTTTGCCTGCTACTACTTGCATGCATTGTCGCCATTTTCGTAAATTACCAAAAGGCCTTTTACTCTTTATTGCAATGCGACTACGCATGATTTAGGCGCAGGTCGGTCGACACTTGCATTGGTTGCAAGTACTTATGCATTTTTTACATGTGAAAATTATCAACACATTCGCACCGTTCGTTAATGCACTTGCTGAACAGATGAAAATTACATAAAAATAAATACGTCTCGAAATTACTTACATTTTCAGCAGCCACATCCCCACTCATTTTGCACAATTTCTCAGTTGGCAGTGCGGCGCTCACGGCTTTTTCCCAACTTCACTTTTTAAAAATTATTTTCTACACCTCTATATGTTGTAGTTAATATATATTAGTTTTTAAAAGCCGTTGCACACGACTGCAAGTGCTACTTGTGCCTTTGCATTTAGTGCGCGATGGTACAAAATGATATTTTTTTTCCCAAGTCCCCAATATTACACTTAGAACAGTCTCTTTCTTTTACAGCGCGCAGCGGCCACGCGAACACGTTCGTACCGAATCTACTTCGAACTGTATGCTGTTTGGAGATGTACACATTGCACGCCAATGGGTTTCGATAGTTTTCGGACACCAGCATCGATAAGTCGAGTACCAGCTTTATTTTAGTATTTCTTAATAGTAATTTTTGCAAACGTTTTGGGTGCACACTGTTTGCAATTCACAAATTAATACACATAACATACGTATTAAGAGTTTTTTTTTTTTATCAGATAAAAAATAAGTTGCAAATCAAATGGCCAGTCGTGGTGCAACTAGTGTTATCACCGCCACGACTGGCATTATTCATACCACTGTAACGTCAACGGTAACGGCATTGCAAACAATCACCAATGTGCTCAACGTTAGCTCCGTGCACTCAAACAACGTGAACATCTCAAACAACACGCACGTAGGACTCGGAGCTGCCGTAGGTGGAGGCGCCAGTGGAAACGATGGTCACGGTCCGGATGGCGATACAGCCAAACCAATGTATCCGCGTCTATTCAACAAAATTGTGCTAACGTTAGAGAACAGTCTCATACCTGAGGAGAAAATTGATGTGACGCCGTCGAGTCAGGACGGACTCGATCATGAAACGGAAAAGGATTTGCGCATACTTGGCTGTGAGCTAATACAAACGGCGGGCATACTGCTACGATTGCCCCAAGTGGCCATGGCCACTGGCCAAGTGCTTTTCCAGCGCTTCTTTTACTCGAAGAGCTTCGTGCGCCACAATATGGAAACGGTCGCCATGAGCTGTGTGTGCCTCGCCTCCAAAATTGAGGAGGCACCACGTCGCATACGCGACGTCATCAACGTCTTCCATCATATCAAGCAAGTGCGCGCACAAAAGTAAGCATTTCAATTAAAACAGTTAGAGCTGCCTACGGCGGACAACTTCTTTAGCTAGGCAATTTTTTGTAAACCCAAATTATTTTCTACCTTCTGTAGAAGAAACTGTCATTCCACATAGACATATATTTGCATGTTTGATTTTGTTTTTGCAGGGAAATAGCGCCCATGGTGCTGGATCAGTACTATACGAATATGAAGACTCAGGTTATCAAAGCGGAGCGTCGTGTGCTCAAGGAACTTGGCTTCTGTGTGCATGTGAAGCATCCACATAAGCTGATTGTCATGTATCTGCAGGTGCTGCAGTATGAGAAGCACGAGAAACTGATGCAAATGTCTTGGAACTTTATGAACGATTCGCTGCGCACGGATGTCTTCATGCGCTATACGCCGGAGGCGATTGCCTGTGCGTGCATTTATTTGAGCGCACGAAAGCTCAATATACCGCTGCCGCATAATCCGCCGTGGTTTGGTATATTTCGGGTGCCAATGGCCAATATCACGGATATTTGTTATCGCGTAATGGAGCTTTATACGCGCGCCAAGCCGGTTGTGGAGAAGCTCGAAGCAGCCGTCGAGGAGCTGAAGAAGCGTTATATCGATGCACGCAACAAGACCAAGGAGGCAAATACGCCGCCTGCTGTCATCACGGTGGATCGCAATAATGGCTCTCACAATGCCTGGGGTGGATTTATACAGCGGGCCATGCCGCTGCCCACAGAGAAGTCGCCGAAGAAGGACTCCCGTTCACATTCACGCTCCCGGACACGCACGCAATCGCGTTCGCCACGCTCACGTACGCGCAGTCATTCGCCAAGTCGCGAGCGATCGAAAAAATCGCATCGTGATCGTGATCGGGATCGGGATCGAGATAGGGACCGTGATCGCGACCGTGAACGTGATCGGGAACGTGATCGTGACAGGAGTCGCTCGTCCAGATCTCGGTCGCGGTCAGCGCCCAAACACAAAAAGAAATCGCGTCACTATTCGCGCTCGCCCACACGCTCCAGTTCGCCGCACAGCAAGCATCGGAAGAGGTAAGTGTGCCGCGGATCCGAAAGGAAGGCTGCAGCAACTTGTGCATACTAACCTATTACCCCATCCAACAGGAAATCGTCGAGAGAGCGCTCCGATTACTATGTAAAAAAGGAACGCTCTAACAATACGGGCAACAACAACATTAGCGATAGCGACAAGTACCGCAACTCCAGTTCCAATGCGGCCAAATCGCACAATCGCTACTCACATCGTGGCAGTGGTGGTGGCGGAGGAGGAGGCGGCGGCGGCGGTGGTGGTGGTGGTCATAACAGCCGAGGTGGGCACAAGCATCGCGAGAGCGATCGTACTAGAGATCGCAAACGTTGATGAAAAAACTCTATACTAATTGTACCGGAAAATGCTTTTTGATTTTTTACTTTATTTTTTTTTTTGTATTTATTTTGATTGCAACTCACATTTGCGCTTTAAGTTGTAAATTCAAATTATAATTTTGAACGTCATTGTTAAAATAAAGTAAAATTGATAAACAATAAGTAAATGTGCACAATATAATGCGTGTTTAAGCAGAGGCAAGTTCTGTCTGACATAACTGCAGTCGAACTGTATTGAAGTGCCTACGAAAGAAAGAAAGATCACAGTAATGCGTATCACAAAAACGAGACATGTTTACAAAAAAAATTAATTTAAAAATCAATTCGAATTCCTTTTGGTTGCCAAGTGCTGTTTGAATTTCAATTTCAACTCTAGTGCAGATTTATTAAAACTTTTTTACTTTTAGCTGGGCAATCAAAACGCATGCAATGAATATATATATATGAATATATAATGGGTGACATGTGTATTGTGCAATACAATCGACCGGCATTTATGCTTCCATTATGAGCAATTTTGACTCATATTTAATTAACCCTACACTACATATTGGTACTTAGGCAATAGATTATAGATCTTGGCGGCCACAGCAGCAGCAGCGCGCATATCCTGGGTAGAGCATACTGTTAGAATAACGGCGCAGCTCTGACTGGGACCCGCTCGTAGTTCTTCAAATAAGAGACTATATCGACATAGGAGATCAATCACATCTACACTTCCATAGTGTACGAGAGCAGCGAGATTTGTGGATGCTGCAGCGACACATCCCGGAACTCGGGCGTAAAGCTTAGTATGAAAAAGCTAAATATGGTCGCTATAATCCATTCGGAAATTGTGCTTATCACATGATAATACCAGCCGCCATCCGAGGGATACCTGCAAAGGGAATTAAGTGTTATTGTCCTGCCCAAGGCATGATTTCAACGGCTTACCACTTCCGTGGGTCTTGTCCGTCAAACAGTATATGTGACATGACACCAGTCACTGCCAGCATTATAAACAGAATAGTACAACAGACGGACATACCCAGGCGTATGTGCGCAGTCTTTTTCGTGCCAGCCATGGGATATATCGAGTATGTGATTAACGCCTGCATCCAAAAGTATAAAGTGCCGAAGCCGAAGCAGCAGAACGCTCCAATAAAGTGGACAATGCGCACATTGGTTTCCTGAAAGTTGCCTACAAAGCTAATGCCCAGGCAGGACAACATGCCGAACCAAAAGGCTATACTATTGTGGCGGAGCACAGTGGTGCCCAGATCCGGATGATGATCGTGTAGTTGCAATACATGACGATAACGCACATAAATTGTGAGTCCCACTGGAAATGAAAATAAGATCAGTACAACAACAGACTGTGTGCGGCACTCAGCACATGACTCATGCTTCCCCGACTCGAGATACGAGTTGTGTTTGGGAATGCAGCGATAGCGAACTCACAAAGAACACTGCCAATGTTAATTAGTTGACCGAAAATACAGCTCTCCGGTGAGTAAGTGGCTGCATCGCTAATGTACGGCACTGTGGGCACCACATGACCCTCCAGGACAGCCACAATATAACTGCGAATCGGCAAAAAGGGTACAGAACAATAACAAACGGTACTTTGTTGGGAATTGAGAGGAGAATAACCACTTACGTGCCCAGAAATGTCACTTGAAAGATGAGAAAGACAGCAACCGGCAATAGATAAATATACGACATTATGCCAGCAGCAGCTATGCAGCGAGAGAAACAAATACGGATATTTTATTGCTGCGCAATACAGATTTCGTGCGTTGGGGGTTTTTTTTTCATGTGAATGCAACGGCAACTGCAGCACTGCCAACTTGACTCATAAAAAGACTGGCCAATGGTAGCACACCAAAAAGTACGACAACTGTGCGAATCCAATCGGCAAATTGGTGCTGCCCATCACTAATTGTAAGCAAAGTGGCATTTGAAATTGAAATCTTGATAAATATAACTAACATATATAAAAAAAAACATTTGAGAATTTGCTGAAATCGGTAGGTAGTCGTGTGCGTGTGTTAATGTTAATACAAATTGTTTTAATTTATGTAAGTGTAACCTTGCAGGCAACTGGGCATGAGTTGTTTTGTGGAAATCGACGGCTCCTACTTGGAAGGTGGCGGACAGGCTCTGCGCAATGCTTTAACTCTGAGCGTAATACTAAATCGTCCGGTGCGTGTGGTCAAGATACGTGCCAATCGTCCAAAGCCGGGACTATCCCATCAGCATTTGCATGGCGTTAATTTGCTGCGCGACATTTCGAATGCCGAGGTCAACGGAAATACGTTGCACTCCACAGAACTGACGTTTACGCCGCGCACGATCGCCGGCACCATGTACAAGGTGGACACACGGACCGCCGCCAGCATAACACTTATATATCAGATGGTCATGCCGGTGCTGCTTTTTAGTGGCACATCGTCACGCATTGATGTCACTGGTGGCACAAACGTATCGTTTGCCCCGCAAGTGGAATATATGCAGCAAGTGCTGCAGCCTAATCTGAAGCGTTTCGGCGTTAGTTTTGATCTCAAGGTGCTGCATCATGGCTTCTATCCACGCGGCAATGGCCGTTGTATGCTTGACCTGGAGCCGCTTCGCTCGCTGAATGCCGTGCAATTAAATGACTTCGGGCAGTTTCGATCAGTCAAAGGTGCCGCCTACTATGCCGGCCGGTTGCCAAAGTGCATTGCCTTTGATATGCAGCATTCGGCGGAGCGTGAAATACATCGCCTGTGGCCGGATCACGAGTGCAATATACAGGTGTTCAAGCATCCACCGGACAGGGCGCGCGATAACGGTGCCGGCATCATACTGACCGCGCTAACCAGCACCGGCTGCGTAGTGGGTGCGGCCACTGTGGGCGAAAAGAACATCGATGGGCATTTGATTGGCTCGAATGCCTCCTGTGAACTGGCCGGCTACATTAAGAACGAAATCTGTGTGGACACCCACATGCAGGATCAGCTAATCATCTATATGGCCCTGGCCAGCGGTTGCTCGTGCATCCGTGCCGGCGCACTGACCAAGCACACACGAACAGCCATTTATGTGGCTGAGCAAATGGCTGGCGTCAAGTTCGTCATTGAGTACGGCAATTTTGGGCAAACGCTTATCAGCTGTGAGGGCATTGGACAACGGAATGCATATATGTAAGGGCGGACGGTATACTCACACACACACACACACACACACATACACACACATACACTCACACTCCCACGCATACACAAATAGCGAGAGTGTAAAATAGTAAACGTCAAGTCTGTTACACACTTAAATTATTTATGTTAAAAAATATATATAAATATATATTTGTCAAATAAATATATATAAATGCGCCTAGATGCGGCGGAATATAGCCAAGAAATGATCACCCTTATTGCGCACCACCTTGGCGCCCTCTTCACTGCTCTGGTATAGCTTGGGTGTAATAGGATCGGCATTCTGCAAAGATATAGATATACAGTTTAGATTAAGATCTAGATGGATAGTCAGTATAGTATTTTAGGTGAATTTTATATTTCAAGGGGAAGAAATCGCAAATGCGCTGATTTGATTTCATGCATGTTTCTTATTGGAATGTTAACTTATCTAAGTCGATTCGTTTCCTGTTCCCAATCCGATTCTATGTTCGGATGCCAAAAGTTTAATTCTCTTCATTCTTAACGTCTACAAATATTAACTATTGTTTACTCTTTTCCCACCTTGAACCTAAATTTTCAGTCAATGGAATTGAAGCATGTCACATAGATCTTCGTAAATGTGGTTGAAGCGGTCTTATCTACATATGTATGTATATACTTACAGCTTCCTCGTCACTGAGTCGTTCATACAATGGATGCTGTGTCATGTGTGAGACGATCCACTTGTGAAGATCCTCCACATCCGTCATCGTATATACCAGGCCCTGCGGCAGAAGACGGATATTATTAAATTATTGTGAATTACCGTTTCCGGTTGAGTTCTTACCCCGCTCCGCAGAACGTATGCGTATTCAGAGAGCAGTGCCTGGTTGATGATGCGCCACTTATGTTTGGCGCGCTTGAAATGCGGATCGGGATACAAAAAGAACATCTTCTCGAGTTGGCTCTTTTGGAAATAGTTTGGCAAATATTTCATCGCATTGGTGCGTATGCAGGCAATGTTCTGGTATGCCGTTGTTTCGGCATTTTTCATCCTTAGCGCCGCAATGCGATCGATTACATAGTCGGACACTTTGACTCGTATCTCCATGCCAATGGCCAACTTGTCGGGATACATTTCACCCAGGGTGACTAGAAAGCCGCCGTAACCGCAGCCTATGTCAGCAAATTCGACTTGCTGCTCGTTGCCAATGTTGGGGTACAGTGAGCGCCAGTCCACATCCTCTGGGCGGGCGGGACTGTATTATAGTTAAACTTAGTAAAGCTAGTTTTATGAAGGCTCAAAAACTTACTAATCAAAACTGTGATCCGCTATGGGATTTGAGTGTGCCCGTTGGCGATAAAAGCGCTTCTGTGGCAGCCCAGTTACCGACGATGTTGCGGGCAGCGTATCGCCCTCCTGGCTGTTGGTCACCATTTAGATAATTATTTCTAAGCCTAATTAAATTTGTATCAACAATTGGTTTAACATGCAAAAGTGCATGCGGCACATGAGTTATTATCGATGTTTTCAATAGTATCGATAGCTTGTATGGCAGTTGGCAGTCCCAAAATGCGAGCTGCCATTGTGACCTTATCGATTGTTTTGCAGCACTAGTTGCCATCCCTAGCGCATTGTGTATGCATTACGCATTTGCGAAATTCACCAGTAATACGTTTTAAGCCAATTTTAAGCCAATTGCCGTAGCGGCGCTTGTGCTCAAACCCTTACCAATTGCAGCCGGCAAACCCGCCACACCTCAGCTAACGTGGCCATGTACGCCACCAATAATGGCAGCACAAATAAGGCGCCAAATAGGTAAGTCTCTCTCGCAGAGCTCGAATCGGTGTACAGTGTGTACAATTTTCTGTGTGTTTTGTGTTGTTTGATTTTTATTTTTTTTAGCAATGCCACATCGATGTTTGACAATACCATTACTGTGACGCCGATCAAAATGGAGCTAAGTGACGCTCTGGCCAAGTCAGGTTCCACAGCCACAACGCCGGCCCTGCGGCGTCCAAACGCCGTCATTGTCACGTCACAGCAGCTGACAGTACCCATGCAAACGGGCCTGTCCGTAACGAACAGCGGCGGCGGGAATGCGGCATATACGACGGGCATGACCGTGACATCCACCACAATGACAACGACGGCGCCGAAGGAGAAACCGACGAAAGCGGCGCGCGTTCAAGTGGTACGCAAGCCGCCGCCAACGATTGAAAACTTTTGGCCGAACATATTGAGCGAGGTGAATGGCATTGGTCAGGTGGATGCCAAGCATCAGGTGCTTCCGCTGGCGCGCATCAAGAAGATCATGAAACTGGACGAGAATGCCAAAATGATAGCGGGCGAAGCGCCGTTGCTGTTTGCCAAGGCCTGTGAGTATTTTATTCAGGAGCTAACAATGCGCGCCTGGGTGCACACCGAGGAGAGTCGTCGCCGTACGCTGCAGCGGTCGGATATTGCGCAGGCGATTGCCAATTATGATCAATTTGATTTCCTAATCGACATAGTGCCGCGTGAGGAGATCAAACCCTCAACTACGCAGAAAACCAAAGAGCCAACCAGCTCGAATGTATCGGCGGCATCTGCTGTGGCTGCTGCTGCCGCTGCTGCGGCAGCAACTGCTGTTGCCAGCAATAATAATCCCAACGCTAGCTTTACAACCGGCAATGTTGTGAGTGGCGCCAATGTACCTGTGGCTACTTCAGCTGCCGCGTCTGGCCTCAAGCTGGACGCCACTGCGGCCGAAGTGCTCGGCTTCAGCACAGTCAATCCAGATTTGTTTGCGGCGGCAGCCGCCAGCAGCAATCAGCAGCTGCAGCAGCTGACAACGCAACAGCATCAGCCACAGCAAGTGCAGATCATACAGCAGGGCGCCGGTACACAGCAGCTGCAATACTTCATAGCGCTGCCTGGGCAGCAGCCCACGCAGTTGGTGCAGCAGCTCCATCAACAGCAGCAACAACAACAGCAGCAGAACAGTCTCGGTATAAATATTGTTGCACAGCAGCCGACGCAGCAGCTAATACTCACCGCCGGACCCAATGGTCAGTTGACAGCGACGCCGGCGCCCACAACAGCTGCTCAGCAGCAAACGGCGCTGCTCCAGAACCTGGCCCAGCACCAACAACAGCAGCAGCAACAACAGCAGCAACAGCAAATACAACTGCTGCAGCAGGTGGTGACGCCAACGGGCGAGTTAACCAATGTGCCGGTAAGTGGGTTATGATTTTGCAATTTAATGCTCGTTGCTAAATGTTTCATTTATAAAATCAACAGATTGCCATCAGTGCCAATCAGCTGCATTTGCTGCGTCTGCAGATGCAACAACAGCAACAGCAGCAGCAACAACAGCAGGTTGCTGCTGTGCAGGCAGCAGCGGCGGCGGCAGCGCAGCACAATCAACAGCAGCAGGTGATAATACCCACACAATTGCTAACAGCACAGCAGATACTGCAGCTGGGTGGCACGCCCACAAATGCAACAACTGTGACACAGCAGCAGCTGCAGCAGCATCAACAGCAGCAACAGCAGCAGCAACAACAACAACAACAACAACAGCAGCAGCAGCAGCAACAACAACAGCAGCAGCAACACCATCAACAGCAGCAGCAGCATATACACATAAGCAGCAACAATCCAAACAACAGCGGTAACAACAACAATAACAACAGCAGCAGCAACAATAATAACAACAACGCAGCGTCTATATTCATAAATGCGACGGCGTCGAACGCCCAAGTAGCGACGCAAGCGCAAACACAGGGCATAACAACATTAACCACAGATCGTACGCTGAACAGCGGTTTTCGGTAAAACCTAATATAAAGCGAACATTAGCTTAAGTGAAAAGCAAAAGCCCAAAACAAAATACACCCAACATTGGACAGCACACGACACCAGCAACCACCTAATTGTTAAGGATAAGTTAAAATTTAAGCTAAGTTTAACATGTTTAGCATTGAATTAAAGTCCAAACATTTTGGGCCAATTAGCAATCATATCGAAGCATCAGGAGGCAATTGGTAATAGCATTTGTTGGCGTTGGCATATTGATTGCGCCCGTGTCCTGCCATTCAGTTTCGTACTAATGTATACATGTGTATATTAGATGCAGCGGAGAGAGTTTAATTAGCTAGCTCCTAAGTACCAATTAATTAAGCAATTGTATAAATAGAAGATACATTTTTATTATGTAATGTATTTAGTGTTCAGCAGCAAGGTGAATTCCAATCCAGCCCAAGCAGGCGGCCTAGCAGGGAATCTCTTTATATAATTCGAATGTGTCCTGCCTAATGTACATATCATAACGAATTGAACTAAATTGGTTTGCCCAACGACTCGCACACGAAAGCATCTAGCTACAATTTCAAGTTGCCAACTTAATTCTTAAGTTTCACTCCCTTTTTATAGGTGTCTGTGTGTGCGTGTGTATATACCTAAAAATAGTTCTAAACATTTAAATGGCATCGGCTCAATTAGCATTTCCTGGCTTTGCACCTGAGCTGCAGGTTTCACATTCTATTTTAACAATACGTAACAAGAGAAAAGCCCCTCCCCCCCAAAAGAAAACATTTTATAAATATATATCTATATATTATATATATATATATTGTACTTGTATAGTTAAATATTAGTATTTTGCAAAATAACTCAATTGAATGTGGGTTATCTAGGCGTTAGCCAACCAAGCTCATCTCCCTGTCTTTAACCAAAAAGTACAGCTCTCTGATTTCCTCGCTTAGAGGAATATTCGTCTTCTTTCTGTTTGTAATTAAGTTAAGCAATTCAACGAAATACAAAAAAAAAAACATAAAAGAAAAAAAAACAAAACAAACAAAAAATCAAAAAAATGTATAATCAAATGAATGTTGCTCATTTCTTGTTGGCCAAAATCTTGTTAATGTCCTGCAGCTCGCGCGTGCTCCACGGCTCCAGCGGATCGGGCGGCGATTGCGTTTTCCGCCCATGTGCGGAACGTCTGCGCGACGCCTGCTGGCTGCGTTTGCTTTCCAGTTCCGCGTCGCTCTCCTCCGGCGAGACTCTGCAAAGTGTGCGCCACCAAATAGCCAAATATGACATGGTATATCAAATATTTACAAAGCTTTAGCTATGATAAACTAATTATATTCATTACATGATGAATGTTGACAGCTTTAGATGCCAAATTGATTGAATTGAAATGTGTGTATGTAATTTATGTATGTATGTATGTGTGTCCGTGTGTGTATGTATGTATGTGCGTGTGTGTATGTGCGTATATATGCATGTGAATTATCTTCTATACCAATAGCAGACCGAGTTGTCTTATTGCGCGGGAAATTTAAATAAGAAAATGTATTTATTAACGCTGCCCTCCTCCTCGATTCTCAAAAATGTAAGTAAGGCTTGCAGGCTTCACGCGTGAATTAGACGCAGGCGGCTTCAAAGTGGAAGCATAGGAGCCGGAGGAGGAGCACCTAGGGGGCGGAGCAGGAGGCGTATGCTTGTAGGTATGTATGTTTGTATGAATATATATGTTTGTATGTTTGTTTGTATGTATGTATATATGTATGTGTGCATGCATACATGTATGTATGTACATATGTAAATAGGTAGGTATGTGTGTATATATTTGTGTGTATGAATGTATGTATTAATGTGTGTTGTATGTATGTTTGTATGTATGTTTGTATATATGTATGTATTTATTAAGCATGTGAATTGTCTTCTATATCAATAGCAGACCGAGTTGTCTTGTTGCGCGGCAAATTTAAATAAGAAAACGTGTTTATTAAAGCTGCCCTCCTCCTCGATTCTCAAAAATGTAAGTAAGGCCTGCAGAGTTCAACTATGAATTAGACGCAGGCGGCATCGACGCTGGAAGCTGAGGAGCCGGAGGAGCACCAAGGGGCGGAGCAGGAGGCGTATGTTTGTAGGTATGTATGTATATATGTAGGTATGTATGTACACATGTAGGTATGTATGTATATATGTATATAGGTATGTAGGTATGTAGGTTTGTATGTATATATGTATGTATGTATGTATGTATGTAGGTATGTACGTATGTATGTAGGTATGTATGTATATAGGTATGTAGGTAGGTATGTATGTATGTATGTATGAATGTATGTATGTATGTATGTATATAGGTATGTACGTATGTACGTATGTATGCATGCATGAAGTTATGTATGTAGGTAGGTATGTATATATGTGTGCGTATGTATGAATGTTTGTAGGTATGTATGTATATATGTGTGTGTACGTATGTATGTAATAATGTGTGTATATATATGCGTGTGTATGAATGTATTTTCACATGAATTTTGACCAAGAATAATGTTGCCAGGCTTTGCCCGTGGCATGTTTAAAATAAATTCTCTCAAAGATCTTTGAAAATGAGTTTTAAACCAGTCAGGCAACAAGTCAGTCAGTCAGGACAAACAGTTATATATATAGAGATAACAAAATTTAATTTTGTAAATTGGAATATTCTTGATAGCATAGGAATTTTAGTCTCAAGCCTGGAGCCCAAGTTCTAGAGAAACCCTATGTGTAATATTAAAATAGAAAAATGTGTTTAAAATTTCGATTTTAACGGAAACTTTGGCAGGATTAAAAATCAAATCAAAATCATTTGCTTGCATATGCTCCTCCGATATCCCCCAATTCCCCGGAATCCACCAATGCGGAACTCACTTGTTTCTGCGTCGAATTCGTGCGCTTTTGGCGCGATGCGCTGCCTCATCCTGGGCTGGCTGGCATTTGCGTAGATGGAACTGCTTCATTGTGGCATGCACCTGGTCGGCTGTGGGCAAATCCTCGCTATCGGCGCCGCCATTGCCATCCTCGGTCTCAACATCCGCTTCCTGTTCAATGGTCAGCACCTCCTCGGCGACCGTCTCTTCGAAATTGAAGCCCTGGAATGGCACGATTTGAGCAGCTTGTGCCGAGGATGCATAACCTACCGTCACCGTGTCCAGATCCGGCAGATGCTGGCCCCAGACCGATGACATATGGGGCTGTTGGGCATCGTAGTTGGGCGACCGTTTGATGTCCGCCTTGGAGAGTGCGTTGTGTGTGCGCTTGGCCAGCGATAGTTTGCCCAGGATGGGGCCACCGCTGTCGCTCTCCTCCGTCTCGACCTCGGCAAGCATGTTCATGAACTCCTCCAGCTTCTTGGGATCGACGATTTCCTTGGGATCTTGAAACAAATTGGTCAGATTGCTGGCCATGGGCACTGGCAAAGCGGGTGTCGCTGCCTTTGCCGTCTGAGCTGCTCCAGCTCCAGCTGCGGATGCAGGTGCAGGTGCTGGTGCTGGAGATATAGTTGCTCCAACTGCCGGCACAGACATCTTTTTGGCCAGCTGCGGCTGCGTCTTAAGCGTCTGCTCGACAAGATCGAACGCCCTGTTCGCCAGCTGCTGCAGTCCGGCAAAGTAGTGCGGATCATGCGTGTCCGGTCGTTGATCGGACATCAGGATCAGCTCACGAAACGGATCCGGCACGGCTGCAGTCACAATTGTTGCTGTTGATGTTGCTGTTGTTGTTGAGCGCAGGGGCACACCATTGCTGGCGGCCGGATTGCTGGCAAAGGTGAGCATATCCATGGCATTGGTGAAGTCGGATTCCGTGTGCAGATTGTATGGGTCCTTGAGCTTCTGTTTGGTCACCTTGACGGGACTCGATATGGAGGCGCGTCCCCACATCAGGCGACGCATCTCCTCCCCAGTCATGCCGCGCTTCTTGAGCGCCGTCAACGTGACCCGTCCCACCCGCTGCAGCCGGAACAAAAAACCAACACGAGAGATTGCATTAGATGCCAGACAGGATCTGGCTGGGACCACTTGGGCTCACCTTCCAGTTGGAGACGGCACCCTTGCGCTGCTTGGCGCGCGTCTTGCTCTTGCTCTTGATGACCATTACGCCGCGCACCTCGAAGCCCGTATCATCGGCGGGCCCCAGCGGTATGGAGTATGCCTCCAGATAGCCCTTGGCATCCGCCTGCGGCACGGCGCGCTCCAATGTCACAACAATCTTGGCCCACTGCTTCATCCACTCCTTCTCCGACTGCTCGATGACGGTCACATAGGTATTACCCATCATGGCAATCAACATGTTCAGCAGCAAAATCGGCACGAATATCATGAATATGACAAATACGGTTTTCGATAGATTCGGATATGTCGTCTGGTTCAGATCGGGATACTGTTGGGAATATTAAGAATTGCTTTTTACTCAGAAAATTATAAAAAAAGATGTCAAGAAATATCTCCCATTAGTTTAAGATTTACTTCTTTTTTGAGGTTAGCTTGGGTACAGTCCCGAAGAGTTGTTAAAGTTTGAGGTTAGTTTAGGCAAAGTTTCAAAAAGTAAGGTTAGATTCGGATACGTCGACTGATTCAGATCGGGATACTGTTGGGAATATTAAGAATTGCTTTTCACTCAGAAAATATATCCTATTAGTTTAAGATTAAGTTATTTTTTGAGGTTAGTTTGGGTACGGTCCCGTTGTTTTCAAAAAGTAAGGTTATATTTCAAGTTATAAGTCAAGTTCGAAAAGATATGTTCTTATATTCTGCTTTGAGGTTAGTTGAGTTCAAGTTTGAGGTTAGGTCCGATGCCAAGTGATACTCACATTGTAGTCACCCAGTGTGGTCTGGAAGAGGGCCATCCAGGTGCTGGTATAGGTATTAAACATGGTCGTCTGCACCTGCGGATGTCCCTTGTAGAGGAAATAAAATGCCTGCGAGAAGCCGCACAGCACAATCGAGTAAATGATGCCAAAGGTGAACATGTCGCCGGTTATCATCGAGTAGATCATGGTAACAAATGGACCCGTCAGACGTATGGCACTGCAAATGGGAGGAACATAAATGGACAGCTTTGGGTTTGGCTGATGGCGATTTCTACCCGGCAAAGAACATGAGCAGAAACCAGCTGCCGGGCACAGCGAAGATCAGGATGGCCTCCTCGGTGTCCGTATCGCCAATCAGACGGAATGGTATGCACGCCAGGATGAGTAGATTGGAGAACAGAAAGATTGCCTTGGCCGGCGCATGTGACTATCAAATCAATATACACAAACAATGGAAATATTTGAAAAAAAAGTTCATGTGGGGGGCAGCAGCAGGCAGGACCTACCAGCTGCTTGAGGAATGCGGATAAGCCCTGGTTCTTGATCTCGTCACCCTGCTGAAAGATCACATAGCTCAGGACGCCCGCTATGGTCGCCAGCTCGGCGCAGTAGCGCGCCACAGTTTGCGCATTGTAATCCTCGCCCTGCCCATTCCCATTCCCATCCAGTTCGGTGAGATGTGCCGCTGACGCGGACGCATCGCCATTGTCGCCATCGTCCGGTTCGTCGCCATCGTGTGCGGGTCGCAAATAAACGGATACGGAGAGGCACAGCAGGTGCGTGGACAAAATGAGCAAACGCTTCAGGAACTGATTCTGTGCAAAGGTCTTCCATTTCTCCTCGAGCAGGCGCTGTATAATGCCGCCATCCAACATGTCCAGATGCTCCGGCTTGGTGCCGTTTAAAATTATGAACAGCGCCGAGTTCCAATCTGCAATCAGATATATTAGGAAGCCGCATCTCTGTCGGATCGGACGAGTCTATCACATAGGAATATGATCGGACAAAACTTGCTTCCCTAATCCTCGGACATACAATGTGCAAGATTTGATCAATACGAGAATGCGATATCATATAGCTCCACAGGAGGAATCGGAGTACTCTATTATATGGCAGCTAGAGGAGTTGGGTACTCACTGGTGCGTCCGTCGGGCAGCAGCGTGTCCAGGGCGTTGAGCGGATAGCCGGAGCAGGTGATGTTGCTGTAGCGCCAGAACTCGCGGGCGGACAGCTCCAGCATTTCGCGGAAGACCTCGGCACGGCCCAGCTTGCAGGCGAGGGTGAGCGGAGTGAGACCCGTCTGGTTGACAATGCCATTCTTGGCCGGCGTCTTCGGATGCCGCAGCGCATAGCCGAACATGTCCAGCTTGTCGCAAACGACCACCATGTGTAGTATCATGTTGCCAAAGGAGTCCTGGGCATCCGGATCGGCGCCGCAGTCGACGAGCAGATTGTAGACGCTCTCGTTGGCACAGCAGGCGGCCCAGGCCAGCGGATATTCGCCCATGTAGGCGAGGCCCTCGTAATCTGTGCTCTTGGCCGGATTCGAGCGCTGCTGATCGCGTGGCAAGAAGAAGCTGCCGATCGCACGCTGATTGATATCGGCGCCCGCTTCGATCAGATCGGCGACCAGCTCGTTGTTGCTATACGCAATGGACAGATGGAGTGCACTGGCGCCGAGATACTCCTCGCCCTCCATTACGTCCAGCGCCAGATTGGGATAGACGCGCAGCAGGACGCGCGCCAGCTTCGTGTGTATCTTCGAGTCACAGATGATCAGCACATGGAGCAGACTCTCGCCGAGTGCGCCACGGTATTGCATCTGCCAGCAGGCCTTGTGATCCTCCCACTTGCCAAGCGGATCGTGTATGGAGAGCGAAGCCTCAATCGGTATGGTTACCTCGGTATGATCGCGATATTTCCAGCGCAAAAATTCGGCCCGATTGATCATCTGGCCCTTGCCATCGTTATACATGAACACGCCAAACTGCTCCCGGATCAGCTGCTCGACGGCAATCAGTCCGCCCGTATTGATCGCATCGATCAGATCGCCACCTGAAATGGGCCACACCCATGGGCTAGCTGCGATTCTGTCAAGGATTGGCTGCGTCATTGACCTTACCGCGCTTGTAGTCGGCCAGCTTGTAGAGCAGACATCTGCACGCCGTTGCCGAGGACTGCGAGATGACCGCGTCCAGTATGGCGCCTGGCTTCATTTCGGGCGCCTTCTTGCGCAGACATTTCTTCAGCAGAAACTTCATCCTGCCAGCTAGTCCACTGGCTTTGTCTTCCGTCCACGTACCTTCTGCCAGAACAAAGTGCAAGTTTGTTTGTTCGATGGCGATTCCAATCAATCTCAGTCGCTTCGTTGTCCGGGTAACCCCAAAAGCCCCCGACAGCCCCCAACTCTGAGAACGACTTGTGACAGAAGTCTAATAGGAAGTAGCAGACTAGCAAATACCCTCAACTCTCCACAGGCTACAATTTTTCTTCACTCGCTCGATTTATCTTCGGTGCTTATAGTCCGGTCTCTATGAAATATTCAGGTAGGTATCGAAAAAGTGAAATATTCCTAATCTTTATATACTATGCGAGAGCCTATATACCAAGTTTGGTCTCTCTAGCTCTTCTAATCTTTGAGTTGTTCCCAAAAATCGATGACACAAAATCGATATTTATCGATATTATGAAAATTGGATAACATATCGTACACGACTTTTAACTCGGTTTCCAGTTATGATTATCGATAATCGAAAAGATGATCAACTCGTATTAAGCTACGCTTAAATCGATATTTATCGATATTTTGAAAATTGGATAGCATATCGTACACAATTGTTAACTCGTTTGGATAAAATAAAAAATTATCATTTCGCAACAAGCTATTCTTAAAGAGCCATGCCTCAAAATCGATATTTATCGATATTATGAAACAGATTGGATATATCGAATATAGATGCTTCCTTCTGCCTGTTACATACGTTTGCAGGAAACGATAATACCCTTTTAACCAGTTTTCTATTGTGTGCGGGGTATAAATCAGTCAAACTAGGCCATATACCCTGGATATTTAATGGTTGGTAAATAGTAAATACGGTAGATTTTGTATTGCATTTTCTGTTTTTTTATTTAATTATGTATATAAATATATTTGTTTTTGTTGTCACTTAGGGCTAGAGTATTGATATCGGATATACTGTAAAATAAATTGTATAATGTATGTGTGTTTGCCTTGTTTCATTTTATTTATTTTGTTTTGTTTTTTTTTTTTAGCTTTCTTCTCTTCGCTTTCCTTTTAACTCCTTTCATCATTTCTTTGCTTGCGGTTTGCCTTCTAAACGTACTTTTAAATTATTTGCAGTGTCATTTGTTAAGAACGCGTTTACGAAATCTTTATTTTATTTTTGCTTTTATTACATATACATTTATGTATACATATATATGCTTTGTATATATATATAAATAGAAATAAGATTCAGAAAGAAATACATATAAATACATATATATATATATATATATATTTATATATATATGCATGTATATTTGTAAATATGTTATGTGTTCTATGTACCATATCTATCATATATATATATATGTATATATATTCTTTATCAGCAAATATCTTTGTAAAATACAAAATATATATATATATCATAATATCGAGACCGAATATAATTATGTTTGCTGTATTGATAAACAAGACAAAAAAACTCCACAAATTATAAAATTAATTTGCCCCACTGTGCACAGTGGGCTGCATCAACAATACAAATGGCATTCAAAAAATGGTTCAAAAATTTGTATATATTTACCCTACCAGCCAACTCAAGTCGAATGTTTAATTAATTGTAAATTTCAATCAAAAATCGTTCTCAATACTTTTCCGTTTTGGGGTTTCTTGTCAGATCTTGTCAGAATATGCTATAATTTGCGTAGGCTTTCTCTTTTGTGTATGTATATGTTATGTGTGTGTATATATATATATATATAAGTACTAGATATGAACAGTATGAAATGGAAAAGCCGCGAATGTTGAAAGTGTTGAATAGTTAATAAATCTGTTTCATGCATAATTCTTGTGACTAAATGCAACGTTAATTAATTTGAATATTCTTGTTGTTGTTGTTGTTGCTGTTGTGACTTATGTTGTATATATATCCTATATGAATAGAGTATACATATATATATAGCTCTAGGCGTATAAGTTTGGGCTTGGTCATTAAATTGTTGTTAATCAGTCGCAAAATGTATTTCATTTCTGTTGTTGTCATTGTTGCTGCTATTGTATACAAAATATATACTTTAATTATATGGTACTATATAGTAAGATGCCAATACAATCTATATGTATATATGTGTGTATATATAAATATATGCATATATAGTCTTAATGGAGCACTTATAGCTCGGCTTTCTATTGTTTTTTGCAAATACACAACAAATTTTCTTTAATGGCAACGATGCGCTTTATCGCAAGTCTTTTCGTTAAACACTTTTGGAATTGTTTTCAGTTTTGTTTTTTTTTTTTGTATCATTCTTTTATCAATACACTTGTCTTTTGTAAGATTTTGATTTGATTCTGGCGTTACATATTTGATTTGATTTATTTTAGTGTCATTTTACGCTTAGTTTTACGGTTTAGTTTTAGTTAAGTTATGTTAACAAAATACTCGCTTGATTGGCTTACGCATAAAACGTTTCAGTGTTCAGTACAGTCTATATATTCTGCTGTTGTTGTTGTTGTTGTAACTGTTGAATACGATTTGGGTTATATTTCTATATATGTCAATGCGCACGATTTTTTATTATCGCAAAAGGGAAGCAACGAATTTTTAGTAGCGAATGCGTTTTTCTAAAGACAAAGACTAGAAAAGTTTAAACCATAATCGAAAGCGTGTGACAAAAAGCGAATTGTTACAAAAAAAAAAAAGAAATTTCTTTTATATATATGCTATAAAATACATAATGTAGAGTTTGTAAATGTGTGTGTGTATATATGTGTGTGTGTGTGAGTGTGTGTGTATATAGGCCCGGCCGAGCTGCTCCCCAAGGCGAGAGAGATATATCGCGTCGCAATTAACTAACAAAAATATATGTTTATAGAGAGCACACATGAAATAGACTGAGAGTTGAAAGAATACATTGTAAAGCTCTAAAAAATATACATGTACACGGCATTTGTGTACTATATAAATCAATCTTGTTACTAACTTTCGCTCCATCGTCTTCTTTATCAACATTATCAACAGCATATATGGCCACAAACTTATGCGAAAATCATATAATGTGTAAAAATTATATATAAAAAATGTTTATGTAAAATACGCTTAACTAATTTGGACTAACTACTTAAACAAACACAAAAAAAGATATACTTATATATATATATGTATATATATGCATGTATATATATAAAGAAAACAAACACAAAGATAAATACGATAAAAATACAAAAAACGAGCAAAATTAAACGAATCTGCCTTAACATTTGTAATTTGGCAATTATTGAGCAACTGCAGTTGGGTATATATATTCGGGTACAGGGTAACTGCGGGTATATTGGCACACAACCAGTTAGCAGTACATACAATAACTGTGTATCTATCTCTCTCTCTCTCTATCCCCCTTACTCACTCACTCACTCACTCACTCTCTCTCTCTCTCTCTCTCTCTATTTGTCTCTCTCTAATTTCTAGCAGCACCGAGCAGTTAACACCGCGTTTGCTATTTACATGGCCTTGGCCAAAGTTTTGAAGGCAGCCTGCGTGCGCGCGGGGATTTCATGTTTGGCGTAAAAGGGGGAAAAGGAGCAAAGCTCACGAATATCCTAACCGTCGTCCTTGCCGGGTCGTGTGTTTTTGTCTATGTATGTGTGTCCTTGTGTATGGGTGTGTGTGTGTGTGTGTGTTAATGTATAATATTTATGCATCGATTATGCATATACGAGTTGAACTTATCTATGAGTGTATATTTAATAATATAGCTTATGTGTATGCGATGATGGTTGGCGCTACTCCTGCCATTCGTTCTCATCGACACCCTCCATTTCATCCTGCTCCAACTTGGTTGTGTACTCCATGCGCGCGCTAACCGATTTTTGGATCTGCAAGTCAAACCGAATAGTCAGTAAGTGACAGAGATTGGAAAACGTGAGACTCACCTCCTGCTGCTTGTTGCTTTCATATTCGGACTTGCTGCCAAAATTCGAGTGATCCGGTTTTTTAGCTAGCGCCGTGACTTGTTGTATGGACGATACTAAAAATGATCAATTCAAAAAGAGAATGAGGCAACTGACAAAAAGAGACAGACAGAGAGAGAGAGAGAGAGAGAGAGCGAGAAAAAGAAGGCAGTATCTTACGCGTGTCCATGCCCTCCGGCTTAAGGCTAACTTTGGCAGCGATCTTGTCGTTGCACGCAAACCAATCCTCAGCAGACAGCGTGGCGCTCCATGTAATGCGCGTGGGTGGGAACAAGTCATCTTGGAACAGTTCGCTCTGCAAATAATCAATGGAATATAGACATCGATTTCCAACTGCTTGTGCAGGTAAACAAATGGCATGCGGCAAGTGAAAGAAAGCTAGTTTTTAAGTTAGGTACCTTAATGCGCGGCACTGTAAAGCTGAGCGGTTCGATGGTTGTGTTTGTCAGCCTGTATGCCTTGGAGAACTCGACGCTGGCCACATCGCAGTGGTTCTTGGTGAGAAAACTGAGGCCCTGGTGCAACGAGGAGCAGCGATGATGCGACAGCGGGCATATATACGGCTCCTCATCGGTTATCTCATAGCAATAGATGGTGGAATCGCCCTTCCCGGTGACAAACAGTGTGGAGCTATCCTCATCATAATATGGAATTAGTATCGATGGCGACACATCCAAGCTGGCCGTATTCAACGGCGCAGTCAATTTTTGTGCATTGTACACGCTAATCTGACGTTCCGAGACTCTGCAATGGTTCAATGTGTGTGTATGTGTCAGTTATCAATATATGTATATGTAGGATAGGGAATAATGTGAACCGACTTGTCGAATCCGGTGCAGACAATGTAGTGACCCTCGAGCGCCCAGGTGATGCGTGCACCGCGCGTGCCCACGGGTCCGTTGCCCTCGCGTATAGGCGTCTCGGATTTGCGTGGATTGTAGACGCGTATTTTGCCATCTTTGCAAACGCTGGCGCCCAGCTTGCCACAGGGACTCCAGGCAAAATCGAATATCTGATCCGTGTGGCCGGTTAGTGCGCACTTTTCGGTCATTGTGCGCAAATCCCACAGCTTGATGGTCATATCATAGCTGGCTGTTAGCAGCACATCGGCGGCCAGCGGGTGAAAGCGTATAAAATAGATCTTGTCCAGATGTGCGGTCAATTCGCCTTGCGGCGTATTTGTTGGCTCACTCAGGCCACCCTCCTCGATGCGCCACAATTTGACAATGCCATCGTCGCAGGCAACCGCCAGACGCTGTGCATCAAACGGATCCCATTGGAAGTCCATAATGTTGCTGCCATTCACCAGCGACGGTATAACGCCATCGGGCAGACGCCCGGGACGGCTCAGCTCAAAGATGGCAATCTTACCGCCGGGCCCGGATAGCGGCACAGCGACACGCTCATGATTGGCATGAAAGCCATTGCATTCGCCCGGTATCTGCCGGCTCAGATTGCGCAAATTCTCAATGTGTGTCGACTTATGGCCGGGCGTGCCCTTCAAGTGACGAAACTTGGACACCTTGCCAAAGACGGTCGATGTCCGCTTGGTGGACGCCGCACTGAACGCCGCCTCTGTGGCCGATTTCTTGAGACCAGCACCATTGCCGCGCTGTCGATGCTCCTCCATTAGCTTGCCCTCGGGCACCGAAATGCGTTTGCTGTCAATGCCGCTGGCGGGCATAACATTGCTGTTGCCGCCCAACTGCTGGCTGGGCTTCAGCGGCTCCACCTTGGAGCTTTCGCGGCGACTAAATGAAACAAACAGTTTGAGTTAGGTAAGTGAATTTCTTAAAAAGAATAATTAATAAATTTGATAAGGTTCTCAAAAGGAACTCGTTGCTTTTGTTGTTGCAGCGAGTGCCTACTCGTTAGTTCTGGACGCAGACTCGTTCGCCTGTTCTGGCGAGTAGAATAAAGCTTGCTCTATAAAAAAAACGAACCATAAGTTCGCGGAGAAAGCTGCGAGAAACTAGGTTCGCACCTATTTGAACCCCTTCTAAAACGCGCGAGTAGTCATTAGGCATACTTTGAATGCCGCGAGTGTTTATTCGTTAGTTTTGGACGCAGACTCGTTCACCTGTTCTGGCGAGTAGAATAAAGCTTGCTCCATAAAAAAACGAACCATAAGTTCACGGAGAAAGCTGCCAGAATCTAAGTTCGCACCTAATTGAACCCCTTCTAAAACGCGCGAGTAGTCATTAGGCATACTTTGAATGCAGCGAGTGTTTATTCGTTAGTTCTGGACGCAGACTCGTTCGCCTGTTCTGGCGAGTACAATAAAGCTTGCTCTATAAAAAAAAACGAACCATAAGTTCGCGGAGAAAGCTGCGGGAAACTAGGTTCGCATCTATTTGAACCCCTTCTAAAACGCGCGAGTAGTCAATTGACATACTTTGAATGCAGCGAGTGTTTGCTCGTTATAACTTAAATTCTAGACGGGGTACTCACAGTGGCACCGGC
Source organism: Drosophila borealis (assembly GCA_035045885.1). Taxonomy (NCBI): domain Eukaryota; kingdom Metazoa; phylum Arthropoda; class Insecta; order Diptera; family Drosophilidae; genus Drosophila; species Drosophila borealis. Next base: position 248,299 of record JAWNOR010000145.1, on the reverse strand, counting down.
GATTGAGCCTTGTCGTCCACCTGGCTTTTGGAGCGACTCTCGTAGACGCGACGTCGTTCGGCGATGCTGCTGCGCACCGCTGAAAAGCGTCGCAGATCGGCATCGGTGCGATCCTCGCCCTCGGTTGAGTTCTCCGATGATTCCGAATTTTGTTCGAATATCTAAATAAAATTGTGGGCAAAGAGAAATTTGGTTGTGAGCAATCTGAGTGTTAAGTTAAATTCGAGCACCCTTTTGCAGACCTTATCGGATGATTCATCATCGTCAGCCGAAGACTAGAGTTGTTGTTGTCGTAGTTGTTGTCGCAGTTCGGGTTTAAGTAGACAAGTAGTGAAAGCACAGAAGTACACAGCAGGAACAGGAGCAGGAGAAGTTGGGGTGTTAGCAGTTAACATGTTTTGGTTACAAAAACAAAAGTATACGAAAAACAAGAGAAGAAACGAATTTTGGCACAGGCATGTAAGAGAGGGTTGTAAGAGAGTTGAAGATTAGTCAAGTGTGACAATAAACATATGTGGCTAGCCCCTAGGCATATACATAGATATTATTGGATCTCGCTCAATTACCTTGCGGCGCTCCGATGTAGTCAATGACTTTTGTACGCCATTACCATTGCCATTCCCGGCGACATTTGGTTCGCGTTCATGGCTTTCTGTGATAAAGAGAAACAATTCAAATCGTTAGCCATACTCGTCACTCACTACTCGCTACTCGTTTACTTACTTTGAATTTCAATTTCCACAATGAGATCGGGCTTGGCACCTGGGACTGGCACTTCGCTGCAATTCTCCTGTCCAACATTCGATATATTTTCATGGGAGCCGGGCGCAACGGGCACAGCGAACACTTTGTCAAAGGAGACGTCGCCAGTGTTGCTGGAGAAGGGCTTTGGGCCGAGGCGGGGCTGTAATTAGGAGAAGATTTCGTGTTATGTTTGTTAAAAAAATAAAATGAATTCAATTATATATGTATATATATACAAATAACAAAAAAATATCTATTTAATTTATTAAAATAAAGTACATACATATATAAAATCATGGTAAGGGCAAGTGCAGTACAAAATATCGAAACGTTGGAATTAAAACAAATTCAATTGAAATCGCAACCGTTTTTTATGAAGAAACAATAAAAATGAAACAAGCTTAGCCAAAACATTTCGCTAGATATAAAAAACAAAAGTGCATAACAACTATAATGAAACGAATTAGATTCAAAAATTTAAGTAAATTTGAATCAATAGAATGGAATATGCAAGTTTCAGAAACAGTGCAAAACGAAACGAAAACACGAAAAACAAGGAAGATCACACAAACAAATTTGTTTCTGAAACGAATCAGAATATATGCGAAATGAGGATATTGAAACCAACAGGAATATAAATCACATGTGCCTACGTTTTTTGTCTTTGCAATATTTCCGTTGGTAAAATGGTAAAAAAAAAGGATAAATACAAAATTTCACAAAAAAACAAGAATAACAATAAACAAAAAATCGAAAGTGTCAGAAACGATGAAAATAAAAAGCTATTCACGGCCTATTACTCCACTCGTTGGAATTGAAAATGTGGAATAAATAAATAAATAGTAAACAGGTGAAACAATTTCACTAGCTAAAGAAATATACAAATTTCACTACAAGAAAAAAAAATCAAAAAAAAAAAATAAACGGAGAGTTTTGCTCTACATAGGCTTCACTGTGGCACCTTGTAAGCGGCTGCTGCAGTCGTGCGTGGCCGGGGACGTGGCGTGTTGCACTCGCCAGCTGAATCGTTGCCGCTGCCGGAACCGCAACCGGATTGCGGATTGCTTGCTTCGGGCAGCGAATTGTTGCGCGAGGTGCGCGGCATTGGCTTTGGCGGCGAATGGCTGCCGCTGGCCGAATTGGTGTCCAGTGCCGCCGATGAGGAGGCCTCCTCGCTGCTGCCGGTCGAGTGTTCGGTGGGCGATTCCTTTTCATCCGCCTGCTGATCCTTTTCCGAATCCGTCTTATATTTCGCCTCAAATTTGCGTATTAGCTCGTTCTGGCTCAGGCTGCACTCGTCCGCCTGCGTCTTGGGTTGGGCCACTCGCTTCTCACTGCCATGGTTCTCATTGCCGTTCTTCTCCTCCCCGTTGTTGCACTTGCGCAGCATCATGAAGTGCTCATTGTCGTTCCGCTTGGTCGAGGTTGTGGCTGGCTTTTGATTTTGAACCTTGCCCTTTGCCTTCTGGTTCTCCAGGTTCTTGATGAAATCGCTCAGATTGCCGCGATGTATCTAAATATGTTGTTGGCAGATAAAAGTTGAGTGCTAACTGCTAGTCCTTAGGCTTTTCGTAAGTTTTCCAAAAGAAAAACTCACCCAATTTAACCAATAATTAGATGAAAACAAGTTGCGAATTACAATTACATATAACTAAACTAACGCAAACCGAACCTGAAGCTGGATTGGCGCGTTATAATTCGAAAGGAGTTTAAGCTGCCAGCGACATGAATCTTAAATTCATGAACTTCGTCTAATCTCAAGAAATCTTAAATAAAACCTTTGAACAGCTAATTAAGTTGCTTTACCTAATCTTCTACCTAGTACTGTTAACATTTTAGACTTGGAACTCAACTGATTGATGCTATACTATATCCATATATATTTATATATAAAAACTTACGACAATGGGCTCATCGCCAAGTTCGCGCTTCGCTGGATCTAAATTCATTTTGGGCACAGCCTGATTGGTGCCATTGAGCCACTCGCTGGCCACTAGCTCTGTCCTGTAGCCCGTTGTTTCGGGATAGAGGTCAGCATGGAAGTCGCGATAGGTCTATGGGAATAAACGGATTACAATACACAATCGGTTCAGATTGGATTCTGTTTGATGCGCTCACCTTGCGCGGCACTTGGTACATGATGGGTATGACCATGTTGGAGGTCAGCTGCAGCACACGATTGACCTCCGCCTCCATCACTTTGAGAGCGCGCTTTGGCACAAGGCATGCGCCCTTGGTTTGCTCGCCCGTATGCCGCAGTCCCTCGATTAGATAGGGATCCTTGTCTGTTATCTCCAGATAGTTAATGGTCGTATCGCCCTTGCCGGCCAGGAAAAGCATATTCGTATCGGCATCGAACAGCGGCATCAGTATGCCCGTCGAGCAGTCCAGCTCCAGCGTCTTCTCGGGCACATTGAAGTTGCGTATATCGCGTATGATCACCTGACGCAAACGGGCCGCATCGAAGCCGGTGGTCAGGATGCGCGACTGATTGCCCAGCCAGACGACGCGCGAATCTTTAATGCTCTGATGCGATTCAGCCAGCATTTGTATGGGTGAGCCGGCGGCGCGTGGATCGAAAATGCGCACACATTTATCCTTACAGCTGGTGGCCAGCACGGTGCCATCTTCGCGCCAGCTGGCCGATTGTATCACCTCCGGATGTTCATTGTTTGCTGCCGGTTGCATGGTTGGAATATTAATGTAAGTCGATCGAATCATTGTGTTTCGCATTACTCACAGAAGATTTCCTTTTGGGCAGCAATATCGAAGAGCGCCACACAGCCAGCCGCTGTCGAATACATCAAACCATCGGCTGTGGGATGGAAACCGACCGTCTCCACGCGCCGTTGCTTGTGTGAGAAGACGGCCTCCGGATCGGAGAGCGATTGCTCGAGTCCCTTTTCGGGTATGTGCCAGATTTTGACCTGCAACAATATAATAATGTCAATAAAGTGCAGAGAAAGCTGTACCTTGCTTTGAGCTGCCCTTAATCTATCCTCGACATCTTACATCGTATATCTTTGAATTAAGTTTCAGCTCAGAGATTCTCCTCGCTTAGAAGCTGTATGTGAGCAGGTATACCCATTTCCGTCCGTCTGTCTGTCTACTGCTGTCTTTAAGTTCTAGAGTCTTATCTTTATGAATCTCCAAACTGAATCACTTGATTGATCGGTGTTTCTTTTTTAAATATATCTTGATCAACGGGTTTCATTGTGCTGACATTTGAGCAAAATCTTATCAGAATATTATCTAGCCGAAAAGTGATTAAGTAAACATGGGAATAAAAATACTAAGAAACTGGGCGCTCGAGAGCTTTATTATGCCCCCTGAGGGCAATTTCTATATATCATAAGATAAGAAGATAGGGATTGAAAAAGGAAATGCTGAAGACGCGGTTGTCCGCTCAAGGGAGCTTTTACTGTATTTATGTATATCTATATCAATTAAAGGACTTACGAGGCAATCCTGCGATGCTGTGGCCAGCAGACCATCGTGAAACGGCGAGAACTTCAAGTCTGTCACCGTGTCCGTGTGACCGTGCAGCAGCGGCATTGTCTTGCTCTTGCGGCCGCAATCGTCCAGCGGCAGGACGGCGACACTGGAGCCGCTGTGCTCCCAGTTGAAGGCCATAAAGGCCGCCGATGCGGCAATATTGTTGCCATAGGTTTGATAGCTGCCCACGGAGATTTCGCGCACGCAAGCCTCCGCTTTGGGCACAATGGGCGCGGCATTTTTATACTTTGAAGCCTTAAAGCGCCAGGCCATGGTGTGTGTGTGTGTGTGTGTGTGTGTGGTGTTTGTGTGACGGTGCGTGTGTGTGTAGTCCGATGCAAGGCAATTGCAATTGCTCACCTCGAATCGCAGCTACCGTTGCTGATGTCTCACTTTTCCAATTTGAGAAGACGAGTTCCACGCAATTCGCTTGTTTATTTTATTTTTAATATATATTCCTTTTGTTGTAAATTTATTTATTTACTTGTTGGCTTGTGGTTCGCGCGGCTAGAATTGCAAATATGAAATTCTATTATTATTATGATTATTGCTAAGTTTAGTTATCGCTTGCCCCGCGTTGCTGCAGCCGCTAAATGATTCACCCAACCAGTGTTGGCAATTATGTGTTTTTTTTCTCCCCCCTCGACAATTTAGCGGTTAGCGGGAGTTTTGTTTTAAACGGCTATTTTTTTTTGTGTTCTTATTTAAAATTTTTAAGCAAAATATAAAAATGACTTCTTTTTTTTCGCGCTGTATTCATTTCTATGCATTTTTAATGTGACAAAATCTCTCTTCATACTATAATCATCAACTCGTTTGAATATAATGCGAATCGGAACTACAGGGTTTTTAAATCAGATATGTTAAAAATAAATTTGTAATGCGTAGGTTTTTATATGACATACTGCAAACACTTGAATATAATTAGTGAGTTTAGCTTAGATTGAACAGGCAGCTCTTTCCGCCAAAGAGAATATGCGAGTGCTTAAAGCTACAACACTTTAACACTATTAAAATAGAGCTTTGCAAAAAATGATCACATATGAAATTATCACAATTTGTGAGTATTTACTGTATTTCAATCAAGCTTGGCTTTGGCCAACAAGTCTGGAGTCTGGAGTAATTAATAACCAAAAACAAATATGTGCATATTTTAAGCTCTAATGCGAAATAAAATAGAACTGAGCTGTTTTTTTTTCTCTTTTCCTCTAACTTTCTTTAACAAAAAAAAAACTAGCTTTTTTTTGCTTGTCAACACTGAACGCGACGCACAAACGCACACGCACACGCACACATATCAATTGATAAGCAGTTCTGTGATATGATGTTGCTGATGACTGCCTGTCACGCCCACACTTGAGCCGCATTACTCACAACATGCCAGACAAAAGCAACAACAGCAGCAGCAATAACAACAACAACAGCAGCCTCAGCAACAAGCCATACACAGAAAGTTTAAGTGCGGCAAGAATAAAAATGGAAATGGACAACAGCTTGGACTTGGACTCGTCTGTCTGCCTGCTCATGTTGTTGTTGTTTCTGCTGCTGCTGCACTTGGCTACAATTATTGAGGACTTGCACACTCGAAGTGTGCATTGATATGTGTGTGTGTGTGTGTGTGCGTCTTGTTTGTCGCATGAAAAGAGAAAGCACAAAACAAACATCAACAATTGCGTTTGCGTGTGCGATGCGAGGAGAATGCCAAATGCCGATTTACGATTGACGATTGGCACAGAGATGCCGGATAAGCTCACACACATACACACACACGCAAACGCATGCATATGCCTGCACATATGCATATGTATATGTGTGCTTGTGTGCGTTCTGCTTTGTTGCGCCCTTCGCCTTGTCCTTTTTCCGGTTTAGCTTTTCAGGCATAAAAATTGTGCTAATCGTTCGTCATGTTTGCCACTTGTAAGCGCCTTTATAAACAAGTGCCACGCCTCGTAAATCATATACACAACTGTATATGTGTGCGTAGGTACAATGGGTCATTTCTACTTGTATCTCGTATACATATATATGTACATACATACATATATATGTATTTGTTATATGCTTGTGTTTGCGAATTAGTTCCGCTTGAAGTCTAATCGCATCTCTACATGGAATATAATAACTGCCTTTTTGGCAATAATCATCAACAAATGATTCATGCGCGAATTAAAAACGAAATTTGACCAAGAATTTATCAGTATTGCTAAAATATTGATAATTATTCTGATATATGAGTCAAATTTTGTGGAAAATTTTTATTTCAACTTATCGAGCAACTACTGTATGTGCTTAGTTCTAACTCTTCTACTTTCTATATACAGTAATATATCATCCAATTTCTGTACTGTACAGGCATATAGATGCCTCTGTTTTCTAATAGATCTAAATATATCTAGTAAAAGATCATTTTCTCCGTTAAATCAAATACAAATTGGAATGCTATGATAGATATATATCTTTCGGATTACACTTGGTTCCCCAAATCAAAAATTATTCAAAAAACTACTGAATACTTAGGTTAATATGGGTTTGTTTTTGGATTTTTTTTACCCACAAATTATTTAGCAAAAAAAAAAGAAAAGAACGTAAGATAAGGGCAGCACATTTTAAAGTGGATTTAAACTCTTTTTCATTCAACATTTTTTTTTCAATTCTAAGTTGAAACACTGGAAGTTGGTGGTTCTTTTATTGTCTTATCTTTTAAAAAATGCTTATTTATGGTTTACTCTTCGACAGAGAATTTGGCCATTTCCGAGAGTTGGTCACTCACACACACACACAAACACACATACACAGTGCAAGCGCTGGAAACACGAAGTCCCAATGTGACCAAATGCCTTCCGAACAGTTGGTCAAGCAATTTTTCCTATATTCAATTGTTTCTTGAAATTTGCTCTTTTTTTTTCTTCGGTAAATGTTGTTTTTTATTTGCCGCAGCTAGCGGTTAATTTCAAGTGCAGCCAGCGGCTAGTAATGTACAACAACAAGGCAACAACAAGCTGGCACTGAACTGGAGCTAAATGTATTGGCAAACACACCAACAGCAACAACAACAGCAACGAGAAACGAAGAAGCAGAGACACAGTTGCGCTCACTTGACGACGCGTGCGCAAATTCAACTGGTTCGTTAGAAAGCGGCAAAACAAATGACCATCATTGGCTGTTGACGTTGCCAGCCTGGCTGACTGCCTGCTGCGGCTGGCGGTGGTGGTGGTGCAGCCACCAGGTAATCGGGTCAAGTGATTTAGAAAAATATAGAAAAAGAAAACTGCGCGCAACTGGGCGGAAGTTGGGGGGCAGCGACGGCGACGGCAACAGAACTGTTCGGACATTGGCAAAAAGGGAATTGAAAATGAAGCAGACCAGCAAAATGAAGAGGAAGCAGAAACAAGTGCACAAGTGCTGAGCACTGCAACCTGCAGGAGAGCAGCCAGCGGGAGACAAACGGCAGAAGCAGCATCCGTGCTGCAGCTGCGAGAGAACGCAGCCAAAGAAGAGCTAACGAGTGAGCGAGCCAGAGCGAAAGCGCGCGTGTGTTTGCGCCTGGGGGTCTCTCTTTATGGCGCACAGGGTGCTACAAACATGTGTGTATGTGTGTGTGTGATTGAGTGAGCGGGTGTAAGCAACTTAGTTGGGGGTGGGTGGCAACACCGGCACCGGTACGCCGGCAACGCTTTACTCTACTGTTTTACTGTTTTTTTTTGTCTTTCTTCTTCCACCACTACCCAAAACAAGCAGTTAAAGTGAGAGAGCTGAATTGAGAGCAGGAGGGTAGAGCACAAGTGGCCTCCTGGTGGTGGTTCCGTTACGTGTTTGTTGTTGCATATGCATTTATTGACATTTTTTCTTCTAGCGTTTGTCATGCACTTAATGCTTGTTACTTGCTGGTTTTATTTTTTTTTTTGCATTTGGTATGCAGCCAAATGCGTGCAATTAATTAGGCGTTGTTTATGCACAGCACAAAAAAAAAGAAAACACAAAACGGATGTGAATGTAAAAGGAGCTGCTGCTGGTTTTCAACTGGCTTGTTTGTTGTGTTCAGCCGGCACACACCCTTTTTAACACTGGCGCCGCTGGCAGCGACACAACTACAACTACAACAAGAACGACGAAGCTGAGCCGAAGCTGCGTTCTGGGCAAACAAAGGAGCAGTTTTGCACCCGATTCATACTCACGCACACTAACTCACTCTCATACACACACACAAACACGCACACCGAACATGCAAAAATTGAAATGTTGCACACACACACACAGGGTGGACAATAATTGAACAATGCAATTGAAATTGTAACATCAAAATAAATCACCGCACACAAAACACTTTGCACTCACAATTATTTAGGCACGCCCCTTTGACCAATTTCACCGAAACTGCACAATTTCTTTTAATTTTTGTATAAAAAATGTTGCATCGGCTTTTTTCGGTGCTGTATTGCCCGCTGTTTAACACAGACATCGATGAGTCGATGTTATTTTTGTCAGACACATCGTCGTATCGATTTGTTGTCGATAACCGATTCGCAAGTGATGAGCACAAGCTTCAGGTCGTGACACGAGGGGTAATTGGGCGCGAAAATATTTTTGGATTGAAACAATCTATATAATGCTATGCAATATTTCCTTTTTTTCTAAATGCACCGTTTTATTTGTTTCCACATATCCCACGTCCAAATTTGATATTTTTATTGTATTGCGTCCAACTTTATATAGACATAAGCAAACAGTCTTATCGGACCTATCGATATTTAGAATAGCGATGTGCTAAAACATTCTAAGCCACTGCGTAATGCTGTGTACATACTATAACATTTTTATTTTAAATTTCAAATAACTATGCCATAATTTTATGTAAATTGATTAATAAATTTGAATTACAAATTTTCAAAAATTTGGCCAAATAGTGTGGCCGCAGAGTGCTTGACTGATGGTGTTGCCACTACACTGAATGAAGATGGGCGATAAGTGTGTGCAGCTCTTTCAGCTACAGGGCTGCATCGCAATAATAACTCAAGTGCGCTTAGCACTGTGTATCGATAGTAACTTAACGATAGTGCCATCGATTGCTTTGCTGCCCTAACTGCTGCAGCAAACTGTATTATTTTTTTTTTGTTATTTATTAAATGAAGCTGAATTAAGTTGATTGCATCGCAATGTCAAAGTTAATGTCCAACAAGAAGGCGTCCCAGCGGAATTGCGCATTGTGATAACGTGAACGTAACGTAAAACGCGAGCGATTTTGCTGCTCTTTGCGGGTGTGCGTGTGCGTGTGTGCTTCTGCCAAGTGTATGTGTTGTGATTCTGCGTATGTGTATGTGTGCGTGTGCGTATAATTTTGGTGTGCGGCTGCAGAAGGCAACGACACGGCGCGCCGCTGGCCAGCAGCAGCAGCACCAGAAGAAACAACAACAGCAAAATACAAATCAAAATCAATGCTGTCAACAGCCAAGGAAAGCAAAATGAGCCTTTTGCACAAGATGGGTAAGTAATAAAACAATACAATATTTAAAACAATTTAAACAGTATGTGCTGGAAAATATGGCTAAATTGCCGCATTCGAATTTTGTTGTTGCCTTGCCCAACACCTGCAGCAGCATCAGCTTAGCTGTATATGTATGTATATACACACACACGCAGCAGCAGCAGCAACATAATATGTACATACATGTGTGTATGCTGCAGGGGCGCTGCTTAATCCTACCCAAAAATGATTCACAATAAGTGCGTACAACAACAGTTAGACAAAAGCCAAAATCCTGTTTCTTAATTGCTACTTGACTTTGCCCACCCACACATACACACACACATACGCACGCACGTACACATTGATGTCTTCGTTGGCCCAAAATGTGCACTCGGTTTATGCCGTTGGTTTATCAACAAGTCTATTTTTAGTGTATGCGCCTCGGAAAGTGTTAAAAGTGAAGTAGCCCAACAAATGTTGTCTGTGTGCGTGAGTACGTACCTCTGTTTGTGTGTGTGTGTGTGTGCGTCCGTCCGTCTCTGTATGTGTTTGCGTACACACTGTACCAATCCTCAAAGCACCGCCCCGCACCGCGCTTTGCTTACCAACTGCCGCTTGTTGGCTTCTGCTGCCACCGCCGCCCACCTCTAGCAACTCCTTGGGCTGCATTTTATTTTAAACATCTCTACCCCACTCTCTCTCGTTTTCTCTTTTTCGAATCTATCCCTCGCTCTGTCTCGCATACGCTTGCTTGTGATGTGCGCTGTGGCGCTCATTAAATTCGTTAAAAAGGATACCAAAGACTTGATTCGAAGAATCGGCTGTATTTGCAAATGAATTGGAAAATAATGTACTATATTAAATATCTTGTTATTCCCGGTAAAGGCTGAATGGCTAGCGTTTGCGTATACACATACATACATACCTTGTATGCATTGAATGTGTATATACATATATATTTATGTGTGTGCGTGTGTGTGTATGCATGTGCATGGATATATTACATGAACTGAAGCTTGCAGCAGCGATGAGCTTTTTGTAAAAAGGTTGCTTGGTTGGGTGGCTAAGCAACCTAACGGTAATTTGCTGACAGCGCACAGCAAGTTTTGACCTGGGTCAATTGTAAGAAGCTTCAGTTGTTAATTCGCATTAGAGTTGGGCCCCTACCGTTATTTACTACCGTGACACGAAAAAAACACGTAAATTTAAGCTCAACATAAATAATTTCTTATCATTTCGGGTAAAAGTGGGAACTGGGAACACTACATAGAAGAGTATATGTGTGTACGTTAATGTAGCTCTATGTGTGTGTGTCTGCCAAAAGGATATGTCCGACACGTGCTCATCTCTAATGCAAAATATTCAATCAGCCGGCAACACTGGTCGGTGTGTGTGAAGGTCACTCTCGGCTGCCGCCCAACGTTGCCAGATTATTTATCAAATACGAGTCGCTTAAGCAAACAAATTTACATGCTTTAATGTCAAATTAATCGTACAACGAAACGCTTATCAGTTGAGAGATAAATGCGCGATACGGCCAACAGGCCGAATAGCACAATTGGCCAAAACCGTTCAAGGTCACAATGGATATTAAAGTTATTACTGTATAGTATTATTGGCAGCAAGCGCAGCTTTGGGTCTGCTTTACACACCCTTGCAATAGGTAAAAATAAAATACACACTTTACCGTTAATCGGGTAACACACTTTACCGTTAATCGGTTAACAATGTTATCAGTGGATGGGCAACATTCTATATGGCGCCGCCCACGCCCACACCGCCCCCCCATCCCCACCCCCACCCCACCCTTTTACCAACTTTAGCTGCAGTGCATGTTCCCTGGGTAAGTTAACTGTAAGTGGAAGCTTTTGTTATTTTGGGCTTTGGGCTTTGGGCGAGCTTTTGGCTTAGACCGTTTTGCGCGCTTTTTTTGTTGCCTGTGCAAAGTCTGAGACGTCGGCAGCCGCCGCAGCGGCTTGCAAAAAGTAAGTAGTTTATTTTAGATTTGATAAGAAGCCAGCTTATTACTGTGTGATAATGAAGAGACAACAACAACAACAACAAGTGTCAATGCTGCAGCCGACTGCGCAATACTCTCTTCTAAGTGTGATACCTCAAAGTGCCTGAAAAAAAAACCAGAAAAATTTTAAATTGTTTTTGTGTATTGCATGCATTTCATGATTCCAAAACTTCTTCTTAGTTCATTTTAAGTGGGCTCGATCCTAGAATGTGGCCCATTTGTAGTCTATCTGTCGAATTTGTTTGGCTATGAAAAACATTGAAATATGTATTCGTGTGTGTCTGTGTGCGTGTGTGTTTGTGTGTATAGATATAGATATACATAGAAATATATAACCGACACTATCTGAAGTAGTTGAACTGCAATATGTACAGTGAAAACTCTCAAGCTCAATTATATGAGAATTTATTTAAAAAATGCATTTATAAATGAACTTTTCTGTTGTTACGCCACAAAAAAATCCCAAACTGTCTGCTGTATTGAATTTGCATTCAATTTCAAGTCCATTTTGTATAAAACTTGTTCTTTTCAAAGTTCAATCTTACTAAAACTTGGGACCATTCGAAAATATTGTACAGTTTTCAATAAAAATTAAATAATGAAAAGCCTGCTTCCGTCGAAAAACTGGTCTTGCTCATCTTTGAACCAGCTTTTGGTTCAAACCCTGCTTTGTTATGTATTCTCAAAACTTGAATGATTAAACGATTAAATTATATTAAATTTTCAATTGACATTTGCCCGTTCTGATGAAAATATTGCAAGCCGTAGATATTTTCATATGGAAGTTGCGGGCTAAATTTGAACTCTACCCAAAATGAACATCAGCCAAATGTAGTAAGAGTATTATACTTTCGGGCAGAGCCCATGTCCAATCGAATACTTTACTTAACCAATATACCCTTTTTCGTTTTGCGAATAGAGTATGAAAACAACAGGCACAACGACAGTTACTGCAGCAGAGACAACAAAGCGTCGCATCAGTTGCACAGACAGACACACACAAATACACTCACACACTGATACTCACACACACACACACACACACACACGTACGCCATAGGGCAATAGAGAGCAGTTCGTTGAAAGTGCAAATGTTTTTGTTGCTGCTCAGCGGGCCGTGGGGCCGCCCATTGGCCACGCCGCGCTGCGCCGCGCGATTAGATTGTAAAAAGCGACGGCGTCGAGCGCTCGCCGCTCAGCACGCTCGCGCTGGGGCTCAGTTAGTAAACAGACAGACAGTCAGACAGTCAGTCGAGTCAATTCAGTTAGTCTCACGCGAAATATTCAAAACAACGCTGGCAAAAACAGAAGAAATCTCAATAAAATAATAATAATAGTAAAAATAAAAAAAAATTAAAAAGAGCGCGCGCGCGCGCTCAAAACCGCCCCGGGGTGATATCATCCAGCATTACGCCACAGAGCCAGCCAAGGGGGGGCGGGGCGATCCTCAATGTCACATCAATTGTAATGTCAACTAAATTGATGTAGTGTGATTTGCATTTTTTTTCTCCAGTGTTTTGTTGCTTGTTGTTGTTGCTATGTAGCAAAAAGGCAAAGTGAATATTGAATGTTGAATTAAAATCGATTGAAAATCGTTGATGCGTGCGCTCCAATTCGCATGCATAGTGTTGCAAAGTGCGCCGAAAGCACAAGAGATAGAAAGGAAGAAAAAAAAACGAATTTGGGCGCAAGCGCGATGCGCGTTCTAAGCACAGAGCTGCGCTTGCGCTTTCAAAAGCGCAAGCCGCGTCCCTTTAATCGAGCGGCCAGCGCCGATGATGCGTCGACAGCGGCAGCGGCTGAAGCAGCAGACGAGCGGCGAACTAACGGATCTGCTAGCATGCGTACGTATTAAGCAGGAGTGTGAGTGTGCGTATGTATGTGTGTGTGTGTGCGTGCATGCGTGTGGGTGGCGGCAATCGATAAGTTGTAAATTCGGTCAGCTGCCAGCGTCGACAGCGGCTGAAGCAGCAGACGAGCGGCGCACTAACGGAACTGCTAGCATGCGTACGTATTAAGAAGGAGAGTGACTGTTCGTATGTATGTGTGTGTGCGTGCAGGCGTGTGGGTGGCGGCAATCAATAAGTTGTAATCGCTGTCATTTGAATGACTCTGACCTTGACGACTGTAGATCGATAAGTATGTAATTTTTGCCTATTTCCAGACGCAAGTGCTCTTAATTGTTTAATTATTAATTCAAAGCGTTACATTTATGCATGTACATGGCTATCGAATAGCGGGGGCGGGCTAGGGGTGGTTTGGCGCTCGCGCAATTGATCAATTTGCTTTGCACTCACAGCTGAGTGAACAGCGCGACAAAGTTGCGATGGTGCTCAATCGGCTGGAAGTGGCACCGGATGCTGTCTCAATAAAAAAATATATATACAAATTGGCAAATTGTGTGGTTGTGTGTGTGTGTATATATCCGTTAGGGTGGCAATTAATGTCGGCATGAATCGTATTTGTTTATCGTTATCGATAATACGCAGCAAAGAAAGTTTAATCTAATCTTATCGAATCGATTGATCGACACTTTTGGCATTTCACCGGCATTTCATGCATTCATGAATATATTTATTCAATATTGGTCAAGTTGTGGAATGCATGAAAAGGGTTTTGTTTAATTGTTGCTGATTGAAACGTTTTTATTTCACTGCTTTCACTGCACTTTCTAATGGAGGCTGTCAAGCGTAGGGCACACAGAGAGAGAGAGAGAGAGAGAGGGAAAGAGTGAGAGAGAAAACCCTGTTGAAAAGAAAACCCATCAATATTTTGTAAAACTATTCTACAATACGAGCTGAACATTTGGACGTGCTCAAACATTCACAACATTCCTTTCATTTTGGCAAATATTGATGATGGCAAAGTGCAAAAGCTGTTGACAGTTTTACTCTTTTTCGAGGCCAACAATGACAAACCATTTAAAGCAGCAACAATGCCAGTGACATGTGAAAAGGGTATGTGGCCACAAATGTGGCCAAACACTATTTTCAAAGACCAAAGCTCATCAATACTCAGCGTGTTCCATTGATTGTCTAACCCATAACCGACTGCTCGTACAGTCAATTATAATATAATAGAGTTTAGCCGACAATCGTTTAACGTATCTTTGAAATATTGTTGAACTATTGTGATATATCATGTGAAAACCGCAAATACATATATCGAATCGTTGCAGCCCTAAAAGGCTTCTGCATGTTTCTGGTTATTAACTGATTTCCTGCACAGTTGGCCCACAAACAATAGAGTTTCCTGGAAATCCCGTTACATACAAACATATATATGTATATAATATGTAATATATGTTGAATATGCTCATGCAAATGCCTGAAATACTTGGCACCAGAGTTTGTGGCTGATTAACTCTGTTTGCCTGCATATTTCATTTACAAAGCACAGCGAATGCTTTACATTTGTGTGGGCGTTTCCAGGAATTTTCCTTTTACCGTAAAAGAAAAACCAATTTGTATACTCAAATGATTTTAATTGCACGCATTGACAGCTAATTTAACTTGTCAAGAAAAGGCAAAGCGTCTGCAATATTGTTTTTGATTTGCTTTTAATCACGCTTGATGGCATTTGCCCTTCAATATTGCTTGATTAACTCGCCTTAAAGCTTGTATGTTTTATTTTTGAGGTAAATTAAATATATATATATTATATTTTATACATAAATATATACGTTATGAGTGTAAGCTGTAACTAGCCCTTAAATGGGTCGAGTTATGTTTATGTGATGAAGACGGTGTATCCACCCGCATGAGTGGAATATTCGCGAAAATCGTCTGGCCTCAAACTCATGGACTGAAAAGTCCATGTCTCAAAATCGATATTTATCGATAGCTTAAACAGTTTTGTATTGTTGCTTTTATTTGTATTGAAAACTCGCATTGAATTTAATAATAAGTTAACATAGCAATTATCGGTAATAAATTTCAATCCCCCGGCGTTCTAGCTAGCGAGCGACCACTGTAACTCATTAACACAAGAAAAGTTGAAATAATTAGTGCCGTACCAAGTTGCAATGTCCAATTAGTGCTTGTTTCTGGATTTTAAATAAGTTCAAACCATGTGCAGCAAAATACTTGGAACTCGATATTAATGCTGTCTAATTTGTTTTTAATGCAACAAGCCACAAGCCGCAAAAGCTTGCAAGGTCAACTAACAAATAATTCAGTTTCCCGAGCATCATTAAACATTTACCTGGAAATATAACTTAATACGGTTCTATTCCTGAGCGATTGGTGCTTAAAATGCTTATTATTTGCTCGAGGTGTTCCTTGAGCATAATTTAATGTGAATTTTCGTAATGATTAAATAACAAATAATAGACTTTTCTGATAATCGCATCAATTTGCAAAGTTAATCAATCCTTTGGGCTTGTGGAGAAGTTTTAAGGTTATGTCAGGTAATTTCTATTGAATTTGGGGTATTCCTGAAAATCAATTAAATGCCTGCCACATGCAGCAAAATCAAATTTTCAAGATAAACTTAACTCGTTGAGAGTTAAATAAGAAAAGTGAGCATTAATCTGTTTAAACTACACTCATGGAATTTGTATTCCGATTCGGGGTATTCCACAAGCAGTTAAAAAAACTTCACTGATAAACGTTTGACTTTGTAACTCAATGAACTGACTTAAAGAAAAGGTAACTCAGATATTCTCGGTAAATACTGTTGATTATGGCATCGAGAACATAGCCCAGTGAAATCTGAATAGCTATGCCGAATCGTAGCATTATTTTTACTATAACTGGGTGTTCGGTCGGTCACGTATGTCACGGCGCTTTCCCTGGTTGTGTGTGTGTGTGTGTGTGTCTTGTCAACTTGATTGCGAGCTGCCTCTTGACTCGCACACACACACACACACATATATATATATATGGATAGTTATTTATTTCTTTTGCTTTATGCATTTCACTCAGCACTTTTGCTTTCCGATGGATTTCATTTTCATGTCTAATAACTGGCCGGGCGTTTGTTTTCTTGGCTCGAGCTCTAAACGACCAGCCCAACTATGTCATAATTGTTGTTGCCCCTCCCTCCCTCTTGCCCCCCCCCCCTTCGTTTTGCCTGAGCGCTTTTCATGTGCTCACATACTTGAGAGGTTTTTAGTTTATGTTTTTGTTTTTGTTTTTTTTTTTATATAGACATGCATATGTACATATATTTGGCTTGTCCATTGTCCGACTCTTGGCTTGGCTTTCTTCTGGCCCGTCGACTTGGCGTTTAGTTTTCTTTGTTGCACAAAGCAAAATTAAATACAACTTTCATTATTCTTTGCCGTTTTCTCGCCATGGGCCATATGCAGTAAATGGTTAGCATTAAACATTTTTGGCAAAAGTTGGCTGTGGCTTGAGTTGAGTCCAAGTGAACCAGTTAGTTAACTAGTTTCGGCTGAGTGTAATCGATAACTTTATTGCTATATGCGTTATCGATATGTATTCGGCTTGTGATAAATATCCATTTAACGACGCCCGCATCTTGTGGTGTTACCTATTCTCAAAACTTGAATAAAACAAGTTCAGTTTCAATTGACATTTGCCCGATCTGCTGAAAATATTGCCAGCCGTAGATATTTTCATATGGAACTTGCGGGCTAAATTTGAACTCCACCCAAAATTGATATCCGCCAAATATGGTTACATAAACTTCAAAATCGATTAATGCTCTCAAATGTTAAGTTTATTTATGCTTCGGTGTTCAGCTGTTTTCGGGGCAATACCGAGTTACGAACTAGTTCGATTTATAAACAGGCTGTCGATGAGACGAAATGTGACCAACTTTCTAAATATGGTTAAAAAGCATAAAAGAAATGAACCAATTCGTGGGGGGAATACAAAGCTGGCAAACTAACGGTTAACTAAATATTGATCATATGCAAATAAGCTTCTGACCACTGTGCAGCTCCGATAAGACTCAAAGCCGCGCCGGGGCTGGGCGCGTGGGTGTTTGGTGTTTGGCTTTAGTTTGCTCGTGTTTAAATTGATGACGGTCGCAATCGTAATATACAATATAGCTGTGCCAACGACGTCATAGCTGTTGTCTTGTTTGTTGTTGTTGTTGTGGGTGACGTGCAACCCGTCAAGAGATACACACGCACACCCACACACACACCCTCACACACACACACACGCTCGCATACACTTAAACTCGGGCAGTCATTCAATTCTCAGTAGGCCTCTCTTTATACTCTGTTACCAATGAGCATGAGTGAAATGGGCATAATAGCCCTGTGCCAGGCAGTTGGACACATTTACGATTCCATACATATTCCTAGCTCAGAAGACTAGAACTAGGAGCTTCAGTTGCAGCTTCAGTTGATATCGGGCCATTGATAATTTCCTCCATTGTGCAACTATCGATATATATCGATGTTCAGCTACGTTGCTGTACGAGGGATTGCTTACGTCATGCTTAGATAAAGTTTATTTACAACTATCGATAACTTTGCCAGTGAAATCGCTGAAAATCGATAAACAGCTCTAGTTATTTGAGCACATCTCTGAGATTTTGGAATCTAGAGATACCCAATTAGTAATGTAGCTACTCGTAGAGTATGTAAAGATTGCGAATATTTCACCCATACTTTCAAATATTGAGACTCTAAACCAAAAAGGATATCATAAATTGAAAACTTCACAAATTTTGTACAAGAAACAGTGCGAGTGAGTGCTATCTGTTTATAGGGCATCTGCTAGTCGATCAAGCAGGACTAGGCTTGTTACTAGGTTCGGTTTTTGTGTGTTTAAATGAATGTGCGTGTGTGTGAGTGTGTATCATATCTCCTATATAGTCTCTCATGCCTAGGCTCTGAATGTCGTTTCGTTTCGTTTGCGTACCGAGTTCTTTTCTTCTGCTTCTTCTTGCTATTGTTGTTGTTATTATTTCACTCGCATTTGTTGGTTTCGTGTTTGTTTTTGTTTCTGTTGTTCGCGCATTATTAATTATGAGGCGCTCTGCTCAAAAGTTATCTAACCGTTGCCCGGCAAACACAGCGTAACGATTCAAATAAGCTAAAATACGGGCAAAAAACCCAAAAAAGCGCCTGAAAAATTCCCAAAAAAAACCAAAAAAAAACTCAAAAATTTCCCAAATAAAAGCAAGCGCGAAATGCATGTGAAAACAAAAAGTTCTTTTTCCCGTTATCGTTGCGCAGTGAATGCCAAAGCGTAGAAGAAGAAAAAGCATAAGATTCGGAAACATAGTTGTTTTGTTGTTTTTCTTCTTGTTCTTAGTGCGGACTGTGACGAATCAAACTAAAGTGTAAGAAGAAGAGCTGAAACACTCATTTCTGAAGTATGAATAAGTATTTGCTAAATTTACGAAAAAAAAAAATTGTTTGTTAAATGAATGCAATGTGCATTGCTATATAAATATATATATATAAAAATATATATATGTGTATATATGTATGTATGTACATGCATATGGTCAGTGTGTGGGTGAGGGGGGTTGTGCGAGGTTGTGCTTGGCAATTGATTGAATTGAATGCCTGCATGATGACCGCACCTGCGATGACGTCATGCCGAATCTATGCGTGTCTGTGTGTGTGTGTGGGTCAAATTTAGCCCTAAACAGCATGCTAAGCCCATGTGTTTGTGCATATGTATGTGCATGCGCGCGCGCGTGTGTGTGAGTGTGTGTGTGTGTGTGTGTGTGTGTGTGTGTGTGTGTGTGTGCGGCATGAGAACGTGTCATGATCAATGAACTGTGTCGACCCAAGTCAAAAGTTATTTCAGTTTTTCTTTCTTCTTTTTTTTTTTTGCTCTTCATTTTATTTCGTTTTCTTTTTTGCTTATGACAAATTTAACGAATTGTTTGTCGTGCTGCTTTTTTCTTGTTGTCTTTTTTATTATATTTTCTTTTATATTTTTGTTGTTGTTGTTTTTGGCGTTGGCCCGTCAACAACAGAGATTATGTCATGTTTGATGTAGTTGGATGTAGTTACGTTTTATGCCACGTAAATAGCGCGCAACGGGGCGTATACGTGTCGTTGGTCTCTGAAGTCTTGTGATAAAATGAAGCGATTGAATAAGTTTTGTGCTCTCATTCTCAATTAGACAAAGTGCAACAAGTTGTTTGTTCTGCATTAACAAAGCGGAATTGCATATGTATGTATATCTATCTATGAGTTATTTGTGATAAATTTCATAGCATACCCTAAGGATTTCGTTGGCTTTAAAGAATATTATAAATATTTGTATTTTAAATGTAGTGTCCTATAGGCCAGAAACTATATATATATATAATAAAGTTAATCCACATTTCTTATGCCTGATCAGTTGTGCTTACAGAGTAGCATCTTTTTATTTATCTTACCTTATCTTTGCCTTATCTCAATCAAGCTTATGCAGTAAAATATGCGGCATACCCTAATATTAGACAGGGTAACAAAGCACGTGCTCGAGCCGTACGTGAATTTCTGCTTGCCTACAGGGTATCTGCCAGTCGAGCCGCCCTTTAAGCCGACAAGTCTAGTAACTGGCTGTGCCATTATATCTTAATTTTATTTTTTAGCTGCTTTTCGCATTGTTTGGGGCAGTGTTGATTATCGCTGATTGCTGATCGCGAATCGCCTTGTTGGCAGTTAGAAAGCATAACACGTAACACACACACACACACACACACACGTGCGCGTAGCACACACACACACACACGTACACAGCAAATTCCGTAAATTCCACAGCTGGCCGCTTGGCTGAGGAGCTTTTTAGTTTTGTTTTTGGCTGCTCGCCCTCTCCCTCTCCTCTCTCCTCTCTCTTACTCTCTTGCTGTTTGTTTTGTTTTCATTTTGCATGCGGCAAACGTTGCCTCTCTCTCTCTCTGTCGCTCTCTCTCTCTCTCTCTCTCTGCCTGCTGTGGCTCGCTCCCAAGTCGATTGCTCATCGTAAACTGGTTAAAGCTTAACTGTTCGGTCAGTCGGTCGACTTGGACTTGTTGTCCACTTCAGCTGGAGGCCATTTGCAAATATTGGTCAACTTGAAGAGTCCGAGTTTTTGCATAGACAAACAACAGCAACGGCTGCAGCCAGATTTGTTCGATGATGATCATCTCATCTTCATTATGATCGTCGGGTGTGCCAAATTGTGCCAAAACTAGAATCCGTAATCGCACCTGTTTAATGCCAACTCGACTGGTCGAACCCGCTTATGCAGCCGCTTGTCGCTGATCCAATTTTCAAAGTCTCGAATTTATGCCAAACGGTTCAGGTTAACCCCCTCCCTCCTCCCTCTCCCTCCCTCCGCCACCCATATATACATATGTTTACATATATGTATATTTATATGAACGTTAGCTCAAATCCGATTCTTGATTTATGATCGCCACAAATTGAAATTGGGCGTTTATTATAGGCTAGTCGAGTGTTTCTTAAACAGTGTTGCGAAATGTTCAAAGTTCTGAATGAAGAACCAACTGTCTGGGAATGAAATTTATTGCAAAGTCTTAACATAATATTACAGATCGTGGCACTTAGAGGGCATAACTATGCGAAACATCAAAGAACTCTGCGAAGTGCCAGAATTATATAGCTTTTCGATCTTTTAGCAGATGAACTATATATGTGTGTATGTATGTATATAACATATATGTAGACAATATATAAGAGCTTTTTACGAGCTCTTGAGAAATACATGAGGTTATTCAACATTAAATTCAATATTCCAACAACCTTTATAATGTGGGCTACCCTATATAGTGATACGATCAGCATAAAGTATGTCAAGCAATATACTTACTTCTATAAGATCGGGGAGATGGGCTATTATTATTTCTGTCCTGTCTTATATATGTACATAGATATTGCTGAAATTGCGATTGTCTCTCATGATTAGATTGATTGACTTTAAAGCAGTTGCCATATTTTCACTTCTCTTCAATTTGAACCGAGATTTTTTGGGCGTACGCTTGTTAACTGTTTATTTTTTCTTGTGTACTGTCTTTCTTCTTCTTACCTTCACTCTATTGGCGGCGCCTTCAACTTCAGCTTCCATAAACTCATTTCAAGGCAAGTCACGATCGCGCGCCACTTGAAAATTGTAGAGAGAAAAAATCCCCAGCATTGCCGGGCCCCAGGGCCAAAGAAAGAAAAAATAAAATAAAATAAAATAGAATACGATTTAAACAGAGTGTGAAAAGGCGCCTGTTGGGTGTGCACGACTAGCAAATACCCTGTAGCTGAAATATTATTTCAATCAGGACAACAAACTAAAAAAAAGTCAGAGGTTCGGTTCACATTTCGAACTGACACAACTAGAAAATACCCTGTAAGTTGAATATTATTTCAATCAGGGCTGCAAACTGAAAAAAAGGTGAGGTTTTTTGAACAATTTTATGAATAGAAGTATTTGCAAAATAGAAATCAATATTGTAATAAAAATAAAATTTAGAATTTAAATTTTAGATTACGGAAAATTTAAATAACTATAACCTTTGATTAGAAACATACACGTGTTTTTATATATTGTGTGTATTATATACAATAAAATTTAAAAACAAAAAAAATGTACTTTCAGATTTACGAAAATATTGAAATAATTTTAATTTTTGATCGGGAACATATGCCTGTGTATTCATGTACAATATTATTTAGGAAAATTTATATAAATAAAGAGTTTCAGATTTGAAATGAAATGAAACTCTTGATCGGGAACATAAACTTATGTAAATATATGATTTATCCTTTTCCTGTTATCAACTGTACTTTAGCCCAATTTAGTTCATTTTGTTGTTTACAGGGTATGTCAAGCAAAAACACCCAATAGCTACAACAATGGGTGGGCTAAAGAAGGAGAGCGAAAGAGAGAGAGAGAGAGAGAGTTGACGCTCAAATGATAACAGAGAGCAAAAGCAAATGGACGCGAGAGCCGCAATGTTGTTTGTCTATCAGTGAATGTTGGGCGACTGTGAATGTTGTTGTTGTTGTTGCTGCTGTGTTTGTTGGTGTTGTTGCTGCTGGACACGGCTTGTTGTTAATGGTAGTTGTTGTTGTTGTTGCACGAGCAAGTCTTAAGTCGAGTTGTTGGGAGCGAGTGCCATTTGATGCGCTGTTATATGTTGCTCTGCTGCTGCTGTTGTTGCTGCTGTTGTTGCTGCTGTTGTTGCTGCTGTTGTTGTTGCTGCTGCTGCTGCTTAATGGTTGGTTAGCGGACCTGGCTGCTGGCGATTGCCGTTTTGCCGTTTGCCGTTTGCGGATTTTCATAGTTCAGTGCGCTTTCCAGACGACAACGCTGACGACAGCAGCTGGCCGCGTCTTCTGTCTAAATATATAATATTAGTATTTGTGATTTATTTTAATTGGCAAACAGCACAAGACGCAACAATCAGCGGCGACAATTGCTCTTGAAAGCTGCCAAAAGGAAAACAAAAAAAAACCAAATAAATAAATAAATATAAAAAGTTACTTTAGAGCTCGTAAAGTGCTGTGGATTTAATGCAAGACTAAGATTACTTTATATATATATATAACATATGTGTGTTATGTGCACTAATTGGTGTTGTCGCTGCTGTTGTTGCAGTTGTTGTTGTTGTTGTTGTTGCTGTTATGCAATCGCAAAATGCCGCAATTTGATGAGTCTTTCCTGAGCGACTGCGCGCTCGCCGAACGCTGGCGTTTCTATTCGTATACGGTGAAGCAACCAGTGCAAGATGAGCCAAAGCCACAGCAACCTCAGCAACAACAACAACAACAACAGCAGCAGCGCGCACTGTGGTCCACGCGCGATAACAACAACAACAACAACAACAACAGCTGCGGCAGCAGCAACAACAACAATAAAGCCACGCTGCATGACATCAAATTCCACAGACGGCGCAAATATAAAAAATTGCCACGTTTGGCTTTATCAGCAGCAGCAACAACAACAACAGCAACAACAACAGCAACACCATCTTTATGCACACCATTGACACCGCCAGCATCGTGTTTGCTGGTCAAGAATGTGTTGCTCTGTAAGTGAAAGCTACAACATAAACAGACACACACATGCATGTGTGTGTGTGTTTGTGTGTGTGTGTGCCCCAACCCACCGCCGCCCTCCATTAGCGTGTTTTGTGAGTTTTTCTTTTTGTCGGTCTGTTATTGGGCGTGGGCGTCTATGGATCGTTTACCGTTCGGCATTTGCTCGATTGCCGTGCGGTTGCCCATCGTTCATCATGCAAATCAGCAAAAGAGCGGCGCACATGTGCCATATGCCCTACACGATAGAGCATATTCGCTATCGATTGCATTTGGCATAACGAAGTGCTGACAAAAAAAAATTAATTATGCTGTCACTCTTTAAGCAATGTTATCGATACTGTTTATCGATTTGTGAATCGATGAGCATTTTTTCTATTGATTGCATTTGGCATAACGAGATGTTATTTGAAGCCAACGAAACACGAATAATTGCTGAAAACACGAACAGTGCTACGTCATTCTTTAAGCAATGTTATCGATAGTGCTTATCGATTAGTGAATCAGTGACCGTATTCGATATAACGAAATGTTATTTGAAGCTAATAAAATGCGATCAGTTGCTGACCCACCTGTTAATAAACTGTTATCGATCAATGAATCTATGATCATATTGGTTATCGATTGCTTATACAAATACAAGCAATTGCTGGAAAAGCGATCTCTCTTAAGTCTCTTAAGTCTTTCAGAAATGTTATCGATAGTATGTTTCGATCAGTTAATCGTGGAGCATATTGGCTATCGATTGAGCGCACTCAGCTAATGTCACTCAATAATAACTATTATCGATAGTTTCTATCGACTAGGGGCACGTATCGATAGTTGCCTACATTCAACTTCTTAACTGTTTAATAGAAACATCTTTAGCTCTTTAGTAGCTGAACTACCTTAGTTAAACAATTCCTATTGTTGTTGGTTTTGGAAGAGTCAATAGTGCGTGTTATCGATAATATTATCGAATGCGCCTTTGAATGTATTAAACAATGTAAATGTGTAAGCAATCAATTGATGTGTTTCCACTGTCGTTCTAACTTATCTGGCTTTATCGAATAATGAACATATCGATTGTATACGAAATGTATTTGTTAGACAACTTAAATGATACTATCAAAATCGAGCAATGTCAATTATCTACAGATAAAAACCCGAATAGATGCTCGTAAGGCTTATTTAGTACGGAATTTGTTATCCGTGTTGTAAAACGATAATAATCCTACGTCGACAACCCAGCGCTTATCGATATTTATCGATAGTGCTATGAATTATAACTGAAACTAAAAAAATAGAATATATTTGAGCAGACAAAAGCTTAACATCAATTAAAATTCAACGTTTATTCGCCAAAACATTGTTGTTTTCGGTAGTAAAAATTTGAACACAGTTGCATAGAGTATCTCGAGTTTGGCCTTCAGTCAGCTAGTTCCACTCTTTCCCTTTCGCTGTCTCTTTCCGCATTTCTCATTTGATTTCTATCATTTTATTGGCGATTTAAAACAAGCATTGAATAAACAACACATCAAATGAGTGTGGATATATGTATGTGAAATTTTTGTTGAATATGTTAAGAAGCGACACGTGAAGGTCTCCCAAATACACAAAATCCATGTCTATATATCCCAAATGGTTCTACACACATGCTATATGTTTTTCTATATACTTATATATGTATATATATTGGCAAAAGTCAAAAACAAAAGTAGACAAAAATCGGAATATTCATTCTGTTATATTTTTAAAAGTTCCTGTGAGCTCTTAGCTTAATCAACCAATGAAGTAACTGTAAGGTAATATATATATATATATATATATATATATTTATAAAAATATACAACTATCGAGAAATCTTGAGTAATTGCTTACGTTCCTATAAAATCACTTGAAACCGCTTCGCACTTCGGAAACTTTGTAGCTATCGTTACTTAAATCCGTGCTGAAATGACTGTTCGATTGCAACAACAATTAAGCAAGCGGGCGCGCGACTATGAGATACTCTGTAAGCAGATCTAATAATAGACCATACTTATGTCTTACAATAGAGTCTTTTTTGTCTATCTGCATATAGAAGAGAAAGGGGATGAAACCAAAGTAAAGCACATGCATATCGCCTATTTCACTTCAAGACAAACAAATCTATTTTCCCAGGGAAATGCTCAACGATTTGCCAGGTGAATCGCTTGCGGTTGTGATTATTAGCATGGAAATATTTGTAATATTGTGTATTGCTTTTTCGACTTCCAGGCGACACGCTTAACTAACTTGTCTAAGCAGAGCTTGACGTTTTGATTTATATAGAAACATTTGCTACAATCCAGCAGAATGCTCTACCTTTCTTTATCTGCCAGGTGAATCGCTTCGCTATCACCCAGAAGTGTCGCGCTCGTATCTTTCAAATATATTGAATTACTGAGCCATCTTTTCCGGTGATCGAGTGCCAGCTAAATTGAGTCGTTCAGGCTCTAGCTCTATTCCTTACAGGGTATACGAATGCCGAACGTGTTTTAAACCGAAAAGCGGTTCGTGAACCGTATTCCTTTTATTCGATAAGTGCTTAATACGCAATGCACAATCTGACTGAATCACGCTTGAGTTATGATTCATGAATGCGTGATAGGCCTCGTGTGTGTGTGTGAGTGTGTTCCCAATTGTTGAGCTGGAGCGCATGAAATGAATATCCAGTTGAATAATCCCATAGAGCAAATGCAGATCATTTGCTCTTGATTCTCGATTTAACAGTAATTACTGAACGCCATGTTTTATATAACCATAGACGGCAGCATCAGTTCTCCATCCACGCCCAGCAACAACTGCTCGGCGGGCGGCGTCGGTGGCTGCGGCAGCAGCAGCAGCAACAACAGCATCAACAGCAGCGGCGCCACCAACACCGTCAACTACGCGGGTCACACAACCAGCAGCTCGTCAACGCCCCCGCCGCAGCATCCGCAGTACCAGCAGCATCCGCAGTACCAGCAGCAGCCGACGACGACGACAACGACGACAACGACCCCACAGCAGAGCGGGCGCACGGGTGGGGGGGTGCCGCCAGCGCCGCCAAGCAGCAGTACTTCGTCGTCGGGCTCGTCGGGCCATAAGAACAGTCTGAAGGGCACAAAGTTGGCGCGACGTGCGCGCTCCTTTAAGGACGATCTTATTGAGAAGATCTCACTGATGCGCACCACAAACAATACGCTCGGCCGATCGCATTCGCCGCACAGTCCGCGCAGCAAGCACGGCTCCAAGCCGCCGCCAACCACCGAGGAGGTGCAGCGTTCCACGCAAACGCTGGAGACGCACGTCAAGGATATATCCAATGCACTCAAACATTTTCGCGATGTCATACACAAGAAGAAGCTGGAGGTGCTGCCCGGCAATGGCACCGTCATACTGGAGACCATTGCCAGCATGTATTCCGGTAAACTACAACTGACCCGAAACGATTCTATAAATATTCTCCAAATCTACTTTCTTCTACTTCTTCTTCTTCTTCTGCTTTACAGTCATTCAGTCGTATACGCTGAACGAGAACAGTGCCATCATGAGCTCCGCCACACAGCAGGTCTATCAATCGCTGGGCAAGCTCATCAAGCTCTGCGACGAGGTCATGCTGAGCGAGAAGAGCGGCGAGTGCGCCTCGCTCAGCAACGAGAATGTCCGTGAGGTCATCGATCTGCTCGAGGATGCAGTGCGCGTAAGTGTGAGCCCAGTGTCCAGTAGCCCGTTTCCTCAATGTCTCTCAAGCTTGACCAACACTGCGAGCCAGTGTGTGCACACATTTATATGTGTTGGCAATGCTGTCAACAAAAAATCACTTTAGGCCTGCTTTTGGCTTAAGTGTCACGTAAAATACATTTAGCGAAGGGTTCAAATCTTCCAAATTCCAGTTTAGTTGTTTATTCATTGACCAACACTGCGCGCCAGTGTGTGCACACATTTATATGTGTTGGCAATGCTGTCAACAAAAAATTACTTTAGGCCTGCTTTTGGCTTAAGTGTCACGTAAAATACATTTAGCGAAGGGTTCAAATCTTCAAAAATCCAGTTTAGTTGTTTATTCATTGACCAACACTGTGCACACATTTATATATGTTGGCAATGCTGTCAACAAAAAATCACTTTGGGCCTGCTTTCTTAGGGCTTGACAATCACGTAAAAGGTGTCTTAGGTGTCTTTTAAGAATCACGTTAAATATATTTAACGGGCGGTTAAAACCCAATGTCCAGTTTAACTAACTGCCAATTGACCAACAGTGCGGGCCAGTGAGTACACTGACTGAAATATGTTTTGTTTATATTTCAATTTGAATTGCTGTCGGCTGTGCAGACATTCAAAAATGAGGAGTTTCTTATATGAAATACGAAAAATCGTTAATATTGAAGGTATAGAACATTATGGAACCTACAGGTAATTGGGGTGAAGAAAGAAAATTATTTACTTGATAAACAGTCCAATGGATTTTAGCAGTACAGTATTAACTAGTTGTCGAGCGAATGTTGCCAAGTGCCACATTATTCTGAGGATATCACATTAGCCTGATGATAGCACATTATCCTGAGGATACCACATTATCCTGACGATAAAGCTTTAAGTAGACACCGAGAAAAACGAGCTTCGAGCTAACGAAATAGGCAAACACTAACAGCACATATTTTTGCACTTGCAGAATCTGGTCACACTGGCGCAGGGCAAGCTTAAGGAGCAGGATCAGTGCACGTTTCGGTACAGCGGCGCCGGTTTGGGCGGCATTGGTGCCGCTGCGGACATAATGGGCGTGGTGACCGCCGCAAGCGCAGCGGGAAGCGCGACTGGGCTGCGTACGCCCGCCGATGCGGCCGCGGTGGTGCAGCGCACCTCGCTGCCGGATATTGCGCTAACGCCCAAGGAGCGCGACATACTCGAGCAGAGCAATGTGAATCCCATGCGCGGCTCGCACAGCACGGAGAGCATACTGCGCGATACGAGCCCGCCGCCAAAGCCGCCGTTGCCCAACCGGGCGAGCAATCCGCCGCCGTTACCACCAAAGCGCCGCAGTCAGCCGCAGTCGCAGCTGGCGAATGCCAATGTATCCACCAATACCAATACGAACCCCACCACCAGCCACTCGTCGCAGGCGAATAGCCCGTTGCCGTATGCACAATCGCATAACATCAGCCTAAACTCTGATCTGGATTGCAGTTCGAATTTCTCGCTGCTTAACTATGGCGTGGATCGGTTAGTTACTCGCTAAACATGTTTACTCGCTCATTTGAATACTTATTTACTCGCCCATGTTACCAACTCGCTTCATTTTTCATTATTTATTAACTCGCTTGACTAATTGACTCGCTTTTGTGCCCATTTAACTGTTCGTTTCAATTACTTGCTCGCTTAATTTTCCATTTCTTATTTACTCGTTTAATTAATTGACTCGCTTTTGTGGCCATTTAACTATTCGTTTCAATAACTTACTCGCTTAATTTATTATTTCATTCTCTCATCACTCTTTATATTATTTATTCTCTTGCTCGTTTATTAACAATACTCAATTCTTATCCATACTCATACTCATTCGTTACACTGTCTCGTTTATTTACTCGTTCGTTCATAAACTCGCTCATTTAATCATTTATTTACTTGCTTAATTCACGCTGCAATCGCTCGCTTATTTATTAACTTCCGCTAAACTCGCTCTGTTTTACTCGCTGCACTCACCTACTCGCTCATTTACTCACTTTACTCGCCAAAGTTCATCGCTCGCAAATTTAATCATTTATTTACTCGCCCAATTCACGCTGAAATCACTCGCCTACTTATTTACTTCCTCAATTACTCACTATTTTACTCGCTGCAAACACCTACCCGCTCATTTACTCATAACTTGGAGCTCGCCCAAGTTCATCACTCGCTCCTTTACTCGCCTATTGACATAAACACATACTCGTTGACATGGCACACTTTGCTAATTTACTCGCTTGATTTACACACTCGTTGATTAATTTCCTTCTCGACTCGTTCGTTTGCAGCCTTTCGGTGCGCTCGCGCTCACCGGACGAAAACAGCCAATGCTCGTTCGACTCGGCGCTGAATCATTCACGCGAGGAGGAGGAACAGCTGCAGAAGCCGCCGTCTAGAACGCTACACCATCAATTGGAGGACGACGTGGACAAGCTCATCAGCTACAGTGAGTTCCCGCAAGCAATAGCTCCCAACATCAGCTCCATCTATAACTCAATTTCTCAAACTCGCTTGCGACCAGCAGAGGCTCCGGCTGAGGCTGGCGCTGCGCTGTCACAGGAGGCAGCCGCGTCCAGCGCTCAGATGACGCCGCCTTTGCCGGGTATCAGCTCTGCATCTGGTCCTGGCTCTGGCTCCGGCTCCGGGCCTGGCGCAGCTGAGGCCAACACGGAGCT
Source organism: Drosophila borealis (assembly GCA_035045885.1). Lineage (NCBI taxonomy): Eukaryota > Metazoa > Arthropoda > Insecta > Diptera > Drosophilidae > Drosophila > Drosophila borealis. The sequence continues at coordinate 218,234 of JAWNOR010000145.1, read as the reverse complement.
GCGTAAAGCAGCCGCAGCACTAACCAGCAATCGTCATTCAAACGAATCGGGTATTCCAGGCAATTACTTATACATATATCTACTGCTTTAATTGTCTCCCATCTGTGTGCTTAGACTTGTTTTTGTTTTTGCTCCAATATGATGTGCCCAAAAGCTTCATTTTGTCAATTTGATCTCGTTATTTTCTATTAATTCTATTAATTATAGTAGTTATTTGTTACCATTTAAAACATTTAATGTCTGAGATCAGCCAAGAGTTAAAGAAAATATCAATATTTTTTTGCAGTTTTATGCTAAAGTTCGCTTCAAATAGTAGATCATATTGAACAGCGGCAGCTTGTATAATTTTGTTGTGCAAATGTATGTGACAAGCTGAAGGAAGCATCTGCGTCTCCATAAAGTATATGCACATATTCCTGATCAGGATGACAAGCTAAGTCGATCCATGTCCGTCTATCCATCTACAAAAGTTAGAGACTTCAAGTTTTCAATATATGTATATTCTCGTATATCATTTTATCTCCGACTTCCATAATATCGATAATTATCGATTTTGAGGCACAATTTTTTAGGCGCAACTCGATAAAAACATTGTGTATGAAATATAGAATATTTCACTTTTGGATACCCAACCTCCTTCAGGACAAAACTCATTCTTGAAGCTATGAGGCTAGAATGTGTGTAACGGCAGCTAGGCAGGGTATCTGCTAGTCGGGTGCTCCCGGCTAGAGCACTGTCACTTGCTTTGTTGTGTTTAAATTCGCTTTGATCTTTATGTTGTATTGCATCCATTCAAGTCGCCTGCTGCCACTCATTGCCGTGTTTTACACGATTTGTACAAATTATAATTTGCATTGTTGTTGTGTTTGTGTACGCATTATTTGGCAATTAATTAACTTATTGTTCATTTTGTTGTTGTTATTTTAAACTGCAGGCTTTGTATCGATGATGTCATTTCGTACCTCCACGCAGAGCGTCTCGAAACGCTCCTCGGAGCACAGTGTGCAATCCTCGACAAAGTCATCGAGCAGCAATTCGGAGATCGCCTTTGGCATTAACGAGATGACCTGCGCATCCTCGACGACAACAACAACAACGGCGAGTCGGAGCAACAGCGGCAGCAACAACGATTATCAGCAGCTAAGCCAAACGCAGTCAACGCAACGTCACATCACCAGCAACATCAGCAGCAGCATCAGCAGCAACGGCAACGGCAACAGCAACATTAGCTGCAGCAGCAGCAATGTAACGGCGATGGCAACAACAATTGCCAGTGAACAGTTGCTGGCGCTGGGCAGCAATTGCCCATCGCCGGAGCTGGCGCCGGCGTTGCCACCCAAGACGCAGCAGCGTACAACATTGTCACTCTTTGATGCGACCATGGATATGCTGGACGATCGCATTTTGTACGTGTAGGCCACAGATGGCAACGCCAGCAGAGCAAAGTGGGAACAGTTTCCCAACAGCTTGTTGTGTGGCGTTGCCAGCATGATTGCGCCCAGAACAATAAGAGCACTTTGCAATTTAATACTTTATTTTCTATTGTATTTTAATTCTTTTCTATTTTGGTTTTTGCTTGTATTGCAGTGAAATGCCGGAGATGCGTCAATTGTCGCCACATCATCAGCATCATTCTTCGACGACGCAGCTGCATCAGTGGCAATCCAAGCATCACAGTCTCATTGAGCCGCCGCGGAGCGCCCATTTGCCCAGCAGCTGCAGCAGCGCCTTTGACAGGCATTTGGAGAAGCCGCCGCCGTTGCCGAGGAAGAAGAAGAACAGTAAGCACTGATTGCCAAATGCGCACAAATATTTACATTTGGTTTCTATTATTATTATTATTTTTTTTTGTATTTTCTCTCAATTTTCTTTTTTCTATGATTTTTTTTTTTGTAAACTGCATTGGTGTATACATGTATGTGCGTGTGTATGTGTGTAACAATTTGCATGTATTTAATTTATTTGCCAAACTTGAACGCTAGGTGTCGCCACAGGCAATGCCAAGCGGTGAGTTTTCAACTGTTTTTTTTTTTTGGTTAGCTTTACTTTAGGGTGAATGTGTGTGTGCGTGTGTGTGTGTGTGTGTGCCAACTGTGATACGATAAACTGCCTAACGCACACACAGACACAAACACACACCTGTGTCAACACAATTTCTTCAGTCATATATCATGACTTTCTGTTACACTTCTGTTTGGTTTTGCGTTTTGCGTTTTGTTTTGCTTTGTTGTTTCGCATCCATTCACAACAAGGACACGCAACACACAAAACAAATTTTTTGGCTTCTTAACCAAAAACCACCTACAACAAAAACAAACAACAAAAAATGAATATAAAGAGAAGCCTGTTGAGCAACAGACGCAAACCTGCCCCTGCCCAGACGAACAACAGCATCAACAACTGGCAACAGGCAGCGTTACAACAACAATCAGCCAACTACAACAACAACAACAACAACAACAATCAGTCTATCAATCAATCTACCAACCAACATCAACAATCAGCAACAAATCCATCTATTTATACATTTTATTATATATATATATATATGTATATATATACATATGTATATATATTGGTTTTTGTAGTTAGGCAGTTAAGAATTTGTAGCAAAACTTTTATTTATAGCACTCGTAATGTTGCCAATGGGCAATACAAAAAAAAACCTTGCCAAATTGTTGTACGCAAAACTCTAACCCATCTAAATTATCGTTCCAATCAACATCTAGTGTTTCAAAGTGTCGCATTCTCGGGTAAGTCTAGCTGCTCTGGAGCTGTTCGCCTCCTTTTTAGTTTGTTCTCTTCTTATTCGTCTTATTTTTCAATATATTTTTTGTTACGCTTCGATCAGCTTCGAATCTGTTGCATATCCTTTCCAATCATAAATATATATTTACATATTTGCTTTGGTTAGAATTGGGGTCTAGCGAAACGTGAAGTAAAGGAATCCGATTTTAAAGATTTTTCTGTTAATAAGGGATAGTCTCCAAGAGTTTTCCACTTTTCCAACGTGTTTTAGTGGCCTAGCTTTTATTTAATATAAATATTTCTTACATCATTTTGCTCACATAGATGTATTTTTGTTACTTTAACATTTTAGTAGTAGTTTTTATTAAAACTGGAAAGGGTATACAGTATTCGTTACGCATCGCAGCTGCTGCTCCCTAACGCTGTTTGCTGTTGTGTTGCGCCTTCGCCGTGGAACTAGTTCCACTTTGGTTCTCGTTTGTCCTGGCTTTCACTTTTGTTATTGTTTATGTTGTTTGTTGTTACGCGCTTACCTGTTGCATACTCTCTGTTCCGGCTGCCCATTGTACATTGGTTTGGACGCCGGGCAGCGCAGCGGGCTTTGCTTTGAGATGGGCGCAAATCGATCAATTTAAAAGAGCGTCAAGTTAGAACTCTCAAAAGAGTTGTAGACGGTTTGATTCGTGAACCTGCTCTCGACGTCCATCTTATTATATTTAAATGTTGTATCTTTCTTGATTTTTGGTTTATTGTAAACTATTAAGCATGATCTTTTTTTTTTAAATGTTTAGGTTTAATGAATTAGGTTTTAGGATCGAATCGGGCGAATCATGGCTTCAAACCCGACCAACGTTTTTGCCTTGCTCGGTTCATAGTTCAACCCAATGCCGCGCCCCAAAGTTTTAGTTCGCGAACCTGATTTCTTATTATTATTAAAAGTTACCCCTTGACTAGCAATCGGAGTCAATATAAAACATATTGCGCCCATCTCTAGCAGCATTTCAGTACATGGCACATGGCGTCAAATGGAGCGCAGATCCCCCCAGTCACTGATTGGAACTGTTGTCAGCTTGCACGCTGTTCGCGCTGTGCTTGTTTTGTTTGAATTGTTGTGACAGGTGCATTAAAATTGTTTTTTTTTGTTTTTTTATTCTCTCGCCCCGCCCTCCGCCACACCCACTTCCATACAAACAGTTCTGGCCTACATGGAGATCTGCTCGGCGAATTCGCACTCTGTGGAGCAGCATCGGCATACAATGCACGCGTACAACATCAGCCGCAACATGTCGCATAGCCAGACCATGAAGTAAGTGCTCGAGATTGCATTTGCAGAAACTGAACTAATTGTTGTTTATTTTTATCTTTGCCTGCAGCATAATGTCCGTTAGCAAGGATCTGTCGCCGGAGCAGGAGATGCCGCCAGCGCTGCCGCCCAAGAATTACAAGCAGCGCAAACCCTCAACGACCACGACGACGTCCTCGTCGTCGTCGTCGTCGGCGTCGACAGCAATTCCAGCAGCGATCATTACAACCCCACCGGCTAGCCCGAAGCCAATGCTCAGCGATGGTTCTCTAAGGGGCTGTCGCATGACGACCGTCTGTGAGGAGCTCAACGATCCGCCAACACACTCGGATGAGGCAACCGCAGCAGCTGCTGCTGCGGCCGTAATGGACAGCAATGAAAATGTCAACGCTGCCGGTGGCCACACCTACTATTGTCACTCACATCAGCTGCCCAGCGAGTCGGCGAAGGCTGGTGCTGACGAGCAGCCAGCCACGCCCATAAGTACGCCCAACATGCTGGACACCAGCGATGTGGAGCAAGGTGTGGCCGTGGAGCAGCCCTTACAGCCAGGCGAGCTAGAACTTATTGAAGATGAGGAGCAGGACATCGATGGGGAGGAGGAAGAGGAGGACGACGACGACGAGAGTGAGATCGATAATCAATTGCCAAATATGCTGGAAGAGATCGACATAACGCCATACCTAATACTCAAAAAGAAGGAGGAGGATGGCCCAGAAGTGAAGGGCGGCTATATTGATGCGCTGATCGTGCACGCCAGTCGCGTCCAGAAGGTCGCCGATAATGGTAGGCATCATCGTCGCAATCGCAATCGTAATCGCAACCCCAATACACATTCAAGCAGCGTTCTTTCAATCCGTAAACGTCATCTAAACCAAAATCCATTTGTTGTTCATTTCGCCCATGCAGCATTCAGCGAGGCCTTCATTACAACCTTTCGCACCTTCATTCAGCCGATCGATGTGATCGAGAAGCTGACCCATCGTTACACATACTTCTTCTGCCAGGTGCACGATCAGAAGCAGAAGGCCGCCAAGGAGACCTTCTCGCTGCTGGTGCGGGTCGTCAATGATCTGACGTAAGTGTTTTGATGCCCAAAATGTGATTGCATTTCAAAACGAGAACTCCTCTGTTTAACAGCTCAACAGATCTGACAAGCCAGCTGCTTAGTTTGCTGGTTGAGTTTGTTTATCAGCTGGTCTGCTCCGGCCAGCTGTATTTGGCCAAGCTGCTGCGCAACAAGTTTGTGGAGAAGGTAACGCTATATAAGGATCAAAGGAGCTACGCCTATATCCCAGATCAATTGGGCAGCGGCAGCAATACAAATCAGCCCAGTCTGCTCGACTTGAAGTCATTGGAAATAGCCGAGCAGATGACTTTGCTGGATGCGGAGCTTTTTCAGAAAATCGAGATACCCGAAGTATTATTATTTGCCAAAGATCAGTGCGAGGAGAAATCACCCAATCTCAATAAATTCACCGAGCACTTTAATAAAATGTCCTATTGGGCGCGCTCCAAAATCTTGCGTCTACAGGACGCCAAAGAGCGTGAGAAGCATGTGAATAAATTTATTAAAATCATGAAGCATTTACGCAAAATGAACAATTACAATTCGTATCTGGCGCTGCTCTCAGCGCTCGATTCGGGCCCCATACGCAGGTATTTACCCTATGGATAATTCTAATTGATTATAACCATATTAAATTGCAAAATTTCCTTTCACAGATTAGAATGGCAGAAGGGCATTGCGGAGGAGGTGCGCTCCTTTTGTGCGCTCATCGATTCGAGTTCCAGTTTTCGGGCCTATCGCCAGGCGCTTGCCGAAACCAATCCACCCTGCATTCCCTACATGTAAGCCATCGAATTATGCCAATCTATATATATATATTTGTATCATTCAATTGAATCTATTGTATACCCCGCAGCGGTCTGGTACTACAGGATCTGACCTTTGTGCATGTGGGCAACCAGGACTATGTGTCCAAGGGTGTTATTAACTTCTCTAAACGCTGGCAGCAATACAACATCATTGTCAATATGAAGCGTTTCAAGAAATGGTGAATTTCACAGTCATTTTATTTATAGATATATATATATATGATATATGTAATATGGCTATATTTGTATTCTAGCGCCTTTCCCTTTCGACGCAATGAGCGCATCATTGGCTTCTTTGATAACTTTAAGGATTTCATGGGCGAGGAGGAGATGTGGCAGATATCGGAGCGCATTAAGCCACGCGGTCGACGCCCAGTCAACTATTAGTCTTTATGCAGCAACAACACCAACTACATTTAAAAGTGCAATGTTTACATACACACACACACGCACACATACACACACACACACCTGCTGTGTGTGTGAGTATGCGTGTGCGCGCGCGCTCCGGGGATGTGCATAACTCCCTTAGACATAACACACGCCGTCGTCAACTTATCTAACTGGGTCTGAGTACAATCGATCGTTCACACTACTCTGTCTATATACGTATATAAGCTATATATATATATATATACGACTTTTATATGTATATATCTATATATAGCAATAGATGCAGTTGCATATGTGCATGCACATAAAATGTACCTAAAAAAAAAAATCGGGAAAAAAATACAATATATATTACTAAAAAAAATACGGAGTTAAATACGATATGTGTAGTTCGAAAATAAAACAACAAAAAAATGTAAAAGCAAATATTAAGCATGCATGGATATTGTAAGAATTATATATATCTATATATATATACATATATATATATATATATGTATATACATGTGTATTCGTAACAACCTACCTAACGGCTAACATAGTTACCGTTACGATATCTGGCAGCGCACATAAAATTCCTAATTACCTATGTTATTTTTCTTCAAATATTCTAACTGTGTATTAACAACGAATTTTTCGAAACGTGGTCGTTTTGTTTTTTAGAAACTATGTTAACAATATTTACGTGTATGTAGAGGCAAAACACAAAAAAAAAAAAAAAAAAAAAATTAATACAAATTACGAGTTTTATGTGTTTTTAATAAGCGCTAATTCGTCGAACCCAACGTATACAATCACCTAGAGACACCAAATCGAAAGAAAAAGAAACACGAACAAATTCATGAGCTCATGAAATCAATAAGTAATAATATTGTGCATACGGCTGGCTAATTGGCTCTCAAGTAGTTTGACTAACTATTTATAACTGTGAATTGTATAAACCCTAAAAGAACTCCCTACAGAAACCGCTAATTTACCTCCACCTGCGCATGTGTTTAAAGGACTCGCCTTTACGTGTCCTGAATTAAAAACTAATTGCAGCCTCAGCTGTATGCACAACTGGCTAAAAGATAAACTAAACACAATACGAAATTCTAAATTCATTTGGCATTTACCTACACACACACACACACACACACACGCGCGGAATTACACGCACACTCAATTAGAAATCGAAACAACTTGAAAAGTTACAAGAAAAACAAAAAAAAAGAAATTGAAAATTGCTTTTTATGCGTATAGCCAACTAAATATTTAGAAACACAGCGATTAAATTCCGTTTAAATGATTAACTTTTCAAAAGCGAAAATATGAAACTGAAAAAAAAAAGAATTGCAAACTATTAAGCTCTATAAAAAGTGTACATTAGTTAAGCTAAGCGATGATTTATATATATATATATATGATATGATATACTATATGCATACATATATACACTTACACACACAATCAGATGTATGAACTGCATTTCAAACACACACACGCACACAGACACACGCTTTCACGCTCAAGTCTCATGCACACAGTGTTACCAGCTGCCAAAAACAATGTTAAAAATTGCTAAATATAGCTGATATAACGGATAGCGAAAATCGGCTAGAAGTGCGTTAAATTGGCAACACTGATCATACACGAAAACAACAACAACAAGAGCACACTTTTTTACCTATACATATATATGTTTATGTATATGTATGTATATATATACATATATATGTGTATATGTATATGTATATATACATATATGTATACCTACAACTTGCAAGTATACAAATTTTGGATTCTTTTTTGTATATTTAATCTGTGTATGTGCTATATACAGCGCTTTATATGTACCATATACATATGTGTACATGAACTTATACAAAGCGTTACACACACACACACTAACTCACTGACTCACTCACACAGACGCACATAGAAACAAGACTGTCTTTAGTATATATGTAGTAATATTTCATGTATCTTAACAAAAGCTACATATACGCGTATTTGTATGTACTGCTTATTGAAATTGTTATAAACGAAACTTTAGCCAAGTTGCATGCACAATATATATACACACACACACACACACATGCGCATTAAACCGATCCACCATATACTATTATATACTACAGCTATGTACACGACAAAAACAAAACAAAAAGCGAACCTAAACAAAATTGAATCAAATTTAAAAGCTACCAAACTAACTACTTAACTATGTGCATATATATATATATATATATATATATATATATATATATATATATATATATATATATATATGTTTATGTATATGTATGTATGTATGTGTGCCGATGTCTGTACGGCATATAATGCTATTTAAATGCGTACATATGTGTATGGCCAGCATTGTGCATTCTAAATATATATATGTATATCTCTGATTTAGTCATTGCTTTATATGTGCCTATTATAACGATTTTTGATGTATATTTCATAGCATCAGTTACCAGTTTTTAATAATTCACATTTTTATTATGTATGTATTGTAAATGTAATTGTAATCTATTGTAAACCCAACAAAATGAAAACTACCAACTTTAAAGATATTAAAACGAAATTAAACAAACATAATATATATATATATTATATATAAAAAAAATTTTTAAAAAACAATGCATAAAACTTTTATGAATAAGCTAAACTTAACTTAATCTCCATTTTTTTGTTGTTTTTGTTTATTTTTTTTTTAATTGTCTATATTTACATGTATCGTATGTTTAACTTAACTGATTAGTTTATATATATATATATATATATATATATATATATATATATATATATATATATATATATATATATATATATATATATATATATATATATATATATATATATATATATATATATATATATATATATATATATATATATATATATATATTGTCACGTATGTGTACTTTCGTTTCCTCCCAAGTAGAGCAATTTTTAATTGTAAATGTATTTGTAACTAAATGTTATACATTTATTTGTAAGAAAAAAAATAGCTACAAAATAAATGTATTTTTCCTTTAAAAAGAAATTTGTTTAAAATCCTTAATCAACGACAAAAAATTCACAATTTTTTGCCAAAATGAAATATAATAATAATATGGTTTATTGAAGCTCCCCAAATATTTGATCATTGGGAAATTAGAGAAATTATTCGTATATCGATTTTTTTGAAAGTACATATTCTATTTTTTTAATTTGCGGAAATCTTTACCGATTCAAAGATCGAAACGGTTGGGAAAAGCCTCACTAAAAGCGGCCTTCAAATTGGTCAAATTTTTTGCAAATCATATAAAAAAATCACTTCAAAACAAACAAAAAAATAGAAAAGCAGTCAAGCACCTTGTTTAAGATACCTTTAATATGAAGTTATGAAGTAAACGGTTAAGTTGCAGACTTTCAAGAAGAGTTTCAAGTACCTAATTCTTGGCCGATTGTTCCTATAGAAGGTTATTGATAATGTGGTCCAATGTTACTCAAAAATATTAAAAAAAAAAAAAAAAATCAAGCGGTCTAGCCTACATCAAAAACACATTCTTCATTAAAATCAGTTTGCATTAATCGACGAGGTTTGAAAATCTAGAAAGAGAAATTTGGAATTTTGCAAGTAAGGTTATTTAATTGACTTTGTTTAATTTTATAAATAATACCATATATACCATATTATATATAAATTAACCAACTTGTGCTGCCTACCAGTTAGGTTAAAGTAAGAAAATTATATTTTTTTAAATATTTGCCGATTTGAGCTGTGGCCATGTTATAATCCGTTTCATGTTAAAATAAAAGCCGTTACTTTAACATTAAAGTTAAATTTAGTTCAAGTAAAACTCAAAATGTTCTGCTAACTAACAGAGTTTTAGTATATACAGGTGCATACAACTGCTTAATTGCATTTAGTATTTTGTCGTTTTTAGCCATTCGCTGGCACCGGCCACACTGATCAGCAATACATCAACAAAAAGTTAATACTCGTCAACGGTTTCGAACGGTACTACTCGTAGTCCTCTGCAAACGAATTTGCAAAACTAAAATTTTTTTTGTTGCTGTTACATTAATGGTTTAAGCCAATGTAAATAAATAGAAATTATTAAATATTATTTGTATGTTCGTGTGTGCGTGTGAAATTCATAAAAGTTGTCTATTTTTGATTTAAATGCTGGAAAGCAGTGTAAGCTTAGCGAAGCTAAAGTAAAACTAAAATTCGCCAAAAATACGCATTACAAATCATTATCTAAATACGAAAAAAAATTTGTGAATTGTGAGCGCCAAAAAAATATTTTATAGCGCCAAAAATGGCTGTATATTCAACAAGACAAACAACAACAAGAACAACAAACAATTTGCAACACTGTTGCCCGCTCGCAACGGTTAAATATCAATCGATTTCAATCATTGCCCAACACGATCGTTCAATTAATGTTGCGCTTGTCCCCATCATTTACTTGATTGCCTGCCCAACGATTTTAACGAACGTTCATGATGATTACGATTATGACGATGATTATGATTATGATGCTGATGGTGATGTGCATGTTGCAGCTTCCTTGCAAATTGAATGCAATAAACAACAACAAAACTGAAAGTGCGACAAAGGCGAAGCCGGCTAACAACCGATTTGTCGATAAATTGCGTAATGCCTCGATTCGAACCCTTTTTCTTTACTTTTGTTTTACTTTTCGCTTGTGACCCTGAGCGGTAATTGATGCGTGCGTGTGTGAGAGTAAGTGAGAGCATTAAAGCTTTCAAGCGCAGCTTCAATAATCAGCTGAGCTTGAACTAAGTGATCCTCACAGCATAAGTACATGCAAATACACTGAACAAAACTGGTGCAACTAGTGCAGCAAATTGATGACGAAAATTCAACTCCAATTGTAAGCTTTTGATGCGTTAACAATTTTCAAGGAAAGCTTTGCTTATAAATATTTAAAGTTTGCTTGTGCTTTTGGTTTGGACTTTATGTGCGGCGCAGTGTATTTAATTCGACTTAGCCTTTCGATGGTGTTGGCCTTTTTATGTGAGTGTGTGTGTGTGTGTGTTTGTGTCTTATGGATAGCCGCCAGTTGGCCGCCTGTACTTGTTGTATATACATATATATATATGTATATATATACATATATATATATATATATATACATATATATGTACATGTATTTATATGCATTTACTTGCTGCTGTTGTTGTTGTTGTTGTTTGCTTTTTGGCGCGCTTGAAAAGCGTGAAAGTCATTGTCCAATGTAGGCACAAACAGACGCCTTCGAACTGTTGCTGCCTGCCCCCAGTGGCTACCACTGGCGACGCATGGAACCGGTGCCGCTGCCACTGCCGCTGCCGCTGCCGCAGCCGCTGCCACTGCTGGCATCGCTGACACCTTGGCTTGTTGGTAGGCCAGCCAGGCAGCCGGCCGGCCAGCCGGGCCACTTGAATGCTTCCCGTGTGCCAGCAACGACGACAAACAAATGGAATGGTGTGCAAAACTCTCGATCGGGATCGTATACAACACACACACACACGCACGCACACATACAGCAGCGGTGCATGCGCACACAGGCGCAAAATCAGAATTCAGAGTTCTGTTTCTGTGAAGCAGCTTCTGCTGCTGCGCGTCTGCTCGTCTGTCCGATTGAACAACATGTCGCCCCCCGCCCCTTTGCCCCTACCCTTTCGCACCCTCAGCAGCCAGTTCGTACAAGCACGTCCCGCACCGTCCCGCAGCGTCTGTCGTTTTGTCTTGGCCAGCCTGCTTGTCTCGCGCTGGCTACTTGACAGTGTGCACTGGGCGCAAGCTGCGACGCCGACGCTGGCAGCGGTACTTGAGCCCACTTGGAGACAGTCGTTGTTGTTGCTTTCTGTGTGTTTGTGAGTGTGTGTGTGTGTGTGAGTCTTGGTCTCTATCTTCTTTGGGCAACAGTTGGGCACATGGCCAAAGTAATTCAAAATGTACATTTGATCTATAACCCGATTTTACACCACCGTGAACCCAGATGCTGGTTCAAATCTTGGTTTGCCCAATATTTACAGCATTTTAATGAAACATTTAAACTTTCAGTTAAAAATTGCCCGTTCTTATGAAAATATTGCAAGCCGTTGATATTTTCAAATAGAAATCGCGGGCTAAATTTTGGTGTTTGGTTAAAGGTTCGGTTCGTAGTACATACATATGTATACAAATTGGAATTTCCCTTTTCGAACCAGCTTGCAGCCTTGCTTTGAAACAAGGATCTACTCAGTGATTTTTCTAAAAAGGCTTATTTCTTTTCCAGACGATAAAGTCTCTTGAATTCTTTGTTTAAAGCATTAGAAAATGCCCGTTTGTAGCACTGTATGCACAAATGTAGAGTATATGTATATGTATTGTATTATGGCTGAAAATCAATGCGTATATCGTTTTGTTTATCTATTAACTATTAACCAGTCAGATATGCCAAAAATGAATTATGTTGCATATGGTGCACTTTATAGAGCATACAATAGTCGCATATGCCCCAATTGCTGACTGCCTCGTTTGCTGCCCGTTCGCGACTATTTGCTGAAGGTGTTTTTGGTGCTCATGTCAAGTTGCTGTTGTTGCTGTTGCTGTTGCTGTGTGTTCATTAAGCAAACACTGTTGCAAGTGTTGGTCACTCTTCTTCTTCTTCTTGCTGTTAGCATCGTTTTAATCGGTAGCCAGCGAATTGGGCCCGATTGCCTGTGCCTCGAGGCGCGTTATAGCCCGGCCAGCAGCCTTTTGGCATTGTTCAGTTCCTTCGCATTCAGTTAACGTCTGTCGACTCCTTTTGGCAACAATTTGTTCTGCGCTTCTTCTGCAGCACCAGTGTGCCCGTCCGTCTGCCTCTGTCACTCTGTGTGTGTGTGTGTGTGTGTGTGTGTGTGTGCTTGTGTCTGTCTTCTTCTGCTGTTTGTTGTTGTCATTTATATTGTGTAAGATTGTTTATGATCGCCTCTTAACAAACTGCTCGACTTCGAGTGCCCGGGCTAGTCGCCCTTCTTTTCAAGAGACATGCACACAAATACAAACATACATGTGTATGCATGTATATACATGTACATCTATATGTATATACATATATGTATATGTATACTGCAATTTCCAGAGCTCTGTCCGCTCTTACTCTGGAGCGCAGCCAGCCCGAACTCGTCTTGGTATCCATGCTCTCAGCCTGGTCAGCTTCTTGTTCTCACTGTCTTTTTTTTTATTTTCACATTTCATTGTCGCCTATTTGTCGTTGTTGTTGTTGTTGTTGCTGCTTCTTTATTTTCTTGGTAATAAGGTGTGAGAAAGGCAATAATCGTAAAGAGCTAACAAATTGTTGTTGCTGCTGCTGCTGCAACAGTTGCTGTTGCTGTTGCTGCTGCTGCAGTTGTTGTTGTTGTTGTTGTTGTTGTTGCCGCTGTCTTCGGTTTCACGCTAAAATGTTAATCGGTCCGTTTCAGCCTGTTGTCGCTGTCAATGCAATTATGTATAGATCTGTATTTGTCTAGGCATATTCTTCATTCTGTTAACCGTCGATTCTCCAACACGTGAGAGCTGCTCGCGCATACATACATATATGTATGTACACACATACATATATATTATATGATCTGTTGTGATCTGATCTTATGGCATTTTCAAGTAGATTAGAAATGTGTGAAGTTCGTTTCACATTTCATCAGGCTTATTACAATTAGTATAAGCTACACTGGCTAACAAAAGTTGTTAACGAATGTTGCACACCTTATATTATAGTTATTATATATTTAAATCTATCAAACTTGGGCAACATTTCGCTTTAAATTTCTCGAGCGCCAAAGTTTATAGATAAAAGTAATTCAATTACATTCAAGAACAACAAATATTTAACTGGAGTTTATAGTTTAGTCATAAATAAGAACTCGTAAAATGAGAACTTTCAGAATTTAAACCTAAAATTCCATATTTTAAATCTTGCATTTTTTAAAAATTATTAAACACTTGAATATGGATTTTATTTTTTAATCTCATCATGGAATTATTGTACTCAATATGTTTTCAACTTTGTGCTTTAAAAGGAGAATATTTTGCATACATTGAAATCATTAAAAACCAGTTTCGATTGCATTCTCACACATTTTTCAACACTTACAGCATAAAAGCCATGCAATTTGCGGCGCAGCCAACTTAATAAGCTGTTAGTAGAAATGTGCAACAGCTTGTTAAGTTGGCTGCGATTCAGCAATTAATCAATTTAAGCCAAATTCATTATGAAATTTCAGTTATATTTCGAATACTGAATAAATTTACTATATGTCTATGATATTGTGCATGTCTACAATTTATATTGAATTATAACCATGTTATAGTTGTAATCTGGTAAGTGTTATTATGCCCAGTGTACCAAATGCTTGAGCTAAGCATGTGACTCTGCCATGCTTGGGTTTGTGAGATCTCGTTTTATGTTTGTGCACTTGTTGCCTACGACTTAATAATCGCTTCATGTGAAGCGCTTATCATTTGAACATTAATACAAATAGAATTGGAATGAAAAAGTCAAAACAAATAATGCGGGCTATTTTTATGACTAAAATAAGCCGCAATTGCGTTGTTTATTTTTTGTATTCAGTCTGTCTTTAAAATATGCGTACATTTAAATCCCAGCACTTCCGTCACAAGCACTTGAAGTCCGTCTAGAAATGCCGAGTAATTTGTTCTTAATAATTCAGACGAAGAACCAATTAGCTGTTCCAGCTTAATAATCCGCCCATTACCCTCTAGATTTTCAATTAAAGCGCAAATTAAGCCTAATTGAAGCTTAAGCAGATGATAAAAAAAAAAAGCGAAACTTCGCCGAAAACCTAACCTCAAAGCCACAATTTGTTTTGCTCTACAGAAGCGCATTTAAAATCAATTAGACTTGGCTTTAATTGATATAAAACAAATCGTATTTAATTAATAACTGCTTTTTTTCGCATTTGCATTTGCGTTCAAATTGTTGCATTGTCCTTGCACAAATTTCGCAGTCCCGTCGCAAACATAACCTCAATTGCGATCGCAATGCCGTTCCCTGTGTAAAAGCCACATGTCATTATCTTCAAGTAATTCCTCATAATCGCCATGTTTGATCTTATTAAGACACCTCAACTTGTTTTCCTGGACCTGGAACGTCAACCGTCCGCCTTCGTTCGCCTCTCGTTACGCTCATTCATATATGCGAGTACGTGCTGTGCTCATGCCCAGACGAACGGCCAGCCAAGTGGACCGACTGTCTGGGCTGTCCGACTCTCTGTCTGTCTGGCCTGGCCCGGCTCGGCTCGACTCGGCTCGGCGCGGTCTATCTTGGCCCGGCCCGTTCACTTGCTCGCCTGCATATTTCTTTTTCTTCTCTGTTATGTTAAATCTGTGCGTCGTCTGTCGCTATGACTAGCCCCTTGTTGTCTTGGGCAACTCTTCACAGCACGCCAAGTGCTAACGATTTTGTACCTGCACTCGGTGTCCGGCTCTCAGGCCCACAGACTCTCAGACTCTTGTATCTTCCATTAATGATCGCGTCCGCATTGTGTTTTTTATACACTCTACCCATTGAAGATTTGTGCAAAGAAAGGGTATAATCGTTTTCTGCAAATGTATGTAACAGGCAGTAGGAAACGTCTTTGACTCCATATTATATAAAGTCTTGATTGCCATCAAAGGCCAACTCGATCTGGACATAAGCTCGTCGATCTCGGAGCCCATTAGGCCTAGAGACACATAATACTCTTCTTGGGGGGAAAGAGGGAAAAGAGCTTTAGCCACGAACTTAAGTATGCGCTCACTTTAAGATGTCATATTGAAGTTCTGAAGATTTCATGAAGATCGGACTATAATCACCAGAGTTATTCAAGAATGCAATCTTCCGAATTGGGGAAAGTTGGATTGATTGTTACGGCAGCTGGGCGCTGGGTGCAGGATATCTCCAAGTCGTGAAGGCTCGACAAGAGCACTTTGACATGTTTTCTTTTAAGCCCGAGCAGAAAATATAATCACTTTTTCAGCTCCGACCTCATATATAAATATTCTTGACAGCCTAGGCAATTAAATCATCCATAGGGAGATATACATGGACAACATTGTGGTAAAGCCTCACAGATACTATATTATATTGTTCTCACTGTTCGACTAATCGGTCGAAATCGGGGTTCTTCTATAAACAACTTATTCTAGATATCTTTTTTAACCCCAACATTTGCATGATTCAGTTTGTTTCTTATATACATATGAAGCAGACCTTGTGAGCATATCATATACATATGTCCTATATCCTATACTTTTTACTTTTTTAAGATATCTTTCGAGCCAAATGAGTGGCAAGGGTATTCAAATGTTCGATCTCCTATTTTGCATTGTTCAACCGATTTTCGTGGGAATAGAAAAACTTAAAACTCCTAGCAAAACTCCATGGACAGCAAAATTAATAAAATGTATTCAAAAATTGGATCATACCAGGTGTTTAAAAGTGTTTCATTGTCAAAAGATCGTGGCGAGAAAGTGTCTTGAAAGTAAAAGATACCTTTAGTTGATTATTTGTATTATTATTATTATTATTATTATTATTATTATTATTATTATTATTATTATTACTTTTATTATTATTATTGTTATTGTTATTATTATTGTTATTTTTATTATTATTATTATTATTATTGTTATTATTATTATTATTATTGTTATTTTTATTATTATTATTAATAATTTTTTTATTACTATTAATCTTATTATTATTAGTATTATTATTACTAATTCTATTATTATTATTGGTATTATTATTATTATTATTAGTATTATCACTATTATTATTATTGTAATTCATTAGCAGCCAATTTCGATGTATTATAACTCCCTCTGGAGCTCGGATCTGTACCTAACAGTGGCTCGAGAACTCCTATAACTTCTATATCTTTTCCCATATATATCTTCTGTCTATCTCTGATATAATTTATAGATTTATAGTTATACAAATTTCTGGGCCAAAGCATAGCTGAGAAGGGGTTTAAGCTTTGGGGTTCTAAATTCTTAGTGGGGCTAAAGTTTAGTATTCGGTTTACAACAAAAATAGAACTAGTTCAATAGAAGATTTAAAAATGAATCAAATATTTGCTAAAATGGTTCAAAAGTTAATCAGGAATAACGTTTTCGAACAAATTTGTTCGAATTGCGAAGAGTTTGAAAAGAAGAGATTTTAAGAATATGAGCCTAGGTATACGAATAGGTTTGACTGAAAACAGAAAATTCACAAAACCACAAGACACAGCTGTCATATGTTAAGCTATAAGTCAGATGTTTATATAAACTATCTATATGGATGGCTCAATCGTACGATATTCGAATAAGTGTCCACATTGCAAAAATACACACACGGATATCAGGTTTTAATGCGCGCGTATTTGATGAATACATAAGACAATATTTGCCAATGCGGCACTTAATGAAAAGGCATGAAAAGTAAGCAAATGGCAATGCAAACAATCAAATAACATTGATTGAATGCTGAATGATGAAGTTTTTATTTCTGCGGAGGAGAAGGAGGAGGAGTAGGAGGAGGTCGTCTCTGGCAAACACAGACAGAGCTGGGCTGGGCTTGCCTGGTGCTTGTCTATTAATTGATGATCTGCTGATCTGTTTACTTCTCATTTTGTTCGTAATTAGAAATATGCCACAGCAGGGATTTGGTTGCTTTGTCAAGTGGTTCTATGTGGTGCTAATTGTGCAGATCTTGTTCTGCATCGGCCAGCTCGAGTGTCGCCAGCATCACAATCGCAACAACAACAATAACAACAAAAACAACAACAACAACAGCAATAGACGAGGCGACTCGGCCAGCTCGGAGGAGACGCACAGCAATGGCGATGATGTCATCGATAACTTTGCGGACAACGACAGCAGTATTGCCGCCGGCCATGGACACCGGCGTGGTCCGCGCAAGAAACAGCAGGGCAACAACAATCACAATCGCCACAATCGCATGGAGGAGCAGGGCATCTCGCTCTGGATCAATGAACAGCAGCTCAAGATGCTAAGCGGTGAGTAGCGCTGTGAACCGGTTCAGAGAGCAGCTGCTTTGAACCGGTTCGTTTGATTTTACCTTCAGTGCAGCTAATACTCGTACCTGACTCGTTGGACTAACTAATCCTCAAAGTGTTATCGAAGTTTATATATAGACAGACAACAGACGGGGACTCTAGTTCAAACGGGTTCAGGCAAATTACAAAGTATGTTTCAGCTTTGAACCGGTTCAAAAGCTTGCCAGTTCAGCTCCAAAGTCGTTTACAGTAACAGCTTAAAAAAGCAGCAATGTTCATGTTCAAATAAGTTCAACTACGAACCGGTTTTGCGCACTCCGTTGCGGCTTATAACTCGAACCGGTTCAATATTGAATTGGTCTGCAGCGCATTACCGAAACTATTTGAGAATCCAAACCGATTCGATGAAGGCACAAAATCAATACGCCAACCGTTTCGCAGCCCAATCAGATACTTGCCCCTGTTAACGCCCCAACCAACCCACTGACAATCCCCGCAGCGCTCTACTTTCCGCAGGGCTACTCGGATCGCATCTATGCCATACACAACGGTCGTGTGACTAACGAAATGCGCGACACGACATTCTATAGCTATCTGGTGATACCGTCCGAGGTGAACTATGTGAATTTCACATGGAAATCGGGTAGACGCAAGTATTCCTATGATTTTGATCGCCTGCAAACGATGGACGAGAGCATTTTGAAGGCGCCAACGCTCTCGATCAAAAAAAGCGGCCGGATACCGCAGGAGCAGAAAAGTAAGTGCAATCACGAGTCAATCAGTTATGTTAGCTGGCGCACCAATGTGGCCCATTATTTAATATCTATCCAAGCTAGATTTTAGCATATTCCTGCCCTGCACCGGAAACAGCTCGGGCACCGCCTCATTCAATGTGGGCCTAAAGATACAGACTCGCAACAAGGAACCGCTATTGGGCACACCCATACGACTCAACTTCAAAAAGGAATGCGCACATAGAGGTGTGTATGATATAGACGCTTCCAACCCTACTTCACTAACAACTTTGCAAGGTAGTGTATATGAAAAGTCAATTAAATGCTTTATATCAAATTCCAACAAAAAAAAAATTACAGCAGCAACCGCTTAAGAGCCGCCCCCCAAATGAATCAACATTCACAATTTATATCTGGCTCAATATTTTGAAATTGCAACATTTTACATGCGCCTTAAGCGATTTCTGCTGTAAGCACATTTTTATCACTGTCGCTAATGTCTATGCCCACAATACTCTATCCGTACATCAATTGTTCGCTTTTACACACAAGCTTACGCCTACAACAACTGAGCACAGTTTCCACATTTCTCTCTCTCTCTCTCTCTGCTTGTTGGTGTGCCTCACTTAATCGTGTATTTACATCAGAATCACATGCAAGCTGTATAACGGTTTGCGATCTGATGTGCGGTGTGTGGGAGCCATCAGCTAAGCGCTTGGCTCTACTGCTCTCTCGTTCTCGCCATATCTATCTATGCTGCTTGCTCTGATGTGCACATATTTATGTACATGCACAAGTATATTGATCATTATTTCAGCTCATATTTCGCAAAACTGTTGCCAAGCTTATTTACAACTCAATTTTCTGCACACACACACACACACACGCGCGCGCACATACACACAAACACCTTCAAAAAAACCCTTTAAAAAAAAAACTGTTAAAAACCAAACACACAAAACCAAACCAATCGAACTAAACTAAAAAAACTTAAGCTCCCGATCCAGAATGCAGTTTAAAATGTGGCAAGAATGGGTATTGCAACGAGCATCATATCTGCAAGTGCAACGTCGGCTATACGGGCCAATATTGTGAGACGGCCTTCTGTTTTCCGCAGTGTCTGAACGGCGGCAATTGCACGGCGCCATCGGTTTGCACCTGCCCCGAGGGCTATCAGGGCACACAGTGTGAGGGCGGTAAGTACCGTTACCGGTGTACAGATGTACAGATGTACAGACGTATACATGTATACTAGATATATGTATAAACACATATCTTTATTGCTTAATGCTTCTATAACTAAACACACGCACGCACGCACGCACACACGTAACAATTTGATAGTGCCACAAATGGAGTTTAGATCTTTTTGGATATGGCAATGGCCGTTTTGCAGCCAAACTTGATCACCTCGGTCATGGCCTTGTAGAAGGGCGCTTGCTCGGCGCCGCAATCGATGCCCGTGTCATGATGCTCCTGTTCCTCGTCACGAAATTTTGTTATTGTCTCGAGCAGTTCCTGGCACAAAAAAAGTGAAAAACAAATGTCAATTATCTAGCTAGATATCGTTGATGGTACATGCGGCATACCTTGTCCGGATTGGGTGACTCCATAATTTGACGCAACTGATCGTTGTAGTGCTCCACAATGACCGTCTCAACGGCAACGGTGCAGGCCATGGCCGCCTTTTCGCCCAACAGCGCAGTGCCCGCGCCCAGCGCAAAGGCAGCCACATTCCAAATTGGCGTCATTATTGTCGGCCGGACGCGATGCTGTTGTATCAACTGCTCGAATTGCTTGCGATGGCATTTCTCCTGCTCCCACATATGCTCAATGGTCTTGCCCATGGGGCCGTTGCCCAATATCGCCATTTGGCCAGCATAAATACGATCGGCGCCCAGCTCGCCAGCATGATCCACGCGTATTATCTCATCGGTCATGGCATTGGCACGTGGACGCAGCGATGGTGGCGGTTGCTGCTGTTGCTGCTCCTGATTTTGGCTGCTGCTGCTGCTGCTGCTGCTTGTGGCAAGGCAACGCACCGTGGGCACTGCTGCTCTGCGAATTTGTTGCATGCCCGACGCACACGCCTTTCTATACATGGTGTTGCGTGTTTTTAGTGTCCGGTTTCAAGCAGCTGCAAGGATATAGCAAATATACATATATTATAATGAATTTGTGTACCTGTTTTTTTTTTTTTGTTTTTGTTTTGTTGCGTTACGGGGCAGGTATTTGCAAGGAGAAGTGCCGGAATGGCGGCAAATGCATACAAAAGGACAAATGCCAATGCTCAAAGGGATATTACGGTCTGCACTGTGAATATTGTGAGTTGTGCCCTTTGAACTGGTTTGACCTATGCTAACTACGCGATTATGTTTTGTTTATATAACAGCCAAGTGCGTGATACCCTGCAAGAACGGCGGCCGCTGCATTGGCAACAATTTGTGCCGCTGTCCGAACGGACTGCACGGCAATCATTGCGAAATTGGACGCAAACAGCGTTCCACCTGCAAGTGCGGCAATGGCCGCTGCATGGGCAACAAGGAGTGTAAGTGCCCGGACGGTTATCAAGGTCGCCACTGTCGACGCCGTAAGTGGTCTTAGTGAGATGCGCATGCATGTGTTCCTTTAGCAAACTTGACTTAACTTCGCCCCCTCCTCCCACCCTATGTCTATGTGCAGGCATTCCAAATCGTGCGCATTGAGCGCTGATCGGGGCCCAAAGGACACGTAACTGAAATGTGACATGCAACATACACATGGAAATAAAGCAACAATTGGGCTCTACCATCAACAATTATACTATTTAAAATGAAATGGACAAAAATAAAATAATACTAATTGTGATACAAATTTTTTTGTAATTTAAAATTCTTATATAAAAAAAAAAAAATAAACAAAAACTAAAAACGAAATTAAGCGATTAAGCGGCCTCAATTGATTTTCAAGTTACCCTAGATTACCTTTAGATTAAATTAACTAACGAATTCAATTGGCTGTGCGGCACGTACACAAAAAGCCAACACACAGGTTATTTTTGCTCTTCGCAATTGTGTGGTGCGACTGCAAATGCCACCATTCATTGACAATAGGCACGTGCTTCTATGCCGCAATGACTTACTTACGTAGCAGGTAAAAATGTTCAATATGAATTTTATGCAACAATCACCAGAATGTTTTTATTATTATTATGGCCGCCGGCTGACTGCCAGTGCTGTAAAATGTGAGGACAAGTGTTGCAGCTGCAAGTCAGCACCAGCTCAAACTGTCGAAATTGTCGATAAGTGTATCGAAATGTAAGTCATCCCTAAACATGAGCGTAGTTAACGTTAAAGAAGGGGTCCCGAATGGCATAAACGAATGCACACAAATGATCTGTCCAGTTTTTCCCCTTAAAAACTTCAAAAATGCTTATATAGATATTATTTCACTTTTTGTTATAATTAGTAATTATGAAATTGTAAGGAAACAAAATTTACCCCTTTGTTGTAGTTATGCCTACGCTCATGTTCGTTCGCGCAATTAAGCAAATGTCAGCTGACGCCTTGTTTTAGCAGAAACGATGTCCCCGAGGAATAACCACGATCCGACGTCCTCCGGCGAGTCGGGCAACACAAATGTGCAGGAGGCCGATCTACAAGGTAATATCTTATAATTCATGTGCACGTGTGCGCTTTTCTTAAATGGCGTCGTTTGCTATTTGCAGAGATGGAGGATGTCAACCAGAGTCTAGATGCTCTAAGCTGTGCCTTGGATGCTGTGGAGCAACGCACCGACGACATTTTGTCACAGCTACGCGAGCTTTTAAACTCCAATCGCGAAATACGACGTCAGCTGGCGCAGAATAAAGACAATGCTTCCTCAAATGAGGAAAACGACGACGGGGATGATGACATGGTGGAAAAGCCGGATACTAAAAATGTACCCAGCGCAAATGTAAACTAAAATGCACAGTTTGCATGTTTTTTTTCTTTTTGCTATGAATAGCAATCCGTTTCTATACACATTTATTGTTTCTAAAAAAAAGCATCATAATATAATTGTTAACCAAAATATCTTTAAAGTCTAGTGTTTGCGAGCTCTTTTGTTTTTCTTTGAGGCTTTCGCACTTGGTAAATTGCCTGCAATGCTATTTATTTTTAAGTCCATCAAGCGTTTTGCTTCCAGTTTGAGTTTAACATTTTCCGCACGTAGTTTCTCGAGCTCCGCGAGCATAGACTTGGTTTTGCGGGCCGCATCAGCATCGGGCATTTCCTCATCATCGTCATCATCATCATCAGCTGAATCTTCCGCATCATCAGCTGAATTCTCTGCGTCATCAGCCTCCGTCTCGCTCACCACATCTTCGTAGTCGTCTGGAAGGGTCACAACCTTAAAATCAGCATTTCCATCGGTGCCATCATAGCTGTTATCAAAGTTTGGCTCTGGAAACTTTGGCGCTTTTGAATACTCTTCTGTGATGAGCAGCTCAATGCATTCATCATCATCATCCGGACTGATCATTCGCTTGAGATTGTCGGCAAAAGGTTTATGCGCCTTTGGACCTGGATGAAACATGGCGTTGCCGATGAGGCGGACATGCAGATTTGTAATAGCGCCGGGCTGAGATATGCTCTTTACCAGCTGTCGACTACTAACATCCCAGATGCACACTTGTTTATCCTCACCACCAGAAATCAACTGATTTCCGTTCACCGCGAGAGCCAAGCATGTGATAGGTGTGCCGGCTGTGTGTCCAACAAAGGCTTGACTTTCCTCCTCTTCGAGATGGTATTCCTGTGAGTTATAGACAAACCCGTTAGTAAGGAATTAATTGTTAACAATTTTAAAGATTCGCTTGGTACCTTCATGCGTGGCACTTTTTCCATACTGAAAATAAGTATCTGACCCTCACTGGTGCCCACATAGACGCTGGTCTCCATCTTGTTGACAATGACGCTGTGCAGGGCAACTGGAAACACGACGCTCAATAGCATTGTGCCATCGCTCAAATCGTACACCTTGCAGCAGCGATCCAATGAGACGGTGTACATGAAAGCGCGTATGCCGCCAAGTCCAATATGGACATCGGTGACCGCCAGCCCGTGATCGTTGAAATTGTAAAAGGGTGCATTCTCTTCACTGTCGACACCACCCAGGGGGGCAACAGCACGTGTAAGATTCCAAACAAGCACAGCACCATCCTTGCCGGCAGTGGCAAAGTGCTCGCCGTTGTCCGTAAAACGTATACAGGTGATGGGCTGGTAATGCTTGGACAGCGTATTGAGCAGGCGGCCGGAGTTGAGGTGCCAAACGTAGATGGTCTCCTGTATGCCAGCTATAAGGAAGGCACTGTCTGGAGTCAGTGCCAATGCATTCACCTTGCCTGGCACAACGTATCGTACGTTCGACATCGGTTCCTGGCTATTAATGGGCCACACATGCAGCAGGGGCTTTGTGCTGTTCGCCGCAATAACAAAGTGCTCTTCGAGCATTTGTAGGCTGTGAGACTGCATTGAGCCACCGCCTTTGTAACGCATCAGGTCGGTGCCAGTGCGCAGATCCTGTACGAAACAGGATGCACGCTCACTGTTTAATGTGCTGATAAACAAAGCCTCGGTAACGTTTTCCATTTTTAAATACACGTGCCGCCAGTGCACGGAGTAAACAAATCGTTACAAGTGTCTCTCCAATTGATACTAAAAAACACCAAAACATAAACTCAAAATATGGGTGGGTCACACTAGTGGCCGGCGTTTAAATGACAGCCGATATTTTAAAATAGTGCCATCTCTAGCAACGATAACGTGCGTGCTGTTGGAAAATAAGAAAATAAAAAGCTTTAGATGCCTCAGCATCAGCAGCAGGCACATTATGAAGGGCTACTTTTGGCAATTGGTCGGCATAAGCTGTGCAATTAAAGTGCTGCTGCTGCCCGCTTAGTAAGTAACAACAAAATTATAGATTTACCGGCCGGCCGGCCGGCAAGTGGAGACATTGCCAACAATTCAATCAAATTGTCATTTTAGCTATTCCACTGATTTTGAGGTGCATCGCAATTGGCTGGCTATAACACACAGTTTACCGCTGAATCGATGGTATTTGGACGCGACCAGCGAATGGACCCTGGACTATCCACCCTTCTTTGCCTATTTCGAATGGCTGCTCTCACAGGCGGCCAAATATGTTGATCCCAATATGCTTATCGTACATAATTTGAATTATGCCTCAGTTAAGACGGTGCATTTCCAGCGCATTTCGGTGATTGTCATGGATCTGATATATATACTGGGCGTACGCAGCTGCATGGCCGCCCTCGGCATTGTGCCATCCACCCAGAAACACATAGCCGGCTGTATGCTGCTCTTCCTGAATGTGGGCCTCATATTCGTGGATCACATACACTTTCAGTACAATGGATTCCTGTTTGGCATACTGCTGCTGAGCATAAGCGCACTGCTCAGACAACGCTATCTCTGGAGCGCCTTTGCGTTCGCCGTCCTGCTGAATTTCAAGCATATATTCCTTTATATGGCGCCCGCCTTTGGCGTTTATCTATTGAAATTTTATTGCCTGGCTCAGGGCAATTTTGGACATAATACGCTTAAGCTGCTTGCTGTGGGTCTTGTGCCATTCGTGCTGTCCTTTGGCCCCTTCTGGCAACAATTGCCGCAGTTAATGTCGCGCCTGTTTCCGTTTAAGCGCGGGCTTACCCACGCCTACTGGGCGCCCAATATTTGGGCGCTCTATAATGCCGCCGATAAGGTGGCAGTGATTGCCTTGAAACGCACGACCGGACTTGAGGCCACCTCGACTACCTCCGGCCGGGTGCAGGAGGTGAAACACACAGTGCTGCCCACAATAACACCGTCCATTACCTTTGCACTCACATTCCTATTTATGCTGCCCATCCTGATTAAGCTCTACATGACGCCTAGCAGAGAGTAAGCACGCCTTGTACGCAATAACTACTTCATTAACGATTCCCATTTAATTGCCAGACAAGCCAGGCTGCTGTTTATGCGTGCTGTGGTACTTTGCTCCTGCTCCTCCTTCATGTTTGGCTGGCATGTCCATGAGAAGGCCATACTCATGTGCCTGATACCATTGTGGTGAGTGTGAAGAACGCAGCTTACAAATTGCCGAAACTTTATAATTAAAAACCTCTCAAACATGCAGCCTGCTTGCTTTGCTGGATCGTCGGGATGCCAGATTTGCATACATATTGGCCGTCGCTGGGTACTACTCGCTGTTTCCCCTGCTCTTCGAGGTTGATCTGCTCGTGCCGCGCTATTCCCTGTACATGACCTACATGGCCATGATGTACGGCCAGCTTGAGCGCGTGTATAAGTGCAAACCAAACTTTCATCTACTCGAATGGATCTACTTTCTGGGCTTCATAACCATTCCCATCTATGAGCATATAGTTAGTCGTCTGTTGGGTCTGCATTTGCTATTCCCATTCATGCCGCTGCTGCTCACCTCTGTGTATTCCGGCTTGGGCGTGCTCTATTTCTATGTACGCTACTATATCTACGCGATGGACTTGAAGTGGCCGAGCTTTGGCAAGCGGCGCGTTACTCAAATCAAATCCTCTGCGACCAAAAGAAAACGCAAAACCAAATAAATATGTATGTATATTCTTGTTAAAACGCATTTGCTGTTTGTGAATGTGTTTGTGCGAGGGTGTGTGAGAAGGCGCCTGGCGCAACAGCCAAATCGGCGCCGACTGTCGACTGCCGCTGGGCGAGCCAATACAATGGCTGTTAAGCGGAAACCTAGGTAGCACCACGGGCGGTGCTCGGCGTTAAATTGAAAAACTGTGCTCATTGTCGCCTACCTGTTGCTATGAGCAGATTATTTGTCGGACGCGTAGGTGCGGTGGGTCAGGTAACCAGTGGCGTGGGCAACGGTCATGAGTGGGTGACATTCCTGGAAAGCCCATGGAAAGCACCACATTCAATTGAATGAATTGAGTGGCAAAAAGCGACATGAATTCCGCTCTCAACTGAACAGTCTTCAATCGCGACTGCAGCGAACAGGTCGTCACGTCTACGCATCATGCAGCAGGAAATCAGCAGGCAGCATCCATTCAAAATGTGAAGAGCAATTGGGCGGTATTTAAAGAAATTTGCATCACAATTAATCGTAAAACTCAATTCAATTGCAGCAACCCAAACATTGAGTCGAGCGCCTGCTTTCGACGGGGCACTTGCATCGAGCTGTCAACAGGTGTATTGCGTCGCGTGGAGGATCTACGCACCGAGGACTTCATTCAGTCGGCGCTGCGCAGTCAGCACTTTGACCTGAAGGAAGCGACGGTCGTTAAAATTGACAGAATATCAACGCATATCAACAATATAACCTTTAGCTATGATACGCAGCATTTGAAGGTGGGTGCATTTTGTGGTATTGAATTGAGTTCATTAATGAGAGTTGATGTTTCAGGTTCACATGGAGGTGGCATCGGCTCATCCGCTGTTTGTTTACGGTCAGGGCTGGGCCTCCTGTAATCCGCAATTGTCGTTCGAGCTTTACGAATTAAAGTGCCAGCAATTGCAGGTGGGCGACATTTGCCTATCGCTGGTGGAACACGAGCAACCACCGCCGGCCCCTGAGCTCCATCCGACACCACTGGACGTACCTTATGCATTCGAGGCAAACTGCCAAGCTGCAGCGCCGCCCAGACATCCCTATCAAGTGTACGCAGAGATGGCGAACCTTGTGGCAGCCTATACTCAACATTTGATGGGCAAAATGAAATAACTAAAAGAGTAAACAGTTCAGTTTTCATATATTAATTGTATGTTGACATATATGTATTAAATAATAAACTCACAGCTATAAATATAATTAGTTAAGCAGTTAATATTATTCAACCATCATTTTTTTTTAAAGCAACCATCATATTAACTAGGAAAATAGGAAGAATCTCAATAAACAAATAAGATATAAATGTAGGACACATATTCTGATTTAATTTGCCAGTAGTTATAGTTTTGTAAACTTTTTATAATTACACATATGTATGTTTTTATAAATATTTTCAAATAACTGCGAACTTTGCTTGCGCGGTGCTGTTATCGATAGTCACCAAGAAAGACCATCGATATTTGAGTGTTGAGCATTATTTAAGATATATCGGCGATTTAAGTGTGGACACACTGCTTGTCAATGATTGACATCTCTATGAACTGAACGTGAAACCCGAAAACAACAAAAACAATTCGGTGGCGCAAATTTTATATATATGATCACCAGTCGTGGTGGTCTTTCAATGAAAAGCGCCGCTTTACCGCTGGATAATTGCAATAACGCCGACGAGGATGCATCGATGTTAACCGATGTATCTGGCCACAATAGCAACAAAAGCGACGGCAGCAACCACTATGGGAGCAATAACAACAACAACATTAATATCAACGAAACAACGTTGTGGTCAAAAGCACACGATATGCAGGCGTCGTCAGCTAATGCTAACCCAGTGCTGCGTAATATAAACAATGATATGACAAAGGGCATTTCGCGTAAATCGCATCAATGCAAGAGTAAGTGTAACTGTGCCCAACTGTAATTTCTAACTAATCAATCGAATATTTCAGTGCAATTCACCAATGCCAATGATCGTGATGGCAAACTGGGCACAGATGACCTGCGTATGTCTAAAATCATGCGTCGCCTGCAAAACGAAACTAGCCCAGCGGCTGCTCTTGAGCTCTGCGCCAAACTGGAAATGGCCGTGCGCACTCCGATCAACGTTGGCTACCTCACGCGCTCCTTTAATGTCATACTGGATGGGATGCTGTCGTTATTTAAGCAATGCCCGCCACCGGTGCTGGACGAGTGCAGTAAAACTCTTGGACTGATTGGGTATATTAATCGCATGTCATATCCCATCTACGAGGAGTTCATTGTGACGAACTATAGGACAAATAAACGCTTGCAAAAGTATTTAATTGTTGCGCTACGCACGACGCTAAGGTGAGTGTCCTTGGAGTCCACGAATTGCCCGCAACCACGTCCACGTTTTGGCATTGTTTTTAGCTGCGACACAAAATGCGATCTGCACATTTTTTCGGAGAAGATAATGCTTATGCTTAAGGACTTTCTGGAGGGCGCGGAGAGCCCCGACAGTTTTATGAGCATTAGCGCTTGCATTGTTCAATTCTCTCACAATTATCGCGATGCCTTCGAGTGCCATTTCACGGATGTGGTGGACATCATTATTGGCTGGCAACTGGAGATTGGCCAGCCCAAGCAACTCAAGTCCCACTGTGCCTACGTGCTGGAGCAGCTAACGCCGTACTTTAGCAAACAACTGGACTTTAGCTACGGACTGTTAGCCCAATTTATTGAGGATATAACAGCACTGGACCCAACAGAGCGCCTTAGCGAGCGCATTGGCGCCTTTATTGGCGCCTTTAATTCGCTACTTAAGTGCCTTACGCGCATGCACATCACATGCGAGTCAATTGTTGGTCAGGCCCTGACACATCTCATCAAAATGATGCCCGACTTGCTGCAGCTGTCGGACAAAAGCGATGATGCTTTGATCAACATAAATGAACTTTTCTGCATTTGCTTACTCAATGGATATAAGGAACCGGAAGCTGCCACATTAAGTCAGCTACTTCATATGCAGTTCAAGCATATACATCATTTGCCGGAGCCTCAGCAGCTGAGCTGCCTGTATCTGTTGTTGTGCACAGTGCGCAAGCTGCGCACACGCTTGCCCGCCGCCCTGGTCCAACTGATCTTCCAGGCGGATGCTGCACAACGGCCATTTCTGGCGGACATCAGACTGCAGAACGAGACCACGGCGCACAAGCTGTTGTTGCGCACCTGCCAGGAGACGCTGCTGATTAAGAATGTGCCGCTGCTGCAGCAGGCCTACAAGCAGCTCGTCCAGGACGTGGACAACTGTGTGCTGCGCCTCGCACAGACGTCGGAACCAACGTCTGATTCTAGTGATGCCAACATTTTGCTCATCTTTCATTTGGCCGCCTTGGCTGCATTGGCCAAGCAAACATCCTCCATTATTGGCATGTATGCCTGCAAGCCATCCATACTGGAGCTATTGATTTGCAATTGTCGCGCTCGTGAGCTCAACATGTGGTCGAAGCATGCGGCCACTCATTATGCCATACTCAGCCTGCTCGTGGTGCACTGCCAGGCGAATCACAATTTTCGGAACAATTCGAGACTGCTGCGCGACGGCGACAACGAGAATGCGCACTCCGCTAGCTCCACA
Source organism: Drosophila borealis (assembly GCA_035045885.1). Taxonomy (NCBI): domain Eukaryota; kingdom Metazoa; phylum Arthropoda; class Insecta; order Diptera; family Drosophilidae; genus Drosophila; species Drosophila borealis. The sequence goes on along the minus strand of JAWNOR010000145.1, from coordinate 187,933 downwards.
TCGCCGACGGCGCACAGTTTTGGTCACATACTCAAGTTTCTGGCTCACTGTCTGGCGCAGGCGGCACAGCTGGCGCCACTAAATCTTAAAAAGCTGCTCGCCTGGACAAAATCTTTGCTGGGCGAGTGCAGCACACGCTCCTCCATATTGTTGCAGCATGCGGACTTCATTGGGATTTGCGAGAACATTGCTAGCACGGCGGCCAAATATGCGCCGCTTGAAAGTGCCGTCTGCATACAAGCGGTGCTCGGCTATGGCACATCCAATCTGAGCCAGGAGCTGTTGCAATTGTATCGTGATACGGCCCTTCAGCAGCTGCAGTCGCTCGCCAGCAGCGCCCATGCGGCCTACGCCCAGATCTATGCCCAGTTGCCGCTGAGCCTGACCATTGAGCGACGCATCAGCGCTGGCATTGGCAGCAGTCACGTCTGCGTCTGGCAGCAGCGGCTGAGCCAGTGCAGCGCCCTGCGCGACATGGTCTTTCGGGATTTTGTGGAGCGTCTGCAGGCGCCGGAGCAGCAGCCGTTTGCCGACTGTCTGCGCGACCTGTTCATGCGCAGCTGCCAGGTAACGACGCTGGATGAGCGTCAGGAGAAATTGACGCAGTGCACGCGACGCTGCCAGCGCTTGGCCGCCGCCTGGCTGCAGTTTGAGGCGGCGCGTTACTGTGTGGACCAGAAGCTGCGCACCACGCTGGGCAAGCCGCAGGACACGTTTCTTGCCTTCGAGGCGATCGTTATGCGCTATGCACGCCTCCTCAGCGGCTGTGCCAAGGAGTGCGAACGTCAGACATTCGACGAGATGTCCCTGCAACACCTGTCCAATACGCGCTCAAACTTGAGCATGTTGCTCGGCTTTCTGGACGCGCTCGAGAAGCTCATTTACAATGCGGCCGAGGGCAGCGCCTTTGCATTGCGCCCGCCTGAGAAGCCAGTCGCCGCCTTCTTTCGCCTTAACAATCCCACCTGCCAGTCTTGGTTCAATCGTATACGCGTCGGTGTCGTCATCATTGCGGTGCACAGCCAACAGCCGGAGCTCGTTATACGATACGCCCAGGTGAGCTCTTCTTCTGACACTACTTTGATATTGAAATATTTTTGAAAAGACATCGCAGAAATACTGGCCAATTGTCTGCATGCTGTTATGAAAACCTCTCCCATGACCCAAATTTATTACACATGGAGGCTCCATTATTCAGTATCAATAGCTAGGTCGATCTAGTCCTCATCTAGTCTTCATCTTAGTCTTATGGTTGCCATGATCGAAGCTCTATAAAAAGTTGCTGGTTCAAATTACGTCTTGGATCGGTTTCTGCCTTTTTAGGCTCGATTCATGACCCTGGCTAACACATATCAGGATTTGGTTTAAAGTTTTACTGAAACAATGCAATTTATAATTTAAATTTGCTCATTCCACGGTTTATTTTGAAAACCGTAGATATTTTTGAATTGGAATTTGATATCCAATCAAAATTGGCATTCTCTAAATTTAGATAAATGCAATGGTTGGGCTAAGTCTTCCGTACAAGTTTTTAATTATAAATAGAACAATTTTTGAATAGGATTTGGGTTATGTTCGGCTTTGGGTTCGACTGGTAATAGAACTATGCAATGGAAATGAGAATCCTGGCTCGAACCGGTTCGGCTCAAAAGCGATTTGCAGCCTGAGGTTGTTTTTGAACAATTTGTTTGGGCATCAAGCAAAGACTAAACCAATTTAAACAAATGATAAACCGATTGTAAGGCCGAGCTAAACTGATTTTGAACGATTTTTAAAACCCCTTTTGAACCAATTAAAGTTGAACTTTAACTTTGACTAGCGCCCACTTTCCAATTTCTCTCCCTGCACAGCAAATTCTGCTTACCCAAAAGTCGCAGGACAGCACATACAGCCAGGCGATCGTCTACTTGGCCTGGGCTTTCATCAGCTGCAGGGAATCGGATTCGCTGCGCGGACTGTACGTGTGGGCGCGTTCGAAGAGCGATAAATGCTATAAGTGGCTGCAGCATGCAGCCGAACAGGCGGCCGGTCGCAAGGAGCTGGCCCTGGCCGGCTACAGAAGTGTGCTGGATGAGGAGGAGCAGGAATCGGAACTGGAGCCGCATACGCGTCAGTTTGTGCTGGCGCAGCTTTTCGATTGCCTGCACAGCACCGGCCAGTGGACGCTGACTGTGGAGCTGAAGGCGCAGCTGAAGCGTGCCGGGGACAATGCCTCGCTCAATCCCTTCCTGCAGAAAAGCAACACGCAGCTGAGCCTGCTGGAACAGTTGCTGGCCAAAAATGAGTCCACATCGGATGAACTAAACGATGCGCTTCACAACCTGACCATTTGGCCCAGCGACAATGAGGAGCACGCCAGCTTCTCGGCCGGATTTGTGCGCGAAAAACTGGAGAACATAGTACTGCAGCAGACACTGGCCAGCGAGCACGAGCCATTCGAGCTATCAAGCCCAGTGCAGCAGCTGTTGGACACCAACTGGCGCGAATGCCTGCTCAACTACAGCTGCGATCAGCAGCAATGGCAGCATCTGACGCTGCTCAAGCACATTGCCCAAAGTCAAAGCGGCCAGCAGGAGCAGCTAATCCTGTTGCCACTCGATAGCAGCGGAAACGAGCAGCTGCATCAGCATCAGCAGAACCAGCATCACAATATAACCAGCGGCTTGTTGTTGCGCTGCGTGGCCTGGACGCAGCTGTTGCGTGGTCAATGCAGCGTCGATAGCTTGGGCACACTGTATTTAGACACGGGCATGGTGGCGCGCGAGGAGGGCAACCAATTAACCTGCCAGGCCATGCTCGAACTGTACTTTGGCCAGCCGCTAACGGACATCGCTGGGCGGCTGCTCAGCCAGTCGCTGGACACGAACAATGCCCAATTGCTGCGCGGCTACAGCGAGCTGACCAAGTGTCTGCATCTGCAGCAGCAGCAACAGCAGCAACAGCAGCAGCAGTTGCTGCAGTGCAGCGAACTGAGTTCCATCAATGTCTGCGCGGCGCTCTGCCTGAATATACAGAAACAGCAGCAACAGCAGCAACAGCAGCAGCAGCAGCAGCAGCAGCTGGTGTCCAAGATGGGCGCCGAGCTGCTGCTTACCCTCTCCGATTGGATAACGGCGCGCAGCTGCAGCGGCCTGACCACCAACCTGTCGCCCAACATGCAACAGCTGCTGGAGCAGCTGCCGGACTGTTCGTTAACGCGCTGCACGGCCTCAATGACGAATTTGCCGCATGGCGAGCGTCTTGTGGCGCGCCTGATCAATGCCAGCTTGCAGCAGCGTCCAAACAACGAGGAGGCGCTCATTGCGTATGGCAATTGGTGCTATCGCTGGGGCAAGAAGATTGTCGACAACGGCACCGTGCTCAGCCAGGCGGATATCAGCGCCATTGGCGAGGCGCTCGGCGGTCAGCTACCTCAGGATGGTGAGACGCTGCAAGAGCTGTTGCAGGCGCTGCGCATGGAGACCCAGCCGGGTAACAGTTGTGAACAGGACGAACTGCAAACGGATGCACAGTGTGAGCTGCGGCTGCGTCGTCTCGCCCTGCTGTCGGACAAGCCAGCCAGCGTGCTGGAGTCCATTGTGCGCATCTGGCGGCGTGCCATGTCCAATACCTTTGACTATTATAAGGAGGCGGCACGCTCCTATTTCCATTACCTCAGCTTGAAGGCGGGCACCAATCAGGATGTGCAGGTGCAGCCATTACAGCAACAGCAGCGCTTTCATGTGGATGATAGCAACATGGTGACCACAACGCTGCGCCTTCTGCGCCTCATTGTTAAGCATGCCAGCGGGCTGCAGGATGTGCTGGAGCAGGGCCTAAAGACGACACCCATTGGTCCATGGAAGGTCATTATACCGCAGTTGTTCAGTCGGCTCAATCATCATGAGCCGTATGTGAGGAAGAGCGTTTGTGCGCTGCTCTGCCGTCTGGCGGAGAGTCGACCGCAGCTGGTCACCTTTCCCGCCGTTGTCGGCGCCAATCGTGAGCTGCAGGCCACGCCCATCAGCAATAGCTGTGGCAGCGGCAATGCAGCCGGCAGCAGCTGCAGCTATGCCATTCTGCTGGCCGCTCTGACCAAACAGTCGCCCGAGGTGGTGCAGCATGTCCAGCTGCTGGTGAAGGAGCTGCGACGCGTCTGCCTGCTCTGGGATGAGTATTGGATACACTCGCTGGCGCACATCTACAACAGCTATGTGGGCCGTGTCAATGGTTTGGCCAGCGACTTCAAGACGGACGATCATGAGGGTAAACAGAATCGCTTCAATAGCTGGCGGCCACAGTTGCTCAGCGATATGGAGGCGCTGGTTGCGTTTACGGCGCGCGAGGCTGAGACCAGCTACGAGCGCAGTTTTAAGCGGCGTTTTGATGCGGCTATTAAGAGCACACTGGACGCACTGCGTCATCGCCCCTATCCGGAGGCCTGGGATAAGCTGAAGCAGCTCTATCATGTGCTGCAGTCGAACATGTTGCGCGGCACGAGCAACACACTCAAAATGCAGACAATCAGTCCCGTGCTGTGCGACATTGGACGCATGCGGATATCGATGCCCGGCCTGGATGCCCAAGATGAACTGCAGCCGGTCCACATAGAGAGCGTGGAGAGTGCGGTGTGCATTCTGCCAACGAAGACGAAACCCAAGAAGGTTGCCTTCTATGGCAGCAACGGTCAGAAGTATACGTTCCTCTTTAAGGGCCTGGAGGATCTTCATCTGGACGAGCGCATCATGCAGTTTCTTTCCATATCAAATGCCATTATGGCCAACAAAAGTGATACGCCCCACAGCTGCTATCGCGCCCATCATTACTCTGTCATACCGCTGGGTCCGCAGTCGGGTCTGATCAGCTGGGTGGATGGGGTGACGCCCCTTTTTGCATTGTACAAGAAATGGCAACAACGCCAGCCACAACCGGCGACGGCCGCCTCATCGCGCCGCCTTACCGATCTCTTCTACAACAAGCTATCCCCGCTGCTGGCCAAGCACAACATGCTCGTGAGCGATCCCCGTCGCCAGTGGCCGCTCTCGGTGCTCCGTCAAGTGCTCAGCGAACTAACTCTGGAAACGCCCTCGGATCTGCTTGCCCGCGAACTTTGGTGTCATGCGGGCAGCGCCGCTGAATGGCGTCAATCTGTGCGTCGCTATACTAGCTCCATGGCCGTCATGTCTGTCATTGGCTACGTCATCGGGCTGGGCGATCGTCATCTGGACAATGTGCTCATCAATCTGAGCAGCGGCGATATCGTTCACATCGACTACAACGTCTGCTTTGAGAAGGGTCGCACCCTACGCATACCGGAGCGGGTGCCCTTCCGTCTTACCCAGAATATGGTTCACGCCTTTGGCATAACGGGTATCGAGGTAAGTGAACACATTCCCACTGTTATTACGAGATCTTGGTTCCTTAGTATTTCAGCATCTTATAAAAATACGTCTTAGGATCTAAGATCTTAGATGTTGAGGTCTGAGAACTTATGATGTTGGATCTTATGGACGAGAGCTTAGGATCTGAGATCTTAGGATCCTAGATCTTAGGAACTTAGATCTTAGGATCTTCGATTTTCGGATCTTAGATCTACGAATTTTAGGTCTCTAGGTCTTAGATCTTAGGGTTTTGTTATTTTATGATCATAAATCTGATCCTTAGGTCTTGGGATCTTAGTCTTAGGAGATCTTGGGATTATAGACCTTGGGATCTTAGATCTAGGATCTTGGACCCTTAGATCTAATAAAAATACGTCTTGGGATCTAAGATCTTAGATGTTGAGGTCTGAGAACTTATGATGTTGGATCTTATGGACGAGAGCTTAGGATCTGAGATCTTAGGATCCTAGATCTTAGGAACTTAGATCTTAGGGTCTTCGATTTTCGGATCTTAGATCTACGAATTTTAGGTCTCAGGGTCTTAGATCTTAGGGTTTTGTTATTTTAGAATCATATATCTGATCCTTAGGTCTTGGGATCTTAGTCTTAGGAGATCTTGGGATTATAGACCTTGGGCTCTTAGATCTAGGATCTTGGACCCTTAGATCTAAGGATCGCTGTATCGTAGATCTTTAAGTTATAAATCTTGAGATATAGGTTCTTAGCATCTGAGATCGCAGCCTATATATGTATATATGGTCTATATTTCTGTAGCGTGGAGAAATTTCAGTGCAAGAGACTCCACCTATAAGGATTTATATCTACCAGAACTATCTGCTTTCCCACACACATAACGCCCCGAATGAATAATGCTGCCAACTTATACATATATTCCTAGGAATAGAACATATGGAGTTGTCGTCGCTCGCATTGGGTTGCGAATGTTTAATTAGAATGAAAACCAATCAACTAATAAGCGAAATATTTTTTTATAGTTCTCATATTTCATTTTGCTGACACAAATTTACGTGTTCTGTAACGGACTCAGACTAGAGACGCCTCGCTTTGGGTTTCAAATTTCCATAACTCATTTTCAACTTATTTAGAAGTCTATAAGTTGTAGGCATAACATTTTTTACAATTCTCGCATTTCGCTCGCTTCATTTAATGGAATTTCTTGGCTTGCAGTTATATATGTTAAAAGCCGTCCCTCTTTCTCCTGTTTCTTTTCCAACTCCTCCTCTTGGAGTCAGCTCAAATGAAAACAAACTGGGACTTGAGCTGCCCCTCTATGCTGAATTTATCCCAGACCCAACTTTGTTCCAGTTTCAGGATTTCCTTCCGTTCATTCTACATTTGGTTTATTGATTTATTGCGTTCCCTGGCACTGAGTTGAGAGTTTTTTCTGTAGGCTCGTTAGCTTTTATCGCCGGATAGCTGTGGCTATCGATGCGCTGCTTAACGCTATCCGAGGGCAAATGCAGCTCCAGATCGGCGTCGACGCGACAGCAGCTGGCGGATTTGCAGCAGAGCGTTTTGGCAAAGGCCCTCCGAAAGCCGGCATTCTTCCATGAGTAGATAATGGGATTGAGTGCCGAGTTGGCCATGGCCAGCGAGAAGGCCGTCTTGTAGATCATCGAATTGCTGCGGCACACGCGGAACAGTTGGGCGATCGCCACACAGAAATAGGGCAGCCAGCAGAGCGTAAAGCAGCCCATGATAAACACCACAATCTGGACGCTCTTCCAATCCGGATGCAGCATGCTGTGGCTGCTGTGCGTATTGTAGACCACCGACTGGCGCAGACGCTTCGCCTGCTTGGACGCCTCGCGCATAATGCGCCAGTAGAAGACCAGCATGCATATCCAGATGATAGCGAATCCGGGCGTTATAATGCCAGCCACATACCACGGCAGCAGCACCTCGTCGAACTCGCAGCCCTGCGCCTCGGACCACTTGTTCCAAAAGATGGGTATCAGTGCCACCAGAGCGCCCACACACCAATTGCACGTGATGATCAAGTAGGCCACGCGCCGTGTCATGTAGCTGGGAAATTGCATGAAATTGGGGTTTTGGTGTGGATTAGTCATGTGCTTAATTAGCAGGCGCATATTAATTAAGCTACTTGGATTCTAACTCAACAGCTGATATGGCAAACAAATAGAGAAGAAATAAAACTTAAAAATACTCTTGGAAGCACTTGGAAGCCAGACAGCGCATTCACTGAAAAATAAAAGAAGCTTCCAAAGGCTAAAAAACGACTTTAAGGAACAATTAATTTATATTTCCGACTCGTTCCTAGAATATAGAGCTGTGGGAGATTAGGAAGACATAAAACAGCTGTGGGCTTAAATACGATACGAACAAAATATGGAAGATAAGAAATTGAGTTAAATGGCAACTAAAAAAGTGCTCCGATCGGGAGTGCTTGACTAATTGATGCCCTGTACTCAGCCTCGTTACACACACTCAAAGCTGGGCTTTGTGTTTTCTTGCTCTGAGAACATTTAATTTTTTTTTCCGATCCTTATGAAATTTTTTGAGTATACCAAAAATCAACTTTATTCCTCTCCAAGAAGTTCCAGATCTTGGATATCGATATTTATCGATTTTGTAGAAGCAATTTGAAAAGGAAATGAGAGGAGGGCTACAAAAAGTTAAATACTCTTGGTTAGTTGTTCCATATTTTATATTCTTATGTGCCAAGAGCTGGAGCTTAGTATCGATATGTATTAATTTTGTGGAAACTTCGAAAAGTTAAATATTCCTTGTTAACTATTTCATATTTGGTGTTTCTAGTTTTTATACACTTTCAGACACGCTCAAGAGCCAGAGCTTAGAATCGATATTTATCGATTTTGTGGAATTGGTTTAGTTATCGTTAGATAATCGTTTGCATATAGAGAAGAATAGACTAGTTGGGTTGGATTGGATCGGCTGTTGATTCAGATCAGATGTTTGCTTTAGCTAAATGACAAGGGTTAAGATTTATAAGCAGAACTCAGCAAGAGGAAGAGAACAAGGTACTCCTGGAGTTTGAATCTCTGCTACTTACCGTCTATAGTGCAGGGCGTACATGACGGCAATGTAGCGATCGACGGCGATCGAGATGAGCGTCAGTATGGAGACGCAGCAGGCGCAGATGAACAGAAAGAAACGGAACAGGCAGAAGCCGCGCAGCCTGCCCAGATCCAAGCCGTTGCCCATGTAGAATACCACATGATAGGGCAGTGCGACGCCCACAATGAAATCAGAGATGGCCAATGAGAGGATGAATATATTCGATATAACCGAGCGTAGATTCCGGCAAGTCCGCACCGCGACAATTGTGAGTGCATTGCCGACCAGTATAAAGACAAAGATGATCGCATTGATGATCAGCCAGAGCAACAGGCCAGCGCTGATGTGCTGCTGCTGCTGCAGCTGCTGTTCCTGATCCAGATCCAGATCCAGCTGCTCCTCCTTCTGCAGCAGATCAGCCGGAGTTGTGGTATTAATGTAGCTATCCTCCAATTGGTGTGTTCCATTTATTCCATACAAACTTAGGCTGGCATTTAGCCAATTGTGGAGCAGCTGTGCACTGCTCGCGTACTCCTTGCTGGCCATGACAACCGCACGACCCACGACCCACACGACGTTTCGGGAATCTCCCACACGCACAACACACACGCACACACACACGCACACGCACACACACAGAGAGAGGGAGAAATCAACGTCGGCGGCAATAGCAGCTGGTAAAATCACGTCCCCTACACGAAGCGCGACTACGAAACGCACTGAGCGCCAGTTTTTAGCAATCTGCCAGCGGGTCTAGGCCCGCACCACATGGGGCAAGGACTTTGCCGTTCAGCAACTGCAATTCGTGGGCGTCGTTTGTTTACGTTTCGGTTTGCCATTATCCACTGCGCCAACTGATAACACACAGCGACCAGATCCAGCGTGAGAAACGCAATCCGTTGATAAGCCCGAACACATTTTCAGCTACCCTACAGCCAAAATGTGGTATTCCCGAAGCCCACAGAGCCCAACACCTGCCTAGCCATATTATTTTTTTTTTTGTAGGGCATACTGCATGTTCGACTCTGTTGCCATATTGCCTGGTGGGGTACATGATTATTAACAATCTAATGGCTGACACATTTCAATAGGTTTGCCATATCTGCAGGTATTCGTATGCGTATTTTTAGCACTTCAGAATTAACCCTAGGTGAGCCGTGGAGCTTACATCTATTAAGGTATCAAATGACATGATTCTATTTAGATAAGTTGCAATGCTTTGAGGCTCATTCATTTACATTTGTGTATATATTTGTGTTAGTTGGCAGCCAGTTAGATTTTTGGGTTAATGACTCTCTAGCAAGTATCTTTGACTGGGATAAAATGGACATCATTGAAGCTCTAAGGTAAAACCTATTGAAGAAGGTAAAGTTATTTATCCTCATTATAATTCAAGTTGCCAAATGCTTTGGCAGAGGCAGCTAGTTTAGCCTGCGTTGCATTTACAAATACTAATTGTTTTCATTTTCTTATATTAACTGATTATCAAAGCCTTAAACCTCTTGGCAAACATTGTCCGGTGTTGCCATATGTTGCATATAATACTAGCTGGCAGCGCCGCCATGTTAGCTAGATGACAAACACTATCAGCTGGATTAACCAGCTTATAAATTGACAGACAAATCAGCTAACAGAAGAGAAATGCAAACAAAACATTTCAAGGCTAGCTACCTGGCAAATATTTGCCAGCTGCTAAAACTAGCTTGCAAATAAACAAACAAATCAACCAACACAAAAAAAAAAATAAAACCCAAACAGATTTCACAATGTGCCCAACAGTTAACCCATGTGCGGAAATATGGCCTTTTGGCGTACGCGTCGTATGAGCTATATTTGCACCTCCTACTTTTTATGATACCCAATCATTTGTTCATCCCAACGTCGGGCCATAGAAACAGCCACAAATTACGCACAATTTCAAAGTTAAAATAAAACAAATGCTGCAATCAACAATTGTCAGCCACGATTACAGGCGCCGTATAACTGTGCATATCTGCAATATATATATATACATATATATATATAGATATCGCATATCATAAAATCAGCAGTTGTAACAACAGTCGATATAAAAATGTTTTGGCTGTCGCTTTACGACAGCGACTATGTCAATAGGTGCAATTTGTATCTTTTAGATACGCGTAACGATAAACGCGATTTGTGTGACTTTATTTACGGGTCCATCTGCGAATCGGTATCAATTTACGATCCCTAGCATATTTCATAATCCACCTCGTTTTTTATACTTATATATAATATATATATATATGTATGTATATATATTTTTTAGGGCGCCTACCGCCTGGGCTGCGAGTACGTGCTCAAGGTGATGCGCAAGGAGCGCGAAACGCTGCTCACCCTGCTCGAGGCCTTCGTCTACGATCCGCTGGTCGATTGGACGATCAACGATGATGCGGCTGCACTGCGTCGTGCCATCAACGCCAAGCCCGTTGTTGCTGCCTCTGGCGCAGCCGCAGCCGCAGCCGTAGCCTGTGCCGCCGGTTCCGATGAGTTGAAATTGCATAAGAAGGACAAGTCGAAGAACAAGTCGCACGACTGGGATGCCAAGCGGCGACACTTTGTGGGCAAGCTCAAACAGTGCCAAAAGTTTTGGGCCAAGTACAAGTGAGTAAACGTGTAAGGTCCGGGTCTCTTCACGGCCAATAAATACATTATCTAAACTATACCATAAGAACTGAAAATATCGTCTAGTATTTGTGTTTTACTTTCCGATAACTCTGCTAATCAGTTTGTATACCCAGTATCTTTATTATGTACATATATATTTTCGATTAAGGTGACGAGCCAAGTCGAGTCTGGAAGCGAAAGACTGACATTTGATATAATACATTCGCTCATATACTACGTAGAACTAGTTAATCTGTTTCCTTCGATTTCTTCCTACACTTGCATTATATCGATAAATATCGATTTGAAGACAGGGGGCATTTTACGCATCGAAGACTATGTACAGTTGATGAAACCAAATCTCGTGTATGATAGACAGATTCAAAATATCCTTTTAAACTTCTTTTTTAAGAATTTAAGAATCTGACTATAAACCTCAAAGTTGTTCAGGATTCATGGCAATATTTGTACCTAAAAACTAAGTTAAACTCGAAACGTTCTTATTGTATGCGACACGTTGTCAGAGATATGCTTTAAAAAAAGGGTCAATAAATCGGTATTTATCGATTTTGTATAGATGTCAAGGTTCTATAAGAAGAGAGATAAAAGAAAACGGAAACAAACAATCAATTTTATTCCATAGTTGAGTCTTAAGTCCTTAGGGACTCACATCGATTCAGCTCTTTATCCTTTAGGGAGTCGAAGATGCCTCCTTTGGCTTGTTTAAAATAAATCGATAAATCGATATCGATTTCGGATAAATGTGAAGGTTCTTAAAGAAGAAAGATATAAGAATGTATGATAGACATATTCAAAATATCCTTTTAAACTTATTTTTTAAGAATTTAAGAATCTGACTATAAACCTCAAAGTTGTTCAGGATTCATGGCAATATTTGTACCTAAAAACCAAGTTAAACTCGACACGATCTTATTGTATGCGACACGTTGTCAGAGATATGCTTTAAAAAAAAGGGTCAATAAATCGATATTTATCGATTTCGTATAGATGTCAAGGTTCTCTAAGAAGAGAGATAAAAGAAAAAGGAAACAAACAATCAATTTTATTCCATAGTTGAGTCTTAAGTCCTTAGGGACTCACATCGGTTCGGCTCTTTATCCTTTAGGGAGTCGAAGATGCCTCCTTTGGCTTGTTCAAAATAAATCGATAAATCGACATCGATTTTGGATAAATGTGAAGGTTCTTAAAGAAGAGAGATATAAGAAAGGAAACAAACAATCAAATCGATGAATCGATAACTATCGATTTTGGATAATAGTTAGGCTCTTTTTCCTTTAGGGAGTCGAAGATGTCAAACTATTTGCTCGACTTCATGATACCCTTTTTATTTCGCCCAGGGTGTAAATGGGTTCTTTCACTAACTACTGTTATTTCCCTCCCCCACGTATATTCAACAGGCTGGAAATGCTGCCACAGCTAACGGACATGGTGCGAGAGATTGAGAAACTGCAGCAGATCCAAACGCAGCGTCAGTCCACGGAGCAGGAGCTGTCGAAGCTGAACCAGCGAAGCGCTCTGATAGCCGAAATCAATTCACTGGGCACGGCCATCGAGAGTCACAGCTTCAATACGGCATCGCCGCGCTATGCCGCCAAGCTGTTTCACTCGGAGATGCTGGCGCGCCAGGCGAAAGTGCATCATGTGGACTATGAGCTGGTGCAGTGCCTGCTCGCCAGCTATGGCCAGTGCCTGGAGCAGCAGCATCTGGCCGAGTTCAATGAGCGTCTCATTCAGTTCAAGCTGGAGGGCAGCAGCTGGCATAATGAGTATCTGGCCCTGGTAGAGCTGGTGCAGTGCCATCTGCCGCCACAGACACTGGAGAGCTATGATAGCACACGCAGCCAGCTGGACGAGCTGTTCGGCCGGCTCAATGATCTAGGACTGCAGTGTGTGGAGCACATGCAGCAGTATGCGGCCATAATGGCCTACTATCCGGAGCAACGGCAACGCGAGAACATCTATGTGCGCTTCCGCGATACCTATGCGGGCTATTTGCGGAACGGGGAGACAAGCAGCTGCACGGCGGCGACTCTGGCCGAAATCGATGCCGCCAGCAAGCTGAGCGCTGCCCAAACCCTGGAGTCGGTCTGGATGGATCTCAACTGCCAGCTGCATCAGTTGACGCAGCACTTTGCCAACCAGCAGGGCCTGGCGCAATCGCAGACGCCCTCGCACTCTCTGCTGGCGGCGATTGGACAGAGCGGCTGGAGCCGTACGCTGCTCAGTGCGGCGCTCAGCCGCACCCTGGACGAAGCGAACAGTGTGTTCAGTGGCTACGAGCAGTCGGCTGTGAATGCCCAGGATTCAAAGTTGACGCAGCATCAATTGCAACACATTCAGCTGGTGCGCTCCATGTGCCAGAGCGTTGTGAAGCCCATGGAGCTGGCCAATGATCCACTTAGCCAGCTGCAGGATGTGCTCGCCGCTCTCATTCAGCTGCAGCATAGTTTCGAGCACGATCTGCCCGCCAGCTTGTTCCGCCTGCTGCTGTTGTGCCCCAGCTTGGATCAGTTGGACGCTCTGCTGCAGCTTAGCAGCGAGACATTGGGCAAACGTTATCTGCGAGCTATATCACTGCAACAGCAGCAGCAGCAGCAGCAGCCGGAAGAGCAGCAGCAGCTGTCAAAGGAGCAGCAGCAGCAGCTGGCAATTCCCTCAGCTTTGGAGCAGCAGTTCATGCAGTCCCTGCAGCCCGCCTACGAGCAGTTCGACCAGCTCACCAAGGCGTTGGAGCGCATGGCGCGCAACATTAAACTGATTATTGACGATGTCCAGGACGTGCAGACACAGCAGTACATGGTGAGTGACCTAAGCTCATAGCTATAATACGCAGGTTTGGATTAATCCAAGCATAATTAAAAAATTAAAGCTCATTAAAGCTTCTCAGAGGTTGACAACAAAGCCTAGGCTAGAGGAAAGTGCATTACGTCTGATAAAAGCTCAATATTGACATTGATCCTTTGCTATCAGTAAGGTTGAATTGAAGAGGTTAGACATTAAGCTCATTTGCAGCATCTCATCTTAGATGAAAGCTCATTACAGCTTTTGAGCGATCTGTAGCTTTCGATTGAGCTCAATCAGCTACAAAAAATATATATTTTTTGCTGCTGTGCAGTTCTTTAAAGCTTAATATAACATTCAGAGAGACTAAATTGTTTAAAAATTAAAAACATTATGTGTTTAGAATTTCAAATGAAAGCACATGAACACTTCGTACAAAAAACTGCTTGTCTTAAATTGTCTTTTGCATGATGCGAAATGAGTTGGTTTGCACATACAATTAATCTCTTTAAAAGGAAAAGAATTGCAAGTTTTTTTTGTAGCTTTTAAAGAACTTAAAAGCTTTAATGGTAAATTCCTAGCTTAGTGACTAAAAGCACTTGTCAATCAATCAAGCAATCAATTTAATTTAATTTACTTTAATTGAAGCTTGTGGATTAACAGAGTGATAGAGGGAGAGAGAGAGGGGGAGAGAGAGGTCAGTTAGATATATATATATATATATATGCATATAGGAGGAGGAAAAGTGAGGTAGTATCTATGAAAGAGACAAAGACAAAGATAGATCGCAGGAGAATCTATCCAATCTAACAGATCTGGATAGACAGAGATACATGAAAACAAAAATAAAGAACGTATAATATAATGAAGATAAATAAGTGAGAGAGAAAGGTCAACTATAGTCAGATTGGATGAGCTTTGCAAAGGTAAATATACATATATGATATATAATAGAAGAAGTGTGTCAAGCACGAACAACATAAATAAGATCTATCCCTATCGGATATTGATCTGACAGAGTCTAAAGCCCTTGTCCTTAGCTAAAATAACAATTATATTAATCCAATGTGTTCAAAATCTTTGCAGGAGCTTAACATACTTAAATACGCCGGCAACCAGTTGGGCAACAGCACCTTCTTTGAGCTCGTGCTGCAGACGCTGGCTGCCAGCAGGAGCTACGACATGCGACTGATGTGTGGCCCATTGCTGGGCTTTGTGCAGCGTCTACAATTGGAGTACATTGTTGGTCTCGTGCCGTTGCTTTCGTATAGCTACTATACCAGTTGCTGTGGCGCACGCGGCCAGGATCTGGCTGACGACAGCGAGTGTCCGGCGGATTTGATGCAGCTGTGCGACGGCCTCTTTGCGGCACTGCAGTTGGAGGCGACGCTGCAGCAGCAGCAGTGCGAAATAGCGCTGTTCAATCAGCGCATCGAGACACAGACGCTGATCGCATCGGCACACTATTGGGCCTATGGCGATTTGCTGGACAGCGAGCAGCTGCCCTGCGGCCACATCATAAGCCGGCAGAAGCTGTGCGAGGCCATCAGCCAGAACTGGCAGACCCTGGCCGAGAGCTCGTTGGCCATGCAGCGATTGCAGCGTCGGCTGGCATCGCAGCTGGAGCAGCTGCAGAGCCAGCGCAGCAACTGGAATCGGAATCACATCGACAGCCTGCTGCGCAACGAGCAGCTGCAGCATCAGCTGACCAACGATCAATTGGACGTGATCAATGAGCTAAGCAAATGCGCCAGTGCGCTGTGCAGCATGGAGCAGGTGGGCTTGGTTGTCGGACAGCAGCAAAAGCTGCTGCTGGACAACATGGAGCAGTGGCTGCAAGCCCATCATCAATGGCAGTTGAGCAATGCGCGCATTAGCACCGTCGAGCAGGCCATTGTCCAGCTGCTGGATCCCGAGGGTGCCATCGATCAGTGCTGGGTGGAGAATGTGCAGGGTCTGCTCGAGGATTACACGTGCAAGGTGCAGCGCGAATTGTCAACGCTGGAGCTCGAACAGCAGAGCAGGCACAGATACATCTGCACGTTGCTCAAGGAAATTCAGGTAAATCGTGTGCCAATTTCCATCGAAAGCCTGGCAAAACCACTGACAATGTTTATTTATTTTTTGTTTTTCTTGCCATGCAGCGTCACCAGGAGCAGATGCCTCGGGTTTACACACGCAGCCTGTGTGCCGATGGCGAGGATCAGGGCAAACTGGTGCCGCTTGATGTGCAACTGCTTTGTGGCCATGTGCGCGATTCCCAACGCACGCTCTTGAACTTCTTCCAGCGACTGCTGGATCTGCGAAAGGAGTTAAACAGCGAGCGACATACTCTGCGCCACGATACGCTCGCCAGTTGGCAACAGCAGCTGCAGCAAATCGAGCAAATGGCCAGCCACGATGTGGATCAATTCTTTAGAAGCATCGACGACTATCTACAACATGCCGCCGAAGGCGAATCACTGCCATACGAAACGTTTACGCATAACAAGGGTAATCGCCACAAATGCCAACATGTTCCAATCACAGTCTCAACTTACATTCCACTTCCAGGTGCAGCCAATCTGCACGAGCAGAAACGCAATGCATATGGCGTATCCGTTTGGAAGAAGATACGCATGAAACTGGAGGGACGTGATCCGGACAGCAATCAGCGCACCACCGTTGCCGAACAGGTGGACTATGTAATACGCGAGGCTACCAATCCGGACAATCTGGCCGTACTGTATGAGGGCTGGACGCCATGGGTCTAACACAACGGACATGCCAACAGTGGCAAACGGGCATATAAATCGCATATAACGCATTATGATCGGGGCTGACGACAGTGACTGGACTGGATTGGACTGGACGCTGCAAAGTGCAATGTCTGCTGTCAGACATATGTATATATGTATATATGTAAATATATATATGTATATATTGCATATGTATATATGTATGTATATACACGCTCAGGCTGGCGTTAATTGCCGCTAAGGGGCGCAACGATCGCGCCGCTCCCATCCACTTCCACACACAGCCTGCCCATCCTCAAAGTATAGTTGATTTAACGACAAAAAAAAAAAAAAAACAAAACAAAACAGAACAATTGAACATGAAAGACACAAAGACAATATCGTTTCGGTTGCTTTCAAAGCTCAATGCGATGCCCAAACGCCCACACCGCCGCACACCCACAGTGCTGGGTGCTGGGCGGGGGGCGTCGAAGGATGCAGCGCCTGGTGGGGCTAGCAGTTCGGGACTCGCCCAAAATGTAAGCAACTCGACAGGCCTTGGAACAGTTCTCGCAGCCGCTGCAAATTTCAGATTTTCATTCATTTTAAGCGCACACACACAAAAACCCATACGCATCCTTCTTTTTATTAAACTTTTAACCGCCCCTCGCAAAAGAAAGAGAGAAACGAAAAACCTCATATTATATATCATGTATTTAATTTTAAGCTTGGAAAATTTTTTAATTTAGGCTCTAATCGTTTTTACCTAACTATCCTATAGCCATATTATTAAATACATTTCCCACACACGCGACATTCATACATCAACAGGCGTGGCACATCTCTTGGGAGATGTGCTCCAGTTGGATTTGTTAATTCATTTGTTTATTTACAGCCTACATTTTTTTGTTTATTAGTTTTTTGCGGTGATTAAATGCGATCTTCATTAACGAGTAATACACGATAAGTTTAATGTGTTTTAATTAGTTGGATTTTTGGGACTTCCCCGGCGATGGCTAACATGTCATCGATATTATAATCGATACATTTAAAACAACTTCCGCAGCAATTCTCTCGACTTGGCCAGAGGTTAGTTTTCACATTTTTTTTAATCAAAACTTGAAATGTTTTTTTTTGAAAAGGCCATAGAATTGTAAAACCGTTAAAAAGCAGAGGTAGTTTCGAAACCAATTTATAAAGGCACAATACCTCTTTTAAACTTTCAGAAAAACGAATGTGTTGGGAACAGAAATGGACACATATCTTTTGGCAAATGGAATCAGATAGATCAGCGACAATCTAATTAGACCAATAGGAGCGGATCACATTGTTAGCAACTGCAAGGTATTTTTTCTAAATCGACCGTAGTACGCCTAAAATAATTTTTGAATGCGTTCCTCCCAGGTATGTATGTCTTTTAAATGGTTTAGATATAATCTTTAAATTTCTTCGAAAATAACAACTAAGGATAGCTGAAATAGATCAGAAAATAAAATTAAATAAAGTACCATGCCACCGGACTATCCAGGACTATTCAATTACAATTATAATTCAATCAATTATTTAAGACAAAGTTCAAGATCGCTTAAATTTTGATTAATAAAAAAAGTGCCATCAGCTTGAATAAATGTATTTATATATAATCACTCATTTATTTCCTAAATTTTTGTTTTGTTTTTATCTAAATTAGCTTTTTCCCATCGGTTGTCATTTTACTTGGTAATCATTCGTTTATCAATTACGATTATATTTTTGTTGTTCTTGTTTTCCGTTGGATAGGGTGTAAAAAGTTTTAAATGTTCTTAATAGGATCAAGACATACTTGTCACCAGCTAATGCATTTTGTTTTTAGGTATTTGTTGCAAATCAACATTAACGTTATTGGGATTCTCGCTTACAGCTATTTTTGTTGTTATCTCTTTGTGTGTGTGTGTGTGTGTGTGTGTATGTATCTCAATGTATTTTACAAACAAGTACTATTATAAATGAAAATTCCAGCTATGTATAAATATTGTTTTCATTTGTAACTATTTTCTTATGTTCTCATTGTGTTTGTGTTGGGAAAATCATTTTTCAGTTATCGTAATGTTACCTTTACGGTTACGCTGAATGCGGAACGCTAACCCTATAGTTATACAATTATATCTTTATATATGTACAGTATTTTAATGTATACATATCTATTTATTCATATAAATGTATATATATGTATATATATAATTTACACAAAAACTTTACGAGCTGTCGTCATCCATTTCCGCCCCAACTGTGGCTAAGGAAAGTTGTTATTACATTACAAAATAATAAAAAAAAAACCCGAACAGTAAATAATAGTTTCGTTTTATATTCTATATATATGTATATATGCATATGTACGGCACAGCTCTTAGGCTACGTTACGTGTCGGCATATGAATGCGGCTATTTTGTTTTTTGGATACCCTTTGTCTAGGACAGGAACTCCATTAGCCAGTTTTTAAACTTGAAATACAGTTAATTGCCTTAAGCATTTGTTTGACCAGAATTTTCACATGACAGATGGTTCAATATTTGCAATATTTTCTCATTTTACATTGTTTTTAAAATTTTTTTAGTCAAATTAACAATACAAACAGAATACAAGTATAACAAAAAAAAAGTGGGTTTGTATAAAAATAATATAAATAGCAATAACTAATTTATGACATGGATAAACACAATTTGTAAAAATTTGAAATAAAAAACAATTACATAAAGTGACATAGTATATCAATTTTTTAAAGTAAGGCTTTCATCCTTTTTTGTTTTTGGTTGCTTTGCTTTTGTTTACTAATTAAGCATAATTATTTATAGTGTGTGTTTGTTGTGTTATTTTTTTTTATAGTTTTTTAGTTGTTCTGTGTTTATCCTATTTTAGTTTGTTTTTTAAAATAATAAATACATACATACATATACATTACATTACAATTACATCATATCCATAGTACAAAATATAAAATTTAACATCACATTGGTTGACATTCTTTTGTTGGTTGGTTGGTTGCTTCGCTTTCATGCACTTTCATCATCATTAACTTTATCTTTACATCATTCTTAACATCGTGTTGATTTTGCTTTGTTATTTGTTATTTGTTTCTTTTTCTTTTTTTTGTGGGTTGGTTGGTTTCGTTCACTTTTGTCCTTTGTCCATTGTTTGTTGACGTTGCACTTTCTAGTTATGATAGCATTGTAAATTAGTTTGTTTCAATTGATTTGTGTTTGTTTTTGTGGATTTGCATAAACAGTCGGTCGGTAGGTCAAAACGATCGATCGCTCGATCCAAATTTTGCTTGTCGTAGCCTCTCCTCTCCTCTCATTTCATTTTCCATTCCTTTTAACAATTGATGATCTTTACAATGTTGGCTTTCTGTTGCTAACCTGCAAATATGCAAAATTAGTGAGTACAATACACAATAGATTTTCATATAATATACATACAAATGCTTGCTGAAAAGTCGTCTATCATCCAGTTTTGTTTATGGCACTCGCTCTACGCACTGCCCACTTAGACGTTAAACGACTTAACGAGCTCTGAAATACAAATACAATGCATTAAGAAGTATATGTATACATATATGCATGTCAAATGCCAACGCATGCATATGCATGTACTTGACGAGAGATACAAATTACATAGAGTTCCCAATATGACAAAGCTACATTTACATATCAATATGTACATTACATACACAAAAAGAATATATTAAATATTAATATATTTGTAGGGAACGCTTGACTGCTATATACAATTATTCATATCACTGGCGCATTTCAAGATGTGTTTGCCAAAACAAAAAGTAAAATAAAAAATAAAAAGAATTTTGCATATATGATAGCTACTAATCAGCACACACACACACGCACACACACACGCACACACACACGCATACACACATGATATATGGGGCATTACCTAATGCGATTTTTTACTAATCTCCTGGATGCTCGGGGCAGGAGCGATTCACCTCAAACCAACGATCAATGCAGCTGCAAAATATAATGGAAATGTTCAGTATATAGTATATATATCTGCATCGAAAATTTAACATTTAGCAGCCTCACCCTTTGTGGTATATGCATAGACATGGCAATCGAGCAATTGTATCACCTGGACTCAAGTCTTCAAGGCAAATGACGCACTCGCCCTTGGCGTCCAATAATGTATCCTCTAAAAAACATATACATTTAACATGTAATTTTGTCGTAAACATTTTGTGCCACTCTTGCACCGCATACCATTATATGAGAGTCGTGGTTTTGTTAGGCACATAACTAAATGGCATTCAATATCGTCTGGCAACACGAACTTATTGCACACGGGACACTTGATGCCTGCGAAGAGAAAAGGTAAATATACATACACATATATAGATAGTATATATAGAGTTTATTTTTGGATCGTATTTACCATTGAAGGACCAAATGTGCGATGGCAGCGATGTCGCTGTGTAAACACGACCGATGCCATTCGCAGATGTTGCAGATGCGGCCATTGCGATGCTCTCAACGATATTGGCGCCGGTCATGGACATCTCCTGCACATAGAGATAGAATAGCTCAAAGTTAGAAGAGCGAGTCTCTTTGTGTGTGCGCACGTGTGTGTGGGTTTGGGGTCGCAACTTACGCGTATTGAGTCACCAAAAGCTCGTCGCTGTTGCATGTAGCTTTGTGCGGCAGCCGATGAGCCATTGTTGTTGCCGGCTGCCACTTGGAAACTATTGCTATTTGAATTAGATGACACAGAGACTGAGACGGCGGGGTGTGTGTGCGGATACGTTGTGGATCCCTGCTGTTGTTGTTGTTGTTGCTGCTGCTGCTGTTGTTGTTGCTGCTGCTGTTGTTGTTGTTGTATATCTGGCACAGAACTAAGGCTGCGTGCACGCTGGCGATCTATGGACGTGGAGTTCTGCTGATTGTGCTGATGGTGATAGACCTGTAGACCCGGCAGTGTGCGCAGCAAGTTGAAACCCTGACCGGCATCGCCGCCGCGGCCACCGACCGCTGAACTTTGCGGCGTTGTGTCGGTTGCGGTTGCACCCGTGGAGCTGCTGGAGAATGTTCTGGAGCGTGGGCTCTGCTGGCCGCTGGTCGCTGGTGTGCTTGCCTTTTGACCCATAGAGTTTGAGTTTGACTTTCTCGCACGGCCTCTGCCCCCCGGTGCCCCTACGCCCCGCGATCGCTGATCGTTTTGTTATTTAGGCTTGCACTTTTCCACTCGCGTTCTCTATTGCACTTTTCGCTTTCGCTCTCAATGGAGTCACTCTCGCTCTCTCGCTCCGTTGTTTTTGTTGCAGTTTTTTACTTTTCTAGCCGTCTTTGTTTGCTCCTTCGTACTTTGCGCGTGTGTGTAGGTGTTTGCGTGCGTGTGTGTGTGCGTTCACATTTAAGGAAACAAAACAAATGACAGCAGCAGCAGACAACAATAGCAAACAAAGTTGATGTTGTGGATCAGGTTGGTGGGGGGTGGTGGGTCAGCAGCGGTGGCGGCGACGGGCGCCGTTGATAAACGCGGTATATAGATAAGTGTTTGAGTGTTTATGTGCCTTGTGCCTTCGTCTGTGCAATGATGATGATAATGATGATGATGATGATGATTATATGTAGAGAGGAGTGTATGCGTGTGTGCGTCAGTGTGTGTGTGCGGTTGCCAAAAGTGCGGAGCGCAGGGAGGGCGTTAATCGTACGTCGGTGTCAGTGTCGGTGTTGGTTCTTGGTGTTGGTGTCCGTTGTCGGTGCGTAGTTGACTATTGTTGTTGTTGTTTTTATACCGAAAGCCAAAATAGTTGTGGACTGTAACAACGCTTAATCCGCTTGATAACCACTCGCAATTTAAATTACTGTTTCCGTTTTCCCTATTTTATTTTTAACATCTCCGTTTTCGTTTTATGTGTACTCTTTGCTTTGCTTTTGACCACCACAATTTATTGGCCGACCACCACAACTAATTATCGCAACGTTCGGTGTTGCACAATGCCGCTGATTGCGATACATAACCGTACAATCGATTGTGATGATCTCTTCCTTTGGAACATAGATATTTGTTATTTGATCCAAGTAGATTAACAAAATTGTTAATTGTACGCAAATGAAAATTTATTTTAATAGTTGTCTCACATTTGAGAACCGTTGCCAATTTAAATTTTGTGCCAGATACAGTGAAATCGATAGTAAAATATCGAAATATTGGTACGATACGCTTGATGCTGCCAACCAGCTACAAAATAAAAGTTTTTTTTTAATTATGTGTTCGTGTTTGTAAAATCGCAGTTGTTGCCATATAATTTACTAATTAATGTGCTGCGGCCACTAAGCGTATCACAGCAAGCGCATTGGAACACTAGCAGGCGGCATGAGTTGGTTCGAAAAAGCCAAAACTGTTCTAATTGAGGCGCTGGATATCCAAGATGATGACAACAAGGCAACAGATCACGTTGGCAGTGGCATCGCTGGCACTGCGGCGAGCAGCAGCAGCAGTGCAGCATCCACGCCCGGCGCCAAGGCAGTAACGCCAAGCACTTTGGTTACTTCAGCAATAGATGGGGCCACGTTCTATGATAATCCGCATGCCAACGAGATGGTAACTATTCCGCCCAGAGCGAGCGATGCCTCAACGCCAGCCACGGCCAATCTGTTTGCGAAACGGCAGTCAGCCACATCAGATTCCGTGGACTTGCTATCATCGCCATCGCCCACGTCGCCAAGTGGCGCCGGCTGTTTACGCAACTCCGAGTCATCATTGGAGCTTATAACAGCACCAACAACGGCTAGTGAAATGGAAATGAATATGTCGCCCGATACAGAACCATCGCTGCCAGATAGTATAGTCATCATAGCCAGCAATGACACGTCTGACAATGCGGATGGCGATGATGACGATGACGATCAAGATGCTGATAATGACGATGACGATGATGACGGGACCGATGGGCAACCGCTTAACTTGGATCATGATGATCACTCACTGCATTTGAATGGTGAGATTCACTCTTCATTCACTACCATTACTAATTTGTATTCTACTCTCTTTTATTTTAAATCAACGTATTGAATTTTAGAACAATTTCTCAAACATTTTTCAACTCGTTCTGATTATTCTTGTAGATTCTACCAAAACCATGAAGGCATTGGTATTTAGCGACACGCAGGCCACTGTTAATGTGGCTGGCGCTGGTGCTGATTCGGATTCCACGCAAAGTTTTGAAGACATCCAGCTTCAGATAAGCCACAAAAGCAAGTCGGCAGGCAGTCCGGCCAGCACCGAGGCATGCCAGCATGGCAGCAAAACGGAGCTGCCCGACCAGAGCTACTCGTCCACATCTTCGGACATTGAGATCATTTCGAATCCGAACGGTGATTCCAGCACAAATAGCACCACAACGCGCACCAGTCCCCAAAAGTTCAAAGAGCTGTGCGCCGGGAGTGCTAAGGGCCATGCGCATAGCCAGCATGGCCTTAAAAGCAAGGGACATCACCGAGAGCCATCGGAGATTTCGCTGCTGTCGGAGGACTCACAGTCTGAACTGGATAAGCTGGTGCATCGCATTAGTGAGCTGAATCAGGTTATTGAGGCGCGAGAGCAGCGTCTGCTGCAATCAGAGCGCCAAAATGCGGAGCTGCTTGAGCGTAATCAGCAGTTGTGCGCCCATGTGGAGGCGGCCAAAAACAGCGCCAATAGCAGCGAAGCCAATGAGGCAGTGCAGCGTCTGTCGGCGCTGGAAAAGAAGTTTCAGGCGAGCATACGCGAAAGGGATGCGTTGCGCATACAAATCAAGAGCCTTAAGGACGAGCTACTCAACAAGATACCCAAGGATGAGCTGACCGAATGCAATGAAATGATCACTGCACTTCAGTCCGAGGGCGAGAAACTGTCCAAGGAGATACTGCAACAGTCGAACATTATCAAGAAGCTGCGCGCCAAGGAGAAAACATCCGATACGTTGCTGAAGAAGAATGGTGAGCAAATTTCACAGCTATCCAGCGAATCGGAGCGCTTGAAAAAATCCCTGGCCGCCAAAGAGGAAATGGAACGCACTCAAATTGAGGCTGTTTGCCGCATGACCAATGAGAAGCGGCGCGTGGATGAGGAAAATGCCGAATGCCGAAGTCGCATCGAGGATTTGCAATCGAAGCTGGCGGCGCTGCAGGCGAGCTTTGATGGTGTGAAAGGTGATCTGCAGCAGCGCCAGCGGCACGAACAGAACCAAATGCAGGCCGAGAATCAGGAGTATGTGCAGCAGTTGACTGATATGCGCGAAAAGCTGCGTGTCACCGAGCACAACATGGTCAAGCGGGAGCAGCAGATGCGCGAGGAGAAACGCGATTTACTACGTCGTCTTGAAGCGGCCGAATTGCGTGCCGAGAGCAGTACGCAGGAGCTGAGCGTTTCGACGACGCCGCTCATACGGCAAATCGAGTCGCTGCAGAAGACACTTAATCAGCGCACCGCCAGCTGGAACAAGGATGAGCAACAGCTTCTGCAAAAACTGGAGGATGCACAGTCTCAGTTGCAATCGCTGCAGCAGCTGGAAACAGTGCAGCAAGAAAAACAGGAACTGTTGCGCACACGCTGCGATCTGCTCGAGGAGAAGTTAGCCAATGCGCTCATGCAGTCGGAGAGCGCTAAAATACAGCTTCGTCAGCAGGAGCTGGATGCCACAATCAAAGAAAATGACTACAAAAGGTGCGAGCACACAATTAACCTTATCCATAATGCCATAAGGCTAGCTTGAATCCGCTTTTGGTTTCCCTCTGTCTAGCCAGTTAAGCACGCTCCAGGCGCAACTGAAGCAGCGCCAGGACAAGCTGGAGCAATTGGCCGAACAGTGCCAGCAGCTGGAAGCGGAGCTGCGGAAACTGCACGCCTTTCAGCGTAGCAGCGAGCTCACCGTGGAGGCAGTCAAGGCCAGCAGCGAGCTGTCGGAGAACCGCTGCCAAAAGCCGCTGCACGTCTCGCCGCCGCTCAGCCTGGCCGATGAGAGCGGCTCCAATGAGGATACACTGGGCGGAATTATTGACTGGCAGGGCGTAAGCAAATCAATTTACATAAATAAAAGCGTAAACTCAATTTTAAACCATGTTAATGTAATGTTCGCCAACAGGATGAAATGGAATGTGCATCCAATAGTGGACGACAGCAGTCGGGCATGATTCAGGGTGTGCATTTGAGTTTTTTGGCCGGCAATACAACAACACTCGAGCATCTGCAGGCGCTGCTCAAGCAGCGCGATGGCGAACTAACGCATCTGCAGTGGGAACTGTCGCGTCTGCAGGCGGAACGCGGCGTGCTGGACAATGAAATATCAAATTTGACCATGGAAATGGAGACGGTTAGAACAGTACCAGGTGCACAAAAATTTGTAGCTAACAATAAAATTCTCTGTTGCTTGCAGTTGAAGGAGAAAGTGCAATCATACGAGGCCATGGAGAAATGCTATGAGGATCTGCAGCATCGCTACGATGCGCTGTTGCAGATGTACGGCGAGAAGGTTGAGCGGACCGAGGAGCTGGAACTGGATCTGGTAGAGCTAAAACAGGCGTATAAAATACAAATCGATGAGCTGCTCGCAGCGCCGCCACCAAATCTGCAGCGAACGCCCAAGCACACATGATTGCCGTCCCTGGCATGGCTGAGACGTACCTAACAGCCGGCAATCCAGTCGGATCTACTTCTCTCCCCCAACAAACTGCAATGTATTATGCTTTCCTTCGGGCATTATTTAACGAAGCAGTTTTTTTCCATTCCTTTTGCTTATTTATGTATGTCACCTAACAAACAACAAGATATTCCTGCCCCATTACGCCACACAGCTGCCCCATCCAAATAATTATATATGTTTAATGTTCATATTAACATACAAGTAAATATAATTTGCGTGTTAAAATTTCTAGTTATATTATGAATATGGATCGATTGTGATAATTTTTATTTATAATTATGCATATATATATTAAAGAAATAATTCTTAGATAATTGCTTATAATGTACGTTTTTTTCGGTACGCTTTTGCCGCAAAGGAGGCATTTGAAAACAAGATAAAGCTGCGATCTTTGGTGTGCCGAAGATTAAATACTCTTGTAAAATAACGATATATATACTTTGCCTAGAGGAGACATATGATATAGTTGTCCTATACTTTAAAATTCCAAACGAGCTAGGAGTCAAGACTTATAGGCATGGCTATGTCAACTCTGCTGCTAATATTGATCAAGTATATATAAAAATATATGACAACTATAATAGTCTCAGCAAAGGTATAATAAATTTTCTTATTGATACCAAAAAAAAAATATATATATATATATAAATTACATTTGATCTACTTATCATATCAACAGACATAAAAACAAACCGCGTGTGGAAACTATCGTTAAACGATTCCAAATTTAACTATAATACATTAAAACAGTTTCCTAGTTGGCACCCACAACTTAATAACCTTCCTTATCACCAATTTTCAGGATCCTCTTAGGATTGTATTAGCAGCTTTAGCTAGTGGAAAAACAGGCTTAGCAACATTTCTGGTACGGCCCGTCATATAGCCACAGTTGTTGTTCAGATCATCCGTGTTCAGGGAGAAGATCATTAGGCCGCCGACATTCAAGGACTTCACATAGTTTGCTTTGCATGCAATGCTCTTCGTGGTCTCATATGATATCCATTCCTGCACCGAATGCAAATAGGGGGAACAGGTGTCATTGTCGAATGTGTAGTTTGGCGCCAGGTAACTTTTGGCGCACTCGCAGGTCTCCGAGAGCGTGGTGAAGCCCAATCGGCCACACTTGCCAAAGCCCGATGCAGGCGCTCCTATGCCCGTGTTTAGTGGACTTACAAGCCTGTCAAGATTTGGGTTTGAATGAATACGCTGAAGATTACACTAAGTACAATGTTACACTCACGTAAAGGAATGCCCGTAGGTGGGCAGGCCAATGACCAAACGCTTGGGCTCCAATCCATTTTGCAACCACCAGTGCACGGTGTAGTTGATGTTGAAGGTGCCCATGATGGAATGTTCCATGGGACGGGCAAAGAGCGGCGCATTTAGGCCGGTGAACGGCGTATCCTCGCGATAGAAATGAAAATCATAGGTCATCAGATTCACATAGTCCACGTACAGATTGATTTCGCGTATGTTGTAGGCAAAGAATGCGATGCCTTCGGGCGCTGCCACGGCCATGGTGAGCAAATTGTTGGTGCGTTGTTCGCGTCGCCATTCCAGCCGAATTTCGTGCAGTAACTGAGAGAAGTGCACACGTTCCTTGTTGTAGGCGCTTGGAAACTCCCAATCCAGATCGATGCCATCCAAGCTGGGATATTTGTGTAGCACGGCTCTAAGTGAGCGCAGGAATTGTTTGCGGCGTTCATGATTCACGACCATGTCTGCAAACTGAGGCCCAGTGTCGGCCCCGCCAATCCAGAGCAGTAGATGCACCTGCGGATGGGCGGCACGAAAAAGGCGAGTCTCATTTTGCAGCACTTGCTTCAGGCGCGGCGACAAATGCAGCGTCCTATTGACCAAGTTGGCAATACCAATATTGATGTGCGTGCACAAATCCCCGGGGATATCCAACAGGCGCAATTTATCGACTCCGGAAGCCGAATAATAGCACACAAGGCGTTGTTTTTGTTGCCTGTACCGTTGTTGTTGTTGTTGTTGCTCAACAGTTTGATTAATCGTTGGAAAGCAAAGAGGCAGCAGGCTAATGCATATAAATAGGACAATTGCAAACACCAGAATGTAACGGACCATTAGCACACGCCTTCTTAACCTTTGTGCCTCTGCATTGGCGTCTTCTTTTTGCTGCAGATCACTTTGTAGCTCGATATAATTAACCATTGTTGTAATTTTTGCAAAAAATGAAAACGACGTAGTGCTGTTTTGATTGGTTCGAAAGCCAGTGTAATCAAAACAAAAAAAGAAGAAAATCATCGATAGTATGCGAATTCCATCGATAGCGCGAGATTAGCGATAGGTGCATTTGGTTGCAACTCTGTTCGCATGTGCATATGCGTATTTGGGTAAAATAAATTTCTGTCGTTTGTGCTGCAATTTCTATGCTCGCGTGTTTTTTTTCGCAAATTTCAAAACGAAAAAATGCAAATGTTGTGCGTAAACAATAAATAGCTGCTGTTGCTGTACAATACTTTAAAATACTATTGCCGTGTGTGAGTGTCAGCGTTAATGTTTGTATAATTTGCCCATTGTTTTCCTCTGTGTGTGTGTGTGTGTATGAGTGTGTGCCTGATGTGTTGCTGCTGTTGTTTTCGTTGTTGTTGTCGCCTCGCTTGCGGTGCAAAACAAAACACACCCAAATGACTGGCCAGCCAAATAGGCAACAAACGCAACGAACACCCTAGTGCGCAGCGTAGGGTGGTGTAAACCGGCGAAAAGCAGAAACTGCTTGCTTTTTTTCTACTAGGTTTTATTATATACATATATTTATATGTATGTATATATATTTTTGGTAGATTCACGCCCATTTGCATGTGCACAGCTGTGTGCACGAACCTATTTGTATCTGTGTATCTCTGCTGAATGACTCACTAGATAAATGTTACTCTGCCCACATTATAAAAAAATTGCCGGTTCGACTTTGGCACCTTGCAGTTTGTGTGTGTCTGTCCGTAGTGTGCGTGTATGTGTGTGCGTGTATGTGTGTGTGTGTTTGTGTGTGCGCTTATCTGGCGCAGCTTATACACCTTCCCTCCCTCCGCCCATACCGGTTAGCCGGAGCCGAGCAACAGCCACAAGCAACAAGAACTTGGACTCGCATTCTTTGGCTTGTTAAAAATGGTAACTAACCTGCTTTGTTTTTTTTTTTTTGTTTTGTTATTGTTGCAGCAGGTTCAGCAACAAGGTTCAGCTATATGAGAACCATGACAAAAGACTACGATTATCTGTTAAAGGTGCTTCTGGTGGGGGACAGCGATGTGGGTAAACATGAAATACTCTCCAATCTTGAGGATCCCTCAACCGAGAGCCCCTTCTGCAGTGGCAATGGTAAGAAGCTTGCTTAATGTTATTATGCATCCATCATATCCCAACTCATATATATACATAGATTGCACCTCTCACATATTGCAAACGGTAGCGTACAAAACGACAACAATATTGCTGGAGGGCAAGCGGGTCAAGCTACAGATTTGGGATACCTCCGGCCAGGGGCGCTTCTGCACCATAATACGTTCGTATTCGCGCGGTGCCCAGGGTATTATATTAGTGTATGATATAACAAACAAATGGAGCTTCGACGGCATCGATCGCTGGCTCAAAGAGGTCGAGGAGGTGAGTACCGCAAATGGAACGAATTTTAAGAAAATAAATGTTAAATTTTTTTTGTGCAGCATGCGCCCGGCATACCCAAAGTGCTTGTGGGCAATCGCTTGCATTTGGCCTACAAACGTCAGGTGGCCGCCAAACAGGCGGAGACCTACGCATCTCGCAATAATATGTCCTGCTTTGAGATATCGCCACTCTGCGATTTCAATATACGCGAATCTTTCTGCGAATTGGCGCGCATGGCGCTGCATCGCAATGGCATGGAGCACATTTGGCGCAGCAACAAGGGTAAGGATCCCCTCACGCCCAGTCAATAGTTAATCATCTCTATATATAAAACTGTTTGTCCTGACTGACTGACTGAAAAATCGCGAATAACGTTTGTATGCAACTTTTTTTTTTTCGCAGAATCCAAACTTCTTCGGTAGAAATGCGATTCAAAGATTTTTAGGGTGAAGTTTTAAGTTTTGTCCGATTTGCTCCAAACTTATTTTGAAAGCTCTACAAAAGAACTTAATGTATACGTGTTTCAGCGATTAGGAAAATTCCACACGCAACAGTGGTAAATTGGCGAAAAATGGATGGATGAAAGTTTTTTGTTTACCATCCAAAACTACAAAAACGTTTGCAAACATCTTTGTGTAAATTCATTTGAGGGGTGTTTCGCACTTTTTGGAAAACCCGTCCCTCCTTGGTGGAAATGGGGGTCAAAGTTTTGGTGGGTGATGTTTCGCACTCAAATTCATTTCGAAGGATCTACATTAAAAATCATTTGAGACGTGTTTCACATTTTTCGCAAAATTCAAACTTCGGTGGAAAGTGTAATTCAAAGATTTTTTTTGGTGATATTTTATTTTTTTACCGATTTGCTTCAAACTTATTTTCAAAGCTGTGCATAAGAATTTAATGAAAACGTGTTTCAGCGATTTGGGAAATTCCACCCGCAACAGTGTTAAATTGGCGGAAATCGTTTGTATGAAATTTGTTAGTTGACCATCCGATCAGTTTGAAAATCATTTTCAAACTTTTTTGAGAACATTTACTTGTGCCACGTGCCACGGGCAAGGCCGGGCTATACCCGCTAGTTAAATTCATATTTATGTGTATTCATTTACAGTGCTGTCGCTGCAAGAGCTCTGCTGTCGGACAATTGTGCGTCGCACAAGTGTTTATGCTATAGATTCGTTGCACCTGCCGCCCTCCGTTAAATCGACACTCAAGTCGTATGCCATGACGACGTCACAGTGCTACAATTCGTTAACGCAAAACTCAAAGAGCCGGAATCGATGCAAGACGCCAACCAGCCACAGTCGCAACAGTTGTGCGATCGCGTGATTGCTAGCTTGTAGGTGGTTTCTGGAACTGCCTACGCACCAGCTGCGCAATTGCGCGTAAATCTACAACCTACTTTACTTCCTAAGCTTCAACATATGTACACACAAAAACACACTCACTCACACAAACTCACACCATAACATGCGCGAGTATTTTCTTCAATACAAATATGTCATCAGCATTAATATTTATTATCGTATGAGAGCGATGGTTATATTTTTACATCCTATACATACTACTTATTATAAAAATGCTATATATGTATGTAATTATTATATACATATACTATACGATATACATATATATTTTTTTTATTTTTTATAATGATTACCATTATCACTAAATTTAATAACGCATAATTGTAATGTTGTTAATATTATTATTATATTTGTATAATCTAATACGCTGGATATAGTATACACTGATACAAGGTATTCCTTTTCTATTTTTTTTTTTTAATTTTCATTTTTGTTAACAATTAATATTCGTAGAAATTTATGTAATTAAAAGAAGGCGTTGGAACAAACAAATTGCTAAGATGATGATTATAATAATGATGATACCGATGATGATGATGATGATGATAAACACGAAAAACAACTAAAACTATAAACCATATGCGCTATCTTTGTCTTTGCTAGCAATCCATCTCATTCTATTTCAGTACAATGCGCGAACAAAGCGAAAGTTCGGTGGATGTGATACAAATCGTATTATGGAATACTTTGTATTATTATATGACACATGTGCATCTGTTGCACATCATTGTATCTATTTCACCATATTTATGGTGGTCTATGAAAACTTATTTAAAATTGTTCGTGTCATATTATGTTACACAAATTATTGAGTATTGAATTCCTTTTACTTTAGGTTTTTGATTTCCTATTGCAATTCTTTTCAGTTTTAGTTGCGAATTCGGGATTAGTTTTTTGCAATTTCTCGTTGAAAGTAATATTTTGAGGGTTCGATTTTAAAAAATAAGCAATTTTATATTAAACACACAATGCCTGACACTTTATCGTAAGATCTACTCGCTAAGTTTAGAAGTTGAGAGCATAAAAGTGTCTGATTGGCATTGGAAAGTAACAAAGATCTTGTAAGTTAAAGCTTATGTTCTCAAACAGTATCTTCAACCGAGTCGATCTCACCAAATCAAACAATATTTGTGCTAGAATAATATAATAAGTGAATTCTCGTATGTCTTATGCCGTTTAGAATTGCTTCAGAGTTTGGTGTGAAAAATATATAAAGTGCAGTAACAATATTGAACATATCGTCAAAAATGATTAAATTAAATTATAAAATATAATTCATACATATAATATAGCTTTATAACTAAATAGCACTGCCTACAATAGCCTTTGGGTAACACAATGCACTAAGCAGGGATTTGAACCCGCATCCTATTTAGCTGCCGGTTAGACAACTCATCTACCGATAACTGCCAAATTTGCCAAAATATTGACCATTTTGGGCACGAATAAATTAAAAAACTTTTGTCATACACTATTTTGTGGAAAATGTTTTTTATATATTCTTGAAATTTTACAAATATAATCTGTACCAATTAAAAAAGTCTTCAAGGACTCGAGCCGTCAATTTGGGTGCATCTAGGTTATATTATGGCACAAATTTCAGTTTATTAGCCATAAATTTGTTGTTGTTTAAACTAAATACCAACCTTTAACCTTCCCAGCAACTACATCAGCTGCGAAAAAAGGGTGTCATCTACAAAGTTTTTTAATTTTGGATAGGTGTATCGCATGATTGATTTGCCTAATGAAAAGCCAATTAAATATTGCTATGCTATTGAAATGCATTAATTGATTTTTCTTTTTATTATGCGGAATGCAAAAAAAAATAAAGACAGCGTGCGATTTCATTTTTAATGGCTATTTAAAATTCGCAAAGACTTTTACACAATCACAAACGAAGACCATGTTGGTCAATCTACCAAGTTTGACATGATTTCCATTTGATACCAAAACCAGCTAAAAGCCACAATAAAAAATAAAACCAGATAAAATAAAATGAATGAAAAAACTTGGCTATGGGCGTTATAGATTTAACGAATCAGGGAGAGCTCAATGAAAGAAACATAACAGCTTCCAAATAAAAAGAAATAAACATAAAACAATAAACAGATGCCAACATTAACATAAATTTAATGTCGTTGTATTTTTCTGGTTTTTTTTTTTGGGGATTTTTTTTTTGCTTATTTTTGTTGCTTTGCCATTTCTCCCTTTAAAGTTATTCAAATTAAATAAATACTAGTTTAAAAGTAGTTGAAAGCTTTTGTTTAACATTAAGTGCAGCTTTAAGGTTTTTTTTAGCAGCTTTTAGGAACAGCTCAGAAGCTTAAAAAACGCACGAAAGTGCTTTCAATTGTAAGCTGAGCAGCAAAGCTTTTGTTTGAGCTTTAAGGCCATTAAAGAACAGATGAGAAGCTTCAAGCATAAAATAGAGCGAAAGTACTTTCTACTGAAAGCTTAGCATAAGCTTAAAGCTTACGCAATGCAGCTTGAACTTCGAGCTGAGTAGTTTGTTGGGCCCATATATCTGATGATCTGTAATAGGGTCATAGAAAGTGATGGATTCGAAGTAAATGCTGGCGAGGTCAGGCAATGACATGACCTACCTTTGATAAACGCACCGGTTTGTCTATGCCTGATGCTGGGTTTTTATTTCTCTTTTCTTTTGGAAATGCTGGTCAACGGGTTTTTTGTGTCTCATTTGAATTTTTTAGCAATTTACTGCTCTACATCGACCCCCCCCACGCCACTCAACCGTACCATAAAGTCCAATTGGGGGGCCCGCGCATCGATGACGAAAGCAAAACAGCAGCGCGGTCCGCGCTTCAGGCGAAAGCCGCAACAACGGCGCATTGGGCAAGGCCCCGGACGCATCAGCATAATCGTTTTGCCGGCGTATATAAGCGGGCAGCTGCTCGGAGCTGGTCATCAGTCGCCTCTTCGGTTTCCATTCTTCAGCTACGTGAAGTTCCACAGTTTTCGTCCCAAGCAAGAAACTTCCAGCAATGAAGGTAAGCAGCCGCGCCGCCCAACTGGGTTTTGATTCTAATGCTCAAATTTCTTCTATAGATCTTTGTGTGTTTGTTCGCCGCACTTGTTGCCACCAGCTCCGCAGGCATCATTGGTGGTGGTGGCGGTGGCGGCGGCGGCGGCGGTGGAGGTTACAGTTATGGCATCGGCAGCGGCGGCGGCGGCGGCGGTGGTCATGGCCATGGACACACTGAGGTGCGCACCGTCAAGGTCATTCACGAAGGCAGCTATGGTGGTCATGGCGGTGGTCATGGCGGCGGTTATGGCGGCGGTTATGGCGGTGGTCATGGTCATGGCGGACACGAGGTGAAGACCATCAAAGTTGTTCACCAGGAAGCACCGGCTTATCATGGTCATGGCGGTGGTGGCTCCAGCTATGGTGGCCATCATCAGGAGGTGAAAACCATTAAAGTCATTCACCAGGAAGCGCCAGCTGTTCATCACAGCTTTGGTGGTCACCAGGAGGTCAAGACTGTGAAGGTTATTCACCAGGATGGCGGCTATGCTTTGGGCGGCGGCGGTTACACCGGCGGATTCTCTCATGGCGGTGGACACGCCCACCAAGAGGTCAAGACCGTTAAAGTTATTCACGAGGAGGCGCCAGTGGCTCATCATGGATTCTCGCACGGCGGCGGTCACAGCTTTGGCGGCCACCAGGAGGTCAAGACTGTGAAGGTCATTCACGAGGATGGCGGCTATGCTCTGGGCGGCGGCGGTGGCTACGCTGGTGGCTTCTCGCACGGCGGCGGCGGTGATATTGGCTACGGTGGCGGTCATGACCATCAAGAAGTGAAGACCGTCAAGGTTATTCATGAGGAGGCGCCAGCGGTTCATCAAGACTTCTCGCACGGAGGTGGTCACCAGGAGGTCAAGACTGTCAAGGTTATTCACGAGGATGGCGGCTATGCTTTGGGCGGCGGTGGCGGCTATGCCGGTGGCTACTCCCATGGCGGCGATCATGTCCATGAGGAGGTGAATACTGTCAAGGTCATTCACGAAGAAGTCGCCCCAGCGCCCGTTGCCGGCCACAACGAGTACCTGCCACCAGTTGCACCAGCTCCCCAGCCCGGTTACCTGCCCCCCGTCGGTGGCTGGAAGTAATCCCCTCAACTGTGCCCAGTTGTTCTGTGATTTGAACTGTGTCATGACTGTGACCTCCTTTGTTAAATAGTTTTAGTAGCCCCTTTCCCCATTTTTTTTTTTTGGATGATATCCATTAGTCCTTTAAGCGAGAAACATTTTTTTTCTGTTGAAAAATAAATACCTATTCAAAGATAATACAATATTAATTTCAATATTTTCTAGTCATATTGTTGCATTATTTAACAACAATTTAGCTCAATGAAATTTCATTTCATCATTTTTCCATTTCCAAAATGATAACTCATTTATTTTAACATCCTTAGCTTTCTATATATTTGTTTTTCATCTGAAAACGCAAGTCAAAGCTTTAATAAACGAAAGTTCATTTGTCGACTTCAAGATTTCCACCATAAGACTAACATGGACGTAAACAGTTGATTCCAGCTTTTGCTTCTGAATTCGATAGATTTGAAACTTATTTTCAATTATCTTTGTAAAACTTAGTTCAAGACGTCAAGTTCTATATAGTACGGTTAGATTTAAGGTTATCACGGACGGGAACTAGAGGAAAAAGATATTATATAGTATATAAAATTGCAATTGTATGTATGTATGCATGCATGTATGTATGTATGTATGTATGTATGTATGTATGCATGTATGTATGTATGTATGTATGTATGTATGTATATGTGTTCGTTTGTGTGTGTATGCGTGTGTATATGTATGCATGTACGTATGTATGTATGTACATATGTGTGTATGTATGTATGTATGTATGTATGCATGTATGAATGTGGGTATATATGTATATACCCATGTATTTATGTACATATGAATGTATAAAAGTATGTGGCTATATATGTATGAATGTGTGCACGTATGTATGTATGAGCTATGTAGTATGTATAGTATATGCATGTATGTAAATACATGAATGGATTCATGTGTGTGAGTGCGTGTGTGTATGCACGTAAGTATGTTTGTACGTGTTGTGTATGCATGCGTATATGTATGTATGTTTGTATGTGTTAATGAATGTATGTAAGCATATAATAATTTAGGTATGGTTGTACGTATGTATGCATGCATTATGTATGCATATATATGTATATATGTAAATGAATGTATGCATATATTTTGTTTATATGCATGACCAAGTTAGCCGCTAGCTGCGTTGCAAATTAAAAAAAAACGTATTCTTAACTAGTGCCCTCCTACTCGATTCTCATAAATTCAAGTAAGCCTCGTGGACTTTAAAATCGGAGGTTGCGACTTGAGCAAAGTAGGAGACGGCGACTTAATCAAAGGAGGAAACTGCAGTCGGCAGCTTGGGCAAAGCAGGAGACGGCGGCTTCAACCATAGATGATGAGGTGGCGGCATTACTATTACAGGAGACTGCAAATTGAACAAAGGAGGAAACGGCGAGCTGAGCAAAGCAGAGGCGGCGGCTTCAACTATTGCGGAGTCGGCTGCTTGAGCAAAACAGGAGCCGGCGGCTTTAATATTGGAGCAGATGGCGGCTTCTACTGTGTATAAGACGGCAGCTGTAATATTGGAGGAGACGGCAACTTTCGCATAGAAGGAAGCGGCGGCGTTAATATTAGAGAAGGTGGCAGCTTGAACAAGGGAGATGACGTCGGCTCTAATATTAGAGGATATGGCAGCTTCAACCAAGAAGGAGGCGGCAGCTGTAATTTTGGAGGAGACAACAACTTACCCATAGGTGAGGATGAGGCAGCAGCTTGAGCAAAGGAGGAGCCGCGGCCTCAACTATGGTACGTATTAGCAACACTACTATGTCGTATAATATATAAAATATTTAAGTTTTAGCAACACTACTATGTCGTATAATATTTAAACTAAAAGTAGAAATTATTACAATCGGCTTGCATGCATTTGAATACATGCATGCATGTATGTATTTAAATATGTGCGTATGTTGAGCTCAACTGAAGATGAATTAAAAAATATTTATAAATATTGCTCTTCTACGCGATTCTCACTATTTCAAATAGGGTTTAGCAAGCAAGCAAGCAGCTAATAAACATTATTTTTTCCTTTTTATTATTTCAGTGATGTGTTTATATAAAAGTTCGTCTCCCGACTACTAATAGACGACGATGAATATAATCGAGCGTGTGAATTTACAGGTGAGTACCTAAATACAAATATATATGAATATGAATATATTTTACATATACATATGTATAGATCAAATAAAATTGTTGTTATCGTTTATAGCCTCTACGACTTTATAAGTTAACTATATATTATTGTCTGTGTTTGAATCTCCGCTCGCCCCTTCTTTGAATATATGAATGAGTCAATTTCAGAGACTATAATAGTCACAGACTGCAAATTCAGAACTTTGTTTGGCCTATAGCCTTTCGTATAGCATCACAGATCCAGAATAAATAATTTTGTTTGGGCACCTCCCCATTTCCATATAAATTGTAAATGTTCAGCTATAGCCTTTGGTATTTACACACATTTGTATATCCCATTCATTCCTTGAACATTTTTTTAGGATCGGACAATAAACACCGAACTTATGCATTGTCTGGCTTAGGGAAGAAGAAACACAGCTGCCTTGTTTGTGTTTATTGTTGCATCTAGAGGAAAGTTAGAATTCTTCCAACGGCAGCTAGAGCACTCTTACTTTTTTCTTTTGTTTTTGGGAAAATCCAGACTCTATAATATTTAATTTTTGGCACCCCGCAGAGAGTTGGCCGTTCTCTCAGGTCGTGTATTGAAACCTTACACATTTCATCACACGCCATCAATTTCGGGATCGCATTAGAGTAAACTAATAAATGAGCCGCACTTAACTGACAGTTACTTATTAATCATCAGCTCATTGATATTCATGTTTGACTCCGGTTTCACGTTCATTAAAAATTATTATAATTCCCAATGGGTTTTAAACGCAGCAGCTGCATATTCGAAATGTGCAACTGGTTTTAGTTTGTTGGGTCATCTATCGGATTGGAGCTCATCGGGCAGCCCATTACCATGCGCCTAATGAGCTAAACGAGCTGATTAATAGGCCTATTCACGATCTCTTCTTCTTCAGTAAAATGTATTTGCTGTTTGTGTGTGTGCGAGTGTGCGTGTGTGCAGGTGCGTGTGGTTGACAATAAATGTATGTATATAACAATAAGTTAAAGATTTGTAATTAAAGATGTAGGCTCTTGGCTGCGCGTGCTTTTTACTTGTAGATCCAATCTTGCCGAGCGCCAAACATGCGTCGCTGCTGCGTCATTGTTGCCGCCTGCTCCACGCTGTTGCCGCTCAGGTATTGATGCAGCGGCAGCGGGCGCGGCGAGGATGATGTTATCGATGGTGCGCCGGTTGTGGGCCGCCACTTCGATGGTCGCCAGGGCGTGTCGCTGTCCGGGCCGATGCTGTTGCTCGTGCTGTCGCTGTGCACGCGCAGATTGAGCAGCAGCTCGCCATCGTCATCGATCAGATTGTACATTTGGATGCCCGCATCCGCATCGCTCTGGCCGCGCATATGGGCGCGCTCCAGGCGCACCTGTTGCCTGCTGACCTTTGGCTTGGGTTTCCTTCGCGCCGGCCTCGCGTACCGCAGCGCCGACTGGCGGGGCAGCAGGCGCGAGGCACGCTCCTGTGCCTGCAGCTGACGCAATATGCCCAGCGGCAGCACCAGGTCCGATTCAAACGGCAGAAAGCCGCTCGTCCGCACCTTGATTAGGTTGCGCCGCACCGGCGCCAATGCGTACACCGATTGCCAGCCGCAGATCAACAGCAGCTGCAGTCGCAGCACAGCTGCCAGTGTTGGAAGGATCAGTTTCATGGCTAAGCTCCGATTGGGCACATGTTCGCCAATTGCTCTCTTTTACAACACTTGTTCGCTCTTCAATTTCGCTGCTTTTAATTCCAATTTCAATTTGCACTTGAACACGCTCACATTAAAAAAAAATATATGATACACAAAATTAATTACGGGAATTTCTTGTGGAGCTTATGGAGCTAACCAGCTCATTCTAGGCTGGTATTGCACCAACTGACTTTGGCCAAGCGACGCACTGCGCCACAGACCGCCAGAGAGCACGCTCACACACTCACACACACACACACTCATCACACACACACACATTCTTACACTTACAAATGAATTAATTAGAGAAAATTTCGACGCACGCTTTTTTGAAACGGTCAGCCGCACAGT
Organism: Drosophila borealis; assembly: GCA_035045885.1. Lineage (NCBI taxonomy): Eukaryota > Metazoa > Arthropoda > Insecta > Diptera > Drosophilidae > Drosophila > Drosophila borealis. The sequence goes on along the minus strand of JAWNOR010000145.1, from coordinate 148,393 downwards.
GGTTCATTCTTTTGAAATACAATTTTCCAGCAAAACTTTCGTATTTGTATTTTATGTAAGCCAATTGCTTATGGTCAACTACTTACAGATAAGCTTCAAATGCAACTGCCAATCGTAAGCTGTTTTCAATTTATTTTTCAGTGTTGGCAAATGTTGAATATATTGCATGCGAAATACACACACACTAAATATACTCCAATTTTTTTCAAATCAAAGAATATATTGTTCGCTTAGCCAAAAAATTGTGCATCAAATGCAGGAATATCAACACATATTGAACAGATCAAACCAACTAGATCCATTTCAGTTCGATTCGTAAGCTCCATCTTTGAGCACAGATTTTGGTTTAAGCCTCTGTTTGTAATAAGCTTTCTAATTTTAAGAGAAACAATTTAATTTTTAATCTTTAATTGCCCGTTCTACTGAAAATATTGCAAACCGTAGATATTTTCATATGGAAGTTGTGGGCTAGATTTATTGTGCACCCAAAATTTGTATTTACCCAATATGGTAAGATGCAGTCAAAGGTGAGATCTAGTTTGGAAAAATACTCTGTCTTTCAAGATATTTTGACCAAACTTGACTACTAATAGCTTCACTTTTCTCCGGCCGTAAGCCTTATGTCTATAGCAGCATTTCATCTTCTTTCAAATAAGTCAATTTTAAGAGAGACAACCGAACTTTTAAATGGATTAGTTGAAGCGAACTTGGTTCAAGCCGTGAGCCGAACGATCAAAAATGGTTGCAGCCCTGAGTTTTATGCACTTCTTCATTTTGAGCCAAACAATTCGTTCAGTCGTTGTCAAGCATTGAACCACGGTGCATTAAATGCTTTGAGCTTTGAAATGAAAATAAAAACATAACTGCTCTGTTGATGGTTGTCGTTGTTGTTGTTGTTGTTGCGTAGTAGTTGTTGTTAATTGTTGGTAACATTTTAATTCTTCTATCACTTTTATGACCAAAACACAAGTTTATTAAAGTGTCGCATGTGTGTGTGTTAGTTTAGGTTAATAAATGATTTATGCTACAGTTAACAAGAATAATTCTCTTAATGCTCGCCAGGCACAGCTTTTGTTTCTCCAGCGCCGGCTTCAGAGCTGGCTCACAACTGGTTGGGGTCATTATTGGGGTCATAAATGCGCCGCTACCGTCCGCAGAGGGCTCCCGCTCCGGCTGCTTTGAACCTGTAGCTCACTGGGCCACTCTCGCTGAAATTGTTGGCTGTCAGTGTGTCACATGTTGGCCCATTTGGCCGCAGCTCATTTGCATGAAAATGCTGTAGTAGCTGTTCCAGATAACAATAGTTTATGCAAATCGCCAAACGGAAAAGCGTCCACCGATCACAAAGTTGGGCATTTTCCCCAGCTGCGATTGCGTCGGTTTGCAAGTGACAACGGTTGTGGTACAGTGAACTCCCTCCAAAAGGCCAACACTCTCGCTTGCCGGCGATGCTTACGGCCATTTCCATTTCCAATTTCATTAACATTAACATTATCATTTCTAACGGCCTGCCCCACTATTAATTGGTAAATGATATGTATGCAAACATATCAACATAATGCATTCAGAGTGCACACAAAGCCGGTTCGAATGAACTTTACGACTTTAACAACTTCACAACTTGCACTACCGCCGGGTACTTTCATTTCGATATGAAGTTTGTCACGTCTTGTTCCAGCTATTTTTGAGCAAAAAGAAACGTAAATTCTTTTCTATGCAACAAACCTCAAGCCAAAGCAAATTACTTGCGTTGCATATCACATTAACATTCCAAACTATTTGTTTCCCTCAAAACGAAAAATCGATGCTAACATATCAATATCATCTACTCATACGAGTCTCTACACATGATCATTCTACTCTTACAAGTCCCCACACGTAATCTGTAAGTACTTTGAGAACATTTGCAGTCCTCGGTAGATGAGCTGTTCAAATGGCCAACTTAACGGGGATTCGGGTTCGAATCCCGGCTAGTGCATAGTCTTATTATTATCTTTATCTAAGGGCCACCATGGCAGCGCGTTCTATATAAAAAAAAGTTAGCTTGTGATGGGCTTAGAACAATATCCATCCTCCTCCTCCATATAAGTTTGAGCAAAAAGGTAAATATATTCTCTAATGGGCTTTTTCGAATATTATTATCGAATACTTTGAGAGAAATATACTGCAAGACAAAACATTGTAACAAAAAATTGAGTCTATATATTCCCTATTCCACTACTCCAGTTCACATGTGGGAGAAATATTACAACTGCATATTAGAAAATAGTTCGAAGAGTTAAAAAGGCCAAGGCGAAAGAGTAATTCCGATCTATGTCTGTTTACATAGGATATTTGAGGGTACCATTTTAACATGAATTTTGACCAAGAATAATGTTGCCAGACTTAGACGCCAAATTGATCTAGACGCCAAACCATGAACAAAGAGCTAAACCTCGTGCAAATCGGATGGGATTTGACAGAGTTATGGGGGTGGGAAATGTTGACCTATGTCTATATAGGATATTTGAGGGTACCACTTCTTACATGCATTTTGATCAAGAATTATGTTGCCAGATTTAGATGCCAAATTGATCTAGAGGCCAAATCATTAACGAAGAGCCAAACCTCTTGAAAATCGGATGAGATTTGGGCGAGTTATTGGAGTGGGAAATTTCGACCTATGTCTATATAGGATATTTGGGGGTGCCATTTTGACATGAATTTCGACCAAGAATGATGTTGACAGATTTAGATGTCAAATTGATTCAGAGGGCAAACCATGAACAAAGAGCTAAACCTCGAGCAAATCGGATGGGATTTGACAGAGTTATGGGGGTGGAAAATGTTGACCTATGTCTATATAGGATATTTGAGGGTACCACTTCTTACATGCATTTTGACCAAGAATGATGTTGACAGATTTGGATGCCAACTTGATCCAAAGGCCAAATCATGAATAAAGAGCTAAACCTTATGAAATTCGATTGAGTTTTGATCGAGTTATGGGAGTGGGAAATTGCTACCTATGTCTATATAGGATATTTAAGGGGACCATTTTGACCAAGAATTATGTTGCCAGATTTAGATGCCAAATTGATCCTAGAGGCCAAATCATTAACGAAGAGCCAAACCTCTTGAAAATCGGATGAGATTTGGGCGAGTTATTGGAGTGGGAAATTTCGACCTATGACATGAATTTCGACCAAGAATGATGTTGACAGATTTAGATGCCAAATCGATTAAGAGGGCAAACCATGAACAGAAAGCCAAACGTTGTCTAAATCGGATGAGTTTTGATCGAGCTATGGGAGTGGGAAATTTCGCAGATGACTGCATTTTCTTCTAGAAATATTCAGATATTTTTTGATAATTTTTATTTTATCATTATGCATATACAAACGAGTTCATACGTAGACTTTGGTACAGGGCTTGTATAACTATATTGAAAAAAAAAGTTTGATTATAATATTTATGTAATATGTAAACAGATATATATATATATAAATATATATATATATATATATATATATATATATATATATATATATATATATATATATATATATATATATATAATAGATATATATCGTGCAATATATATATATGTATATAGTATATACAGTTATGCTCTTATATGTATGTTTATTTATCACTAATTGACTATCATTATAAACGTATTCGTAACTTTGTAATTGCAATAGCCAGAAGCAACTCCAAATAGAAATATGTTTTTGTTTTAAATTAATTTCAAAAAATTCTATATACGATTTCTGCCCTGTCTATATATTGTTCGTTCCACTGAAATCACATTTGGCTCAGCTTTACTCAACTAGGAATATGCACATTGATACATTCACGTAAGCCTAGTTCAATTATAAATTATTTATATGCATATCGAGAGATATTAATGCATAAATTGAAAAAAAAAACTTTTTATACACTTAAACAAAAACATAATGATATAATCATATAATAGATATATATACATACATATACAAATACTGTTGCTCTAATAAGTAATTTGGGATATGGTTTTGGGGTTAGGATTAAATATAATATATATATATATATATATATTATATATTGTAGAAATATGCTATGATATATGGTATATGCCCAGCACATTGCCCAAGGAGCACATCAATGTACTCGAGATATACGTGTGTATCTAGTCCAAAGTGATGTGCGGATTTGTATAGGTGAAGCCATGGAACTGTTTCTGATCCATGGATGCGAGTATTTCCTTATCGATGGGCGTTAAGCGCACGCGTTCTCTGGTGAATACACGATCGAAATATTGCGTATCCAGTGGATGTTTCTGTGAAATGAGAGCAGAGTTGAATATGATCCACATACAAATTGATCGGGGCACGGGGTATTTACCACTTGGGGCTTGAAGGGCGGCTCAATTTGCCTCTTCTCGAGCTGATTCCAGTCAATGGGCCTGAAGAATAAATGATCTGCTATATCACCAGCTGGACTATATTGTGAGCCGATGCGTTTCGTATAATCCTTTTCCAGCAGCTAAAGAAAGAGTTAGATCATAATATAATTATGTTTATCAAATTAAAGCCGCCCACTTACGCCCTTGAGGATGCCCGTTGCCTCGGCGGATATGTAGACGGGAAACCATGGTATCTCATTGCATATCGACCAGAAGAGCTCATCCTCATCGCAGCCGCTGAATGGAGATTGACCGATAAGCATTTCGTAGAGCAGCACACCAAAGGACCACCAATCGACATTCTGATTGTACTTTTCACCCTGTCAAGCGAAATGGAAAGGCATGTTATCGTTTTTTTTTGTTATCGTGCTATCGATATCGATGAATTACCTTGATGATTTCGGGCGCCATGTAATCGGGTGTGCCGCAAAAACTATCGGCCGTCTTATCCAAATATATTTGCAATTTGCACATGCCAAAATCGGCAATACGCACATGACCCTCATAGTCTAGCAGTACGTTATCCAATTTGAGATCCCTTAACAAATGTTAAAGGTCTATATTCGTATTCGTTTATTTTAATAGTATTAGTGGAAGGCTCACCTATATATAATGCCCTTTTTGTGGAGAAACTTGAGCCCGGATATAATTTCAGCGCCATAGAAACGTGCACGCTCCTCCGAAAAACGTCCACTCTCCTGTATATGAAACATTAGATCTCCTCCATTTAAATATTCCATCACAAAGAACAAGTGGCTCTGCAAAGAGAGAGATATGGGTAGAGATCTCGAGAAATATGGAGCGATTCGTGTGCTAGACAGAAGAAAGATCTGTGAGAAACCTGAACCATAACTATTTTATAATACAATTTTTCCTTTTAAAAAAATATTAGTTCTTAAGAAATTTGATGAGCCAAAGTTCGAACTCGAGAATCTTAGTCTGAATTGGCAAGTATATACATATTAATTTTTTTTATAAAAAGTCGTCAAAGTTGATTTCGTTGTTCATCGGTTTTAACTTATTTTTAACCATTATAAAATTTAGCAAAACGGATTTTCACAAGGAATATTTATAATATTCTACTGGCTTTCTTCTTGATTGATATTCATAATTTTCTAAATTTTTTCTTAATTATTCTGGCTTTGATGCCATCTGATCTCTACATTTTCACCTCAAAAGTGTGCAATAATTTTTTGCTGAGTGTAGCTAACGTGAGCATCAGCTCAGGCAATGGAGAGAGAAAAACAGATCGCGAGTCCCCCAAAATGAATGGGCGTGTGTATCCTCAAAGTCATAAATAATTAAAATACCTTCTAATCGGTGTCAATGCAAGCAAAGCAAACTTATTGTTTTCTTTTCGTTTTTGGTTTTTTATACCCTGAACACATTAAAAATGGGTAAAATGGGTATAACGTATTTGTGCAAATGTATGTAACAGGCAGAAGGAAGCATCTTCTTGATCAGCATCAATAGCCGAGTCGATCTTGCCATGTCCGTCTGTCTGTTTGTCCGTCTGTCCGTATGTATGAACGCAAGGATCTCAGAGCTAGATACTTGAAATTTTAGCTGTAGGTCCTCCTAGTCCCCGCGCAGATCGAGTTTGTTTCCGATATTCGATAACTTGCCCCGTTTCCAAGTTATCGATAAAAATCGATATCGAGGTCCTGTTTTTTGGGCAATTTCGGCTAATAGAATAGTATATACATATATATATGTATATATCAAGTATCTTTAATTTGATATCTATCGCATGTAGGAAGAAGATGGTCAGGGTATCCCCTAGTCGGGAGCTCCCGACTAGAACCTCTTACTTGTTTAGTTTTTAAGTTTTTTAGTTTTCTAGTTTTCTATATATTTGTTAGTTTTGTTGGTCAAAATGTTCAGAGAACATTGTCGAACGCTGTGCCGGACGTGCGTGCCAAATAACGTGGTACTCGAGCGGTGGGGATCTGTCGAGCACTTGCCATGTCGTGTGCCCCAATCGATGGTCAGCATAGAGAAGCACACACACGCACACACACACACGTACACACACAAGAGCGTGTCGATCTAATAATAGGTCGTTTTACCTTTAGGCTGTTTATTTTTATATCTCTTGGATGCATTGGCGGGTATTACCTACGCGAGTCTAGCATCTTATATTAAATAGATTAACAGCTAAGGGGCGGCTCACTTGGTCGGCCCACCTATCGACCTTGCTGGGCGACCTTGTCTTAGAAGAAACTCACCTCTGTTTGAAATGTGCAAAATAGATGGCATAGATATGGATGCTTGGTGCCCAGGGCCAATACTTTGCGCTCAATCAGCGTGGAGTCCACATCATCGTCCTCGAGCACCACATCCTTCTTGAGGCACTTAATGGCATAATAATATGTCGTATCACGTAGCTCAGCCAGCAGAACCTAAATACATAAAGGGAAATTTTCCATAAAAAGTTGAGCAACAATTTGGATTCGATTCTCTTGAACTCACCTTGCCAAAGCTGCCTTTGCCGAGCACGGCCAGAAAATGAAAATCATCTACCGAATAATTCTTAAATCTAGGTATTACTGTGGCTGGCGCGGTGAAACGTCCGGATTTTTGGAATTGTGAATATGTATATGATGTTTCTGTACGATCCAAATAGGTATCCAAAGCAACGGATAGTGAGTGTAAAAGATACAGAGATAGTTCATTAGTTGGCGAATATATTGAGAAAGTTATGATATCACAGCAAACATAGAAATAAGAGCTATATAGTAAGTAAGTATAAAGAGATAGTTGTGTCCAAAGTTGTGGGTCTGTGCAGTTCGCCTGTTGGCCACTTGAGCAGCGCTTGACTTGTGGGATAATACTCTACATATTAGGATATATATATATATATATGTATAACTATTTTTGCCGTACCATCGTGTTCATCGTTGGCCTCAATCTTATAGGCAGGATTGCAGCTGGGCGGTGTGCTGGGCGAGTCTCGTGCCTCACGTGCGCCTAATTTGTGGAGTAGATCAAAGTTCACGCTTTATAAACATCCAAATTGGCCCGATTTGCACACGACTAACCAGCAAATGTGTGTGTGTGTGTGTGTGTTTCGACTAATCCTACTCCAAAGTAAGTGCTTCGGTTCGTGGTTCAAACTTACTCCCTGCTTTTTGGCTTCTAAATTTTATATCTACTCAAAATTGACAATTACTAAAAATGGTAAGAAGGATTCTATGGCTGGGATCCAAGGCTTTTATGCCTTGGGGCTAGGCTTACAAAACTGAAAAGTTTCCTCTTTTAGTCCAAAACATTTTTGAAAAAGATTTGGTTCAGATTTTTTTTTAGGAAATTGGTTTGGATTAAGTTTCATTTCATAGTAAATAGGAAATTGATTTTCCAGGTTGAGTTAAAAACAGGTTTGCAGTTTTAAGTCCTTATAGCTAGAATCCCTTATCGAAACTGGAATTTTCTATATATATCTCGCACATTTCTTATTGCATTTCTTTAAGTAATACCTGGATAATCATTTGTATTATCTTAAACACAATTTAAATGATTACAATCTTCAGATTTAATGAATTGTACTCTATATACCTATACTCCATTAAGTATCTACTTGAAATTTAGCATTAATCATTTTATAGCTGAGCTTATCTTCAGCATCAGTTTGACTTGAAAAGCAATTTTGGGGTCTAAATGCAAAATCGTCACAAATTGAGAGAAAAGACGAATTAAAATATTTATTCAATTTATATTTTTTCCTTTGAAAAAGCCTATATACATATGGACTATATCTATATATCAGAAAACTAACTAAATAATTAACTCTTTCTAGTTGTTATCAAAAGCTTTTTTATTGAAGCCCATGTATAGTTTGTAATTGTTTACAAGCTCTTTCATATATAATGAAAATAAATTCTAGAACTAAGCTCCAAAGTCGGGTAAATCATCTGTTTAAGCAGAGCTTGAGCGGTTTATTTAGTTAAGTACTTGGTATATTTTAAGCTTTTATTTTTTAATTTGGCAATCTTTCAACACTCTGTGCACACACATATAGACACACACACACTCACAGTCAATTGGCTGGCAAAGTCAATTATGAAATCGTAATGTCAGCCATATTTAGGCGCCATTATTTATGGATTTTTCTTTTCTTTTGATATTTGTTTGCTTTTTTTTTGTTTTGATGGCGAAAACGAAACGCACGCGCCTCCATTTTGCTGGGGTTCGCGGCGATTCCGTTTCGGATTGTCGTTTTTATACCCTTGCAGAGGCTATTATAAGTTTGTCATGCAATATGTAACGCCAACCGACTTCATAAAGTATATAGTCGAGGAGTTTGTTTGATTCTTGTTTCGCACTTTTTAAGGCCTAATGAACCGTTGACATAAGTCTAATACATAGCCAGAACCTCTCTCCCTCTCCCCCTCGTCTCTCTCCCCATTTATATATATATATATATATATATATATATATATATATATATATATATATATATATACTAGCGGGTATAACCCGGCCTTGCCCGTGGCACGTATGTTAAAAAATCAATGTTCTCAAACAAATTTGAAATGATTTTGAAACTGATCGGACGGTAAACAAATAACTTTCATACAAACGTTTTCCGCCAATTTACCACTGTTGCGGGTGGAATTTTCCAAATCGCTGAAACACGTTTTCATTAAATTCTTATGTAGAGCTTTAAAAATAAATTTGAAGCAAATCGGACACAATTTAAAATTTCGTACAAAAAATCTTTGAGTCGCATTCCTCCCGAAAAAGTTTGGATTCTGCAAAAAGTGTGGAACACGTCTCAAATGATTTTTCTTATAGATCTTTGGAAACGAATTTGAGCGCGAAACGTAACCCACCAAATTTTTAACTTCCATTTCCACCAAGGAGGAACGGATTTTTCGAAAAGTGTGAAACGCCCCTTAAATGAATTTGAACAAAGATCTTTGAAAATAAGTTTGAGGCCGATCGGATGGTAAACAAAAAAGTTACTTACAAACGTTTTACGCGATTTTTCCACACTTGCGGGTGGAATTTCCCGAAACCCCGTCTTAACGTGCACCTACATCACATAAGGTAACTACAGTGAAAATTTCAACTTCCTAGCTCTTACGGTTTCGGCTGTGCGTTGATCACCATTCAGTCAGTCAGGACAAACAGTTATATATATATAGATATATATATATATATATATCATATAGCTGACATAGGAATAATGGATCCAAAAACGGTTATTTTCTTTCAAGTCTTAATCAAACTCAGCTTATATACGGTAATTCTGATCAACATCGGACTATATTAAATAGCTATATAGAAAGAACTTATCGAATATGTGTTCACGTATGTTTAACTGTGCTGTTCAAGATTTTTTCTTCACCTATCTGCGAAACCAAATGCCTGCAAGGGTATCTAATCTTCGGCCTGCCGAAGTTAGACGTTCCACATGGTTTTTTTTTGCTTTTGTTTTTATTTTTTTAATAATTCAGAGATTCCTGTGCCGCTTTTACCTCGTTTTACGTGGTTGAGCGCCTCGACGATGAGTTTCTGATTGACGCCGCATAAATTGGCCGTGAGCCGTTCGCATTTCTTGTGACAATTCACGTCACATTCTTTTTTTTTTCGGTTTTTCGATTTTTGGCAGCGTGGGCAGCACAAATGTTGAGATTAATTAAAACAAATCGTTATTAATATGATTGTGAAATGCGACCATGTATATGCATATATATGTATAAGGGGTGTGGAGGGAGGGGGGGGGGGGTGTTTATTGCTGCTGCGATTTATTGGTTGCACGTTTCTGGCCAAAGCGAATCCCTCGCCCCGACACCAGCGGGTGTATATATAGAAAAGCATTTCCCTCCAATTTTCGCACTTGGCATATATAGAAAGCTTTGCCAACAATTAAAAAATAGCAAATCGAAAATAACAACAAGTCGAGTATACAAATTGCTTACTCTATATAACACACACTACGCATACACACACACACACACACACACACTCACACACACACTCGCATTTCCATTCAAACGCACATCCGTTTTGGCCGTTTCCCAAAGGCTGTGTAGAAGGGGTTGCTGCCTATGTATGTGTGTGTGCGCGCGTGTGTGTGTGTGTGTTTATTGTTCGTTTAATGTAAATTTAATAATCAACAAATATTTGCAAATATTTGCATGCAATCACATGAATTTTCTTGCTGCGAGTCAACGCGGCCAATCACAAGAAAACATTTTATGCAAATATCACGCATACGCCGCATGTTCCTTGCGCGAAACCGAATGCCTCAAAATGTGAAACTCAAGACTTTAAGCATTGATTGCGTATTGCTTTTGTGTCTGATTTGAGTTGGAGACTGTTTTTTTTTTGAATGTATTATCCTGCAGCTATGACAGCTACGGGCTATGGCTAAGTGTATTCAGACAATATCTGGCAAATACTTGAGATTTATGTCACGTGCAGTTAAATCATATCTAAACTGGGAACTAACATTGCATTTATTTATGTAGAAAAATTAAGCTATATTTTAACCAATTGTTAAACAAAGCCAACGTTTTTACTGATTTTCCAAAATAGTTTTTATATTTTCTGAAAACTATTTTGAAGAACACATATGCTCAGTTGTACTAGCTAGTATGAGCTGGTAATTAACGTACTTGCACGGTTCCCAGTCCAAAATCCAAATCAAACTCTATCTTCAACTCGACATCTTAATGAATACGTAAATTTTTAAAAATTAGTCTGAACTCCATTGAATTTAGCACCTCAAGCTGGAATCTGTGTTTTCTGTTCATATTTGCCCCGTGGTGCACAGCTTAAAGCCAAAAGCCTTTAGGGGTTGATATTGCAGAGTTTGAAATACGTATTAAATGAATTCGAAAAAGATTTCTTATAATATTTAGTAGCTAGTGAACTAAATATAAGGTAATCTGAGTACGAATTTCAGCTTTCCAGTGATTCGATTTTGATATGATTTTGCTGGCTTAGTTAGAATAACATTCGACCAACAGTTCCAATGTGATCTATATCATATAGTGGTGCGATCCGGTTGGCTTTGATCTATACAAATATTTACTTTAAGGAATCGTTACATTTTTGATGACAAGCCCTAAACAAAGCCAAACGAAGTTTGGATGTTTTTGGAATTGGAATTTAGACTCAAATCTAGAAGTCCAAAGAGGAACAAATGGTAATCAAAATTTGTTCAGATACGTACTGTGTACTGTATCAATAATCGGTTGATCGGAAAACATTCGATAATTCCACTAAAACAGTCAAGAGAAGAACATATTAATTGACATAAAGCCACTTCGCTCTCAGCTCTTGTTTCGCTCAAGATTATTTTCATACTTATTATTGATGAGTTCTGAAAAGTAGCCTTCAAATAGCTGAACATTGAACCCCTTAAGATATTGACCCTTTTTGTAGCCACGTTGTCAGTCGAGACTAAAAGCTTGTTTTAATTCGTATTCTCTTCACACTTTCGATATCTATAGTATATATCCATCTGTATATATATATACATATATATATATATACATATATATATATTATGGATACATGTGTGGATTTTATTTGCAAATATTTAGAAAGCCTTTTGTTTACATTTTTCGAATTTATGTATTTGAGGCAAAAAAGCAATTGAGATTTTATGAAACTTTTGCTTTCGGTAATTGCTGCATTGGATAACTAAAGAATCAGGTAATCTCTCTTTTGCCGTACATTTATCTCTACCAGAGCTCTGAACATATTTCAAATTTTGTGTGCGAAACAAAAATTATTTGCCATGCATGAGATTTCAGTTTGAAGCAAAGAAAAACAGCAAAACATAAGATGAAAGACGACAAATCCCAAGAAAAAAGTAAAGTAAGACAAAGGCAAACACGACGCTGACCCAAACAATTTTGTATACAATTTGCTAAAAGTAAAATGCCAAATCTTCTTTCTCTCTCACCTCCGCGATCTGTTCTCGTATCTGCATCTGCATTTATTCGCTCTTCCACATCGTGCTAGCAAATTCTCAACATTCGCTGAGAATCAAATGCCCAAAATTGTTTTCAAATTATATAAGGAAATGCATAAAACATGCTCTGATATCATTGTGCTTTATATCTGTGCAGATTGGCAAAGTGTTCTTTTTAGATATCTGACACTTTGACATCCAATTGATTTGTGAACGGAAATTATTATTAAAATTCTGGCATTATTAGAGAGAATATATAGATATAGAGTGAAGAGATCACGATTCCAGAAAGGTTCAATAAATTGCTGTCCACATTCAAGTCTATAAACGGCCGTAATCCCTAGGAATCCGGGTCCGCTCGGTAAATTTTCTTTTTCTCAGCTGACTTGAACATAATAAATCAAAATTTTCAAAAACAAAATTGAAATACCGATATATATATTGAATTGTTTTTACGCTAGGATTTGCGAGGATTTGTAATTAATAAACATTAACATTAACATTAACATTAACATTAACATTAACATTTACGTTAACATTAACATTTACGTTAACATTTAAAGTGTCACTTTAGAATTTACATGTTTCAAATTGCTGTAGTAAAGCAGATGTAATAATTCACTTGCAGTTTTGCTACACTTTAAGAAAGAATAAAATACTGAGAATTCTAGGAAACTGTGGTTAGATGCTTGCTAAATATACAGATATACTTGCTAGACACGATTTTATTTCATGGAACTTTGCATGACTTCATTAGCGCAATGCTTTTTTTTTAATATTCTACGAAGCGAAGCATTGAAAAGTTTGTTTCTGAATTTTCATTGTTTTCTTTTTTTTTAAGTATATAGTATAATGTGGCCATTTAAAAAGCATTTTTGTATACGCAGATACACAGATTTATAGCATGTTTATTTGTTTTTCAACTAAATATTCCGCATGCCATGCGCGCGCTCTCTTTCACTCTCTCTCTCTCTCTCTCTCTCTATGTCTCTCTTGTGGCTATTGAAAATGAAAGCTAATTCTAGGCACAGCAATTAGTAAGAAGAAGCTGGGTGGGTTGAGCGTGGGGTTGGGTGTGGGAAGCGGGGATCAGCTGCTAAGTAAATGGCCGGAATGCTCGCGGGTTCAGCAACAACAATAACAAACAGAAATTTATATTTTCGCGCGGCACGTGCGCCCACAACTCAAATGGCCAACGGAACCACCCGTCGGCGCTTGTCTGCGCCCCACTGTCCCTCCGTCCGTTCGTCCGTCCGTTCGTCCGTCCGTTTGTCCGTCCATATGTTCCATATGCGATGTGAATGCAGTCTGTCTGTCTTATCTGTCTTGCTGTCTGGGTTGGATTTTTATTTGGCGCTTACCTAACATCTTTTTGGGACTGGATGGTGCGGTGCCGCCCTCGAAGCCGGAATCGTTGCTGCACGTGCTCATCCGTATGATCGATGGCGAGCTGGAAACGGATGCGCTGCCCGATGCCGATGCCGTTGCCGAGGCGCTGGCCGAGCTGTTGCTGTTGCTGTTGCTTTTGTTGGCCGTCGGCGCCAGTGTGTTGGCGGTATTTGTGCTGGCGGCATTTGTGCGTTTCTCGTGGTTTGCCGTTGTGGCCGCCGTCTCCTCGTCGAATTCGGAGGAGCTGCTGCCGCTGCTGTTGCTGCTGCTGCACGCATCGCTGTCATCCTCATCGCTCTCCTCATCCAGTGAGCCGGCGGTCGCCTCGCTGCTCTCCTCGCTGCTCTCATCATCCGTATTCTCATCGGAGTAGACAATCTTTTCGCGCTTCCATAGCGGACGCGGTGTGGCCACCAACGGATATCGTGGCGCCTCCTCTTTCACATAGCATTTGCTTGTTGTATCGATTTTGATTTTCTTTTGCGGATCGAAGCGTGCGGGTGTCGCTTCTTTAGCCTTTTGCTTCTTCTTCTCCTTGCGCTGCTTCTTCTTCATGCTGGCACTTAAATTCGCACAACCGTCCGCGCTGGAGTAATCGCCTGAACTGTCGTCGTCGTCGTCGTCGTCGCTATTTTCCGCGGACGAGGGTATATAGTCCTCTAGCTCGGCGTCAACGTCTCGCAGACACTGTGCCAAATTCGATACTGTTGCAAACTTTGATAAATTATTGCCGACGCCTTCGCCGCAGCTGTTGTTGCTGCGCTCATTGTCGACAGCAGCAGCAGCAGCAGCAGCAGCAGCAGTAGCAGCAACAGCCGCGTCGACAGCAGCAACAGATCGTGGCTGAGTCTTCTGCTCGTCGCCAGTTGTTGCTATTGTTATTGCTGCTGCTGTTGTAGGCGTTGTCGCCGTTGCTGTGGTTGCAATTGCTGCTGCTGCTGTTGCCACTGTTGCAGTTGCAGTCGTTGCCGGTGATGACGCATTTGTGGCCGCCGGCAACGTTTTGGCCGCTGCAATGGCCGCCTTAGTGGGGGCCAACGTTATAAATTGATCGGCATTGATTGGGGTCACATTGCTGTCTGGCAACGATCTTGTTGTTGTTGTTGTTGCTGCTGCTGCTGCTGTGGGAGTCGCTGCGACTTTCTTTTTGGCTGCTGTTGCTGGCGTCGCAGTTTTGCCAGCACTTTTTGGCTTTGTCGTTTTCGGTGATTGCACCTTTGACTTTGGCTCAACGGTTTCCGTCAATTTCGATTTAGTTTCCGTTTGTTGTTTCACTATTGTTGCTGTTGCTGCTGCTGCTGCTGCGTTGTCTGGTGGTTGCTGCTGCTGTCGCTCATTATTATGCGTTGTTTTATTTATTTTCGTTGCTGCCGCTACCGCAGCCAGTGCTGTTGCTGCTGCTGCTGCTGCTGTTGCCTGTTGTTGTTCAGGTGACTTGGCTGCTTGCCCGGCATTTATTTTTGGCGCTGCTGTCGCTGTTGCTGCCGTTGTTTTTGCTGTTGTTGTTGCTGCCGCCATTTCGATCAGTTTTGATTTGCCTGCTGCTGTTGTTGTTGTTATTGTTTGTGCCATTGCTGTTGATGCCGTTGCCGTTGCCATGACTACAGCGCCGTCTATGGCGTTGCCAGATTGTGTTGCTATTGCAGCAACTGTTGCTGCTGGCTTGACTGTGCTTCCTTTTCCAACAGTTGTTGCCACCTTTTCTGCTGTTGTTTCTGTGGATAATTTGAATGCTGCTGCAGTTGTTGCAGCAGTTAAAGCTGATGTTGCTGGCGCGGATTTTAGTGAACTTATTGCTGTCTCGGTTTTGTTTCCGATTGCTGCTGCTGCTGATGATTTTGCAGTTGCGACTGTTGCTGCTGATGGTGAACTTATTGCAGCTCCAGTTGTTGTCGCTTCAGTTTTAGTTATTGTTGCTGCTGCTGCTGTTGTTGACTTTGGTGTTGCTGCTGTGGGTGTTGCTGGGGTGGATTTTGGTGAACCTATTGCAGCTGCAGTTGTTGTCGCTTCGGTTTTAGTTATTGTTGTTGTTGCTGCTGTTGTTGACTTTGGTGTTGCTGCTGTGCTTGTTGTTGCTAGCTTCGGTGTTGCTGGGGTGGATTTGGGTGAACTTATTCCAGCTGCAGTTGTTATTGCTTCAGTTTTAGTTATTGTTGCTGCTGCTGCTGTTGTTGACTTTGGTGTTGCTGCTGTGCTTGTTGTTGCTAGCTTCGGTGTTGCTGGGGTGGATTTGGGTGAACTTATTGCAGCTGCAGTTGTTGTCGTTTCAGTTTTAGTTATTGTTGTTGCTGTTGTTGACTTTTGTGTTGCTGCTGTGCTTGTTGTTGCTAGCTTGGGTGTTGCTGGGGTAGATTTGGGTGAACTCATTGCAGCTGCAGTTGTTGTTGCTTCGCTTTTAGTTATTGTTGCTGTTGTTTTTGCTGCTGCTATTTGTGTAGATGTTGCTGCTGCTGTTGTTGTTGTTGTTGTTGTCTTTGCTGTTGCTGTGCTTGATGTTGCACCTTTAGCTGCTGTTGTTTTCTGCAGTGTTGCTGTCTCTGTGCTAATTGGTGTCAGTTCAATAACAATTTCTGACTTAAGCAAAGGTGTTGCTGATGTTGTTGTTGCTGCTGTTGCTGCAGCGTCCTTGGGCGACAGCTCAGCTGCTTCTGGGGTTACCTCCAGCTGACGCTCGCCCAGCGCCTTCTTGCGATTGCTCATGTAGAGCGTCTCCCGGGAGCCGATCTGTGACCAGAAATCCTCGCCGCTCTCCGACTTTTGCAGAGCCTTGCGTATGGGTTTGGGCGTGGCAACGCCCTCTGTCTTGACGGGCACGGCTGTTGGCGTGGCAACGCCCTCAGTCTTGACGGGCACGGCTGTGGGCGTGGCTGTCGCCTGACTCTGCTGAATGGACGCCTCATCGAAGGTAAAGATTTGGGCAACGCTCACATGTTGCTGCTGCTCCTCCTGTTGCTCCTTCGACTTGGGCGCTTTCTTCAGCGGCGATGTCTTTGCCTTGGGCGCTGCTTTCATGAAGCCCTCGGGCAGCGCATGTTCCTCCTCTGGCGCCTTGGGCGGCGGCAACTTTTTCTTGGGCAACTTGAAGATCTTGTGTATCTGATGATGCTCCTCCATTGTCTCCACATTGGCCGTAAACTTGGGCTTGGGACTGCTGGCGGGCGCCACCGCCTCCTCCAGCTCTTGGACGCTGGGCATGTGCTGCTGGCCCACCACCGCGTTCTCCACATCGACAACGGCGGTGATTTTGTGGCGCAGCTTCTTGCTCTTCTTCTTGGGCTGCTTGACGGCACCCGAGGATTGCGCCTCGTCCGCTGTGGTGCTGTCGTGGCTGCTGCGCCGCTCCAGGTGTATCAGCTGAAAGCTGCCGGAGCTCGACTTTTGCAGCTTATTGAGCAACTCCTGCTCCTGCTCCTGTATGATGGAGGCGCGACGACGCAGCTCGCCGGCATTCAAATCATCGTCGATCTTGTCCGAGGAGATGTCCTCGCAGATGTCATGAAATGTGGGGCACTGTACCAGACTCAAGCGGCGTATGGACTCGGTTATCTGGGCCGTCTTCTCCACCTTCTCCTGCTGCTGCAGCTGCTGCTGTTGCTGCTCCTGCTCGCGCTCCACTTCCGACTCCTCATCGCTGCTTGCGGCGGGCGTCTGTTGCATCTGCAACTGCAACTGCATCTGCGCCTGAGCCGGCTGCTGCAGCTGCTGCTGTTGCTGTTGTTGCCGCGGCGCAGCTGCCTCTTGCTTCTCATCGCGTATGTAGAAACGTTCGCGCAGCAGTTCACCGGGTGACTTTTTGTTGCTGGTTGTGGGAAATGCGGCCAGCTCGTCGGCCAACTTCTGGCGCCAGCTCAGACTGGGCTCAGCTGCCGGCGGCAGATCCCGAAATTGATGCTCCTGCTCTTGTTCGATCTGTGCTGGCGTCTCCTCGACGCGCTCCTTGCTGCGTCTGCGTATGGTGGACAGACGCACCACAGCGCGATTCCGGCGTATGGTAGACCGTCTTGGTTGCATCACCTGTTGCTGCGGCTGCTCCTGTTGCTGCTGTTGCTCTCGTTGCTGCTGCTCCTTTGGCTGTTGCTGCTGCTGTTCCTTTGATTGTTGTTGCTGCTGCTGTTGCTGTTCTTTGGCCAGTTCAGACTCACGCTTGCGCTCCACGGACTCAGCTGTTCGTCTATATCTCGCCGAGCTGACATCTATATCCGCCGTATTAATGGCAATGGGCCGCGGGGGTATATAGCGACTGCTGTTGCTGCTGCTGCTGCCATAGCTGGACACAGACGTATACTTGGGCGACTGGATGCGCGTGAGCGGCATCAGGCTGCTGTGCCCGCTGTGCCGGCCCGTCAGTGCCGAGACCTCCTTTATGGTGGTCAGCTTGGGCTGATAGCGTGAGGATAGGCCCAAGATGCTGCTGCTGCCGCTGGGGCTGCTGATGCTGCTGATGCCGCTGCTGCTGGTGTAGCTGGGCGAGCGGGGCGAGGGCAGCAGCGGCACCATATAGCTGCCCGGATAGGGGCGATTATAGCTGGATGTATAGCTGCTGGGGCTGCTGCTGCTGCTGCTGCCGGAGCTATAATATGGGGAATACAGCTGGCTGCTCCCGCCACTGTAATAATAGTTGCTCGAATCCGAATAGAGCGGCATTTTCTCTCGCTTTTGCACTCAACAAAAAATTTAACAAAAATCGAATCAACTTTTTTCACAATTGTTTTTATCTTTTTTTTTTTTTTTTTTATTGTTTATTTTGCGTTAGTTTTGTTTACATAAACTAAAGAAACAAGCATCTATATTTATATACCCCGTGCTGTCAGTTGGCTTATATTTGCTTTAAGTTCACATTTGATTGCATTTTCTGTGCGAATTGCATACATAATTTTTGAATTCTTGAATTTTGTCACAAAAATCAAATATTTCAACGGCTTTGAATTTGTTCACAGCTTAACGCTTGCATGATTTTTGACTATACACAGATATATATATCTATATATCTATATATAAATATGTTTGTGTATATATGATGTCCACGTCTCAGTCTAATTATACAATATTTTTGTTTTTAGATTTCAAAATTTTTGTCATAATGTTGCCAAGAACTGAGCAACATTAATTATCTCGAAATGGGCTTTAATTGCCAATGATTGAAGGGCTAACTGTAAATTGAATTTGAATAGAAATTGAACAAGACGAACGAAACCACGATACTATATATATTTATATGTATATATATACATACATGTATACATACAGTATTGAAATTGAATATATTTCAATTGAAATATTTCTTAAGCTCAACTTCTTTCAGAGATAAGTTCATCATTACATAATTGAATGCAAATTTTGTATTTCTAATGAAATTGAACTTCAGCTGAGCTTTAAGCTGCGGCTGACTTAAAGTCAGCTGTAGTCTAGTCTGCTTCGCTTGAAATACTGAGCTTTAAGCTCGATCTCAAGACCTAACAGTTCGGTATTTATGAATTTGTGCATTACAATTTTGAGATTGAGAGAGCTTAATACAATCCGTATTTGTGGAATAGAACATAGAACAATGAAAAAAGCCCTGAAAAGATTGTTTCCAAAGAGCTTTAAGTCAAGTACTTAACTGAAGTTTTTGAAACAATTTCGCTCTTCAGCTAAGTAAAGCTTAAGAACAGTTTATTTCCAGTCGATTTTTCTGGATAAAATTGGGCTTAAGGATTGCAACAATTCGTACGCATTAAAATAAGAGTTAAGAGCTTAAAGCTCTGACAAAACGTAAGCCAAACTTAAAGTTTCTTTTCGTGAGTTCTGCAATTACTTTGAATTGGACGAAGCAGTTTTTCGTTGATATGATACGGGCAGACAAATATCTATATTAGCTCCGGCCCCACATGCGGCATATAGAAATAGACCATGTTTCGTTTAGTATATTAATTTGTATGACGTAAGCTCACGAGTTGCCGTCGTCAACGTTGTTGTAGTTGTCGTTGTCGTTGTCGTTGACGTTGCTAACCTGTCTGGCGAATTTCCACGGGCACGCATCAAGAATTTGATGGGCACCCTTTTAAAGCACTCGTTTTTTTTTTATATTTGATATTATTTATTAATTTAAATTGTTGTTGATACACTTTATGGACGAGCGACGCGTTACTTTTTGAAAACTAAACCGAAACGTAAAATAAAAAAATGAAAAATCAAATCCCAAGTACAGAAACTTTTCAGCGAGCCGAACGCATTAACGGAAACTACTGAAATGTGAAAAGACAGCGCAAAAATGTTCAAGCATTGGAGCTGTTCCTGATCTCGCACACACACACACACACACATGCCAGCAGAGCAAGAGAGAACCCAAGATTCTGCAGAGACTGGCGGCTAACTTCGATATTATTGATGCTGCTGCTGCGCCTGTAGATGTTGCTGCCGTGGCTGTTGCTGTTGTCACTGTGTGCGTGTTGAGTTGGGCCCCAGACCAGCAGCAGCAGCAGCAGCAACAACAGCAGGCATTGCCTGGTCTTCGAAATTGCCGCTCTCAGTCAAAGTTCTATATATTCTTGCTGCCGATTTCGAAATATGCCAGATACACAGAGACACACAACCAAACACACACACACACTTAGCACAGCTAACAAACACAGTCATAAATTAAATGTCCACAGATGAGCGCGAGAAATGTTTTCGAATTTCGAAAAACATCAAAAATGAGTTTTTAAAATCATTTGGCATATGCTTCCTCTTCTTCGGCATATTTCTTTGTTTTTGCATAGCGAAAGTAAAAGCTAACCAGCTGAAAGAGAGAGGGAGAGCGACAGGGAGAGGGAGAGAGACCGCGAGAAATATCAGATTGAGCGCATTATGAAAGGCAACTATTGAGAAAACGTAAGAGCAACGATCTCAAAATTTTGCGCTTGCTGTCAAATTGTTAATCGTTTCAAAAGTTTTCAACACAATTTATGAACCCACGAATCCGAGTGAATTTCAACGAAATGTTTTCGATCAGCTGCAATCGCGCAACGTTACCTAATTATCTAATATATGATAAACCAACTCATAAAATGGTTCTCAGAAAGAATCCACTGAATATGCTTGAAGAAAGCACGAGAGAAGATTTGATTATCTAATATGATAAGCCAACTCATTAAGAACTGTTTCTTGGCAAGAAATTACTGTAAATACTTGAAGAAAGCATACAAAAAATAGAACATGATTTGAAAATAAAAACATGATTTTTAGGCTGCAGAGCGGGATATATAAGACTACCGATGTGCTAATTATATCAACTCATTCACCCCCAAAAAATAAAAAAGGATATAATTAGTATTCTTCTCTAAGAATGAAAGAAGAAAAAGACATAGGCGAGTAATTCTTACAGTGAACCCTAAAAACATATTCCTGTAATGTTTTATATTCAAGAAAGCATTTTTATGGGCAACAAGTTGATCCCATAATATTTGCATATTTTGTTCAAAGGTCGAATAAACAATAAAGAAAACCTGAAAAAATTCAAAATGCTCCAAAAAACGTTAACAACATTTAAAATATGCCTGGTTCAAAGATCAGTTAAAGAACATTTAAAGCATGTTAAAGAAACCTGGCAACCGATTGTTAAATGTATTTATGCATATCAGCAAGATAATTCCAATGCTTTTTACTAACCATATCGATGTGACAGTCTATCAGTGTCTATGAGTGTACTCATATTGACTAAGGTATACTTAAGTTTTTGTCATGAAATGTTTAACGCATAGAAGGAGATATCTTCGACCCCATACGGTAGTATATATCTTCTACATAAGCATCAACAGCCTTTATGTTGCAGGCAGTGCATATGTCGGAACCGGATCGGACCACTATATCATATAGCTGTCATAGGAACGATCGGTCGAAAGCAAGGTTCTTAAATGAAAAACTTTTCCATGCTTCGTACTTATTTGCAAAATCTTATCAACATCGGACCACTCTATCATATAGGTGCTATAGGAAAGATCGGCGGTATAGTAGGATCTTGTAAGGCAAATTATTCTGTTTTTAAAGTTATTTCAATAAACTCAACATTCTCGAGCTGCAGCGAATTGTCTACAAGGGTATTAAAGGCCCGTCTTGGCAATAAAAAACAGTCCTGTGTAGAATGAATACTGTGTATATAAATATATATTGATTATATTATTTACCCTGCACTTTCTACCATATACTAATACTAAGCCTCTATTCTTTACACAACAGTTCAGCTGCTATTAAAAAAAGCTCACACCTGTTCTGCATATATCTGGCGTATGGTTGGCGTTTTTTTTTTTTTTGTTTGGTAGCCGTATTATTTTCGCAATTTTAACCAAAATTATATGAATTATAAATGTTTGTTTTTAGCAATAAAGCAAATGTTTTGACACTTAGCTGGCACGTGTAAACTTAACCTTAATGAAAGCTGTGCAGATGCCCAAGAATTTAAATATTGGACGCTGTATAATATCCGCTAAAAATAAATACCCCAAAACGAATCTTATTATAAAACCAATTATGCTGTTGTCAAACAACAATATTCTTGAATATTCGAAACGTTCGAAAGGGTTGGCTTCTATTTTTGCCAATTCAAAAGCGAATCAATGCAAAGCGCGATATACTATGGATACACCCAAAAATACAGGACCTGCTTATGTTATGGTAAATAATGCTCAATTTGGAAGCTGATTGATTCGTACACCTGCTCGAAGAAATGCTTTTTGCGC
The DNA here is from genome assembly GCA_035045885.1 of Drosophila borealis. Lineage (NCBI taxonomy): Eukaryota > Metazoa > Arthropoda > Insecta > Diptera > Drosophilidae > Drosophila > Drosophila borealis. Next base: position 125,952 of record JAWNOR010000145.1, on the reverse strand, counting down.
ATCTTTCGGATATCGTTGTTTTTGGCCACCTCCTCAAGGGAAGGAAATAGCAAATGCCACACAAAACCCCAACAAATTTGTTTCTGTTTTTGTGTTTTTTTTTTTTTTTTTTGCCACACGACGCTGACAGCGACGCGACGCGACGCTTGACGGTGACGCTTTTCGGTTCCGCAAAATGCATTTATAGCCGGCAACACACACAGTGCGGCAAAAGGTGTGCCAGACGGGTGGTACGGAACGTAGCGGGGTGGGGGTGGGGGAAGGGGGGGGGGGATGTGTCGTTCAACTAGAAATAGAAATGCAACATGTACGAGTACGAGTACGAGTAGCGCCTGCCTCGGCGAGTACTTAATCTTTGCGATTTATAGCCAGGCCGACTTTCCATTATTTTTAACGTTTTGCTTGTCGCGTTTCGTATGTGCACACACACACACAAACACACAGACTATATATATATATATATATATATAATATATTTGCATGCATATTCTCTTGTATTTTTAGTAGTTGCTGTAATTTTGTATACTTTGCCTGCATTCCTTTCGTGTCATGTTGTTGCGCTTGTAAGTCGCATCCGTAGGATACAAAACAACAACTTTTTAGTAAATAAACTAGAAAACTATCTTGCCTTCTCCTTAACTTTTGAAAATTCTTTAACACAAATTGTGATGCGTCTTCAACTATATATAGAATACTATTACCTAGAATATTATAACCAACAGTATAATCTGGGAGTGTTAAGGGATGCGGGAATGCAATGAAAACAATTCGTTCTTTAATTTGTTTTACAGCTCTCATTCAATCTTTTATTACGTCTAGCCCGACAATACTTCAACCATTCAATATTTGTATTCTTAACCATATTCAATTGTCTATTACCGCTTAGACGGTATCTCCTAGTCGTGTATAGCCACACACAAACACATACATACATACATACGCATACTATTTTGCCACTTTCTGTTCTGTTATTTTTGTATCTTGTTTGGCCCGCTGCTTGTTGGCAAACGCGCAATAAATTGATTTCTAATACCGTATGTCCCGCCTGTCCACATCAATATCAGCTATATAATGCGGATCGGGCTTAATTGGGATTTCAAATTACAAGCATTTCCGCCATGTTTAATCAGCGCTTCGTTAATGTTGTTTGTTTTGGCCAAGTTTCAGGGTGAAGGCCAATTCGATTCTATAAAAGTTTCGATTGAACTATAATTAAAACAAATCTAGCAACTATATGATCATATAACTAGAGAGTGTTACAGCGACTATGTTGCCACAATCTGATATATGTATGTAAGTTCTGCCTCAGTCAACACTTACAATTTCACAGATAAAGGCAGACAATTTGGTATACCTTCATTCAAATAAATCAGCTAAGATTCGCATTCACATTTGACTGGATTACAAAAGATCACATTAGAGGGTAACTCCAGGACCATCAGCCTTGACTAGGGCCATCTATTAACAACAAAATAATTTTGTGTTTTCTATATGCATGTCTGTAAATGCATCAATGTATATACGAACATATATTTTTAAAGACGTTGCGCTCATTTCGCTGCGACACAAAAATACAAAATGCAATAAATATAAATCTGAAACGGTGGCACGTTTTTTTTGCATTAATACCTGCACTTTTATTATTCATTTTGTGTAATTTAAATTGCTTCTGAACAACCGAACAGATTTTGGTCAGCTGGAAAAGCAGCCTCTACTCAGGCATGAAAGAGGGGCAGAAAATAAGGGAGAGAGAGAGCGGGAGGGAGAGTGAAATGCTCTATAAGTATGAGTATGAGTATGAGTATGAGTATGAGTATGAGTATGAGTATGAGTATGAGTATGAGTATGAGTATGAGTATGAGTATGAGTATGAGTATGAGTATGAGTATGAGTATGAGTATGAGTATGAGTATGAGTATGAGTATGAGTATGAGTATGAGTATGAGTATGAGTATGAGTATGAGTATGAGTATGAGTATGAGTATGAGTATGAGTATGAGTATGAGTATGAGTATGAGTATGAGTATGAGTATGAGTATGAGTATGAGTATGAGTATGAGTATGAGTATGAGTATGAGTATGAGTATGAGTATGAGTATGAGTATGAGTATGAGTATGAGTATGAGTATGAGTATGAGTATGAGTATGAGTATGAGTATGAGTATGAGTATGAGTATGAGTATGAGTATGAGTATGAGTATGAGTATGAGTATGAGTATGAGTATGAGTATGAGTATGAGTATGAGTATGAGTATGAGTATGAGTATGAGTATGAGTATGAGTATGAGTATGAGTATGAGTATGAGTATATGAGTATGAGTATGAGTATGAGTATGAGTATGAGTATGAGTATGAGTATGAGTATGAGTATGAGTATGAGTATGAGTATGAGTATGAGTATGAGTATGAGTATGAGTATCAGTATGAGTATGAGTATGATCATGAGTATGAGTATGAGTATTAGTATACGTGTATAAATTATGTAGCAGGTTCCCCAACCCCTCAAAAATTGAAATAAAAAAGTACAGAAAAATTGGTATACATACGTTAAGTATTTATATTCATATTTATATATACATACATATATACTCTTAGGCATGTCATATCGGTTGGCGTTACGTGTGCCGTGTGTGCTGCACCGTAAAAACATGTCATTTGCATTCAGAGCGATTAAAATAAATGTGCTCGAAATTGTAACAACAGGAAGACATTTAACCAAAAGTATACAAAAAATCTGCAAGGCTGTCAGACCCCAAAACAAATGACGGCATTTAAAATACGTACGAATATATCAATACGAATGAGCCAATTATATGTATATACATATGTATGCATACATATACATATATATATATATATATATTTAGCTCGCGGCTACGTCAAATGATAAGACATTTTCAAATGAATAGAAATAAATCTATAATGTATAAGGAGCTTCAATATCAATACAATATCCTAAAGTATTTGATCAGCTAAATCTGAAGTAATCTAAAATTTAAACCTTATTGTTATGTTCAGGTTTTGTAGTTAATTGTTAAATACAGTATTTTTTACAATACACATTGAATGATATTTCAATGTTTTTTCTTTTCTTAGTGCCCCAAGTTCAGAAGATATGTGCATCATATTTATAACTCAAAATTGAGCTGGAATATTGAACTGAAATAACCTGGATGTATACTGTTGGCAGTTCAAAGCGAGGTTTCTATTGAATAGTATTTGGGTAAGTTCTTTCCATCAATATTCCGTCAATCAAAAAGTGTGTTTATATGTACCAACGCCCATAGCTAATTATATCTTCAATTTTGTAAGGAACCACGAATGGTATCCAAGACGTGAAGAACTAGAGCCTACAATCCGTAATGTGAGGTTTGTAGCTCTTGTAAATTTCTGCATATGGTTAAAAACCGTTTATTGAAAGTCGATAGCCCACTATTTCGCATATGCTTCCGCATGTGCTTCAGCTAATCCCAGTTTTCGCATTTGACCGTTACATATTCTATAGCTACATTTCCCAGCCAAAAGCTTAGCAAGCTTTTGGGTTGTTGCCGCGACTAGTGTGAAAGCGTTTCGAGCAGCCTTGGCGCTTGGCGCCACCTGGCGAAAGCACCAGGAACACATACCAATAAATCGCAGCGCAGTAAAAGCTCATGGGACAGGCAGTTGGGGGGTGTTGAAAACATTTTTGGACTTACCCTCACACTTCAGACCCTGAATAAAGAAACCGCCCATCAGCGAGCCGCAATGATCACAAAACGTGGGCGACATAAAGGTGTGGGGCTTGAACCTGTGCGGCATGTCGATCTTGAAGCGTTCGCGCAGCAGCTGCAATGGAATAGTCGTTTAATTGGGGGTATTCCTTTTGGAAGGGACTCGGATTTGCTGGTGGGACCTACAATTGTGCTGGCGGAATTGAAGACGGAACCGGAGCACTTGCCAAGCAGCTTCTCATGGCACTTTTTGTGCACGACCGTCTGGCAAACTGTAAAATGGCAATCGATTAGTTATCGAGGAGCTGCCAGAGTTGCCACCCTACTCACTTATGCACTGATAACCCTGCTTGCCAAAGCCCCACAGAAACAAGTTGCAAAAAGCGCAAAATGTCGGCTGGCGAAAGAACTTGGCCACAAAGCGATGTCCATTTATGTCATGGGTTCTGCAATAATTGACAGACATTAAATTGGGATAAATATGGTAACCCTCCACTTGCGGCCGACTCACTTTTGATGTTTAATGGCGCCCCGGCGATTCGTAATGCTGCGCGGTCGCGTCCGTCTATCCACATAGCCGCCGCTCACACCACCAACACCACCGCTGCCACCACCACCACTGTCCCTGTCCCTGTCCCTGTCTCTGTCCCTGTCTCTGGTGTATGCCTCCTCCTTGGAGTGCTGGCGCGGTAGCTCAAAGGAATGCTGCTTGCCATAGTGATAGTGATTGTTATAGTGATCATCACAGTCTCGTTCCCGGTCACGGTCGCGATCACGCCGCGTGCCGCTGGCACTGGATCCGCTAATGCCGCTGCCGGCGCCGCTGCTGCTGGACGAGCTCTGTTTATAGCGCACCTGTGAAGATAAATGTAAATAATCAAGTGGATTATTGCTTTATAACATATTGAACAGGTTGCACTGAGAAAGAAACAAATGCTCACACTTCACTCACAGCTCGATCAAACTTGTCTGTGTATTCAACTAACAAAAGCCAGTGTTGTAAAATAAATATGAATCAGTTTAGTGCCGCACACAGTCGTTAACAAAGTATTCCATCGTAAATATATAAATATATCTTCGATACATTTACACTGAGGAAGAACCAAATGCTCACACTTCACTCACAGCTCGATCAAACTTGTCTGTGTATTCAACTAACAAAAGCCAGTGTTGTAAAATAAATATGAATCATTTTAGTGCCGCACACAGTCGTTAACAAAGTATTCCATCGTAAATATATAAATATATCTTCGATACATTTACAAGAGTTATTAAAATCATGATTGTTCTTAAATAAATAACAAAATAAAAATTAAAAATCAAGAGCGGCCCAGATTCTATCGGGACCAATACAATTGTTGTTTCTTAGCGAACAGAAGGCAATTAGTAGGTTATAAAAATAACAAACAAAATGTTGTTTCAATTTTCACTTTCAATAAGAATTGTGCATATGGGTAAATCGAATTAAAATTACAGTTTATAAATATTGTTTTGTTATAGACTTTTTTAAATATACAACATTGTTAAACTAACACAAATAGTGTAGCCTGATCTGGACTAGAGTATACCCTGTAATTGTGCACTTGTTCGCCGGTTAATGGTGAAAGCTTGTAAGATATTTAAGCTGAAAGAGCTTGAGTTACTACAAATCAAATGGATGTAGTAGCTTTTTTCAATTGGAATAAGTTCTAGTTCTCTCCTCTGATATGCATACATCAACGTATTCCAACACTAACAACCGCATTATGTGTTGCTCAACGCATGAAGAGATTCAACTAGCTGGAGCCCTTAAATTTGGTATCTTGAATCTATAGCGGACCGGATACACATATATCGAAAAACCTAACAATGATTAATTTGGATAGTTTCCACCTTCTGTTTGTGTGATTTCGCTTACATCGTGGCTCAGTAGCCGTGAGGAGCTGCCGGAGCTGCGTGGACGCTGGCTGCTGCTGGAGCTGCTTGTCTTCTGCTTGCGCACTTGGGCGCGGGTGAACATCATCTTGGCGGCGTCCGCTTCCGCGACGACGGCGCAACAAAATCTCTACGCGATTCGCTCGCCGTTATTGCGGCTGCCGTGCGCCTCGCAGCGATAACTGGATGACCACGTATTGCCTCTTATTGCCGAACCTCAATTCCGTTCGATGCGATCCACTCTCCCATATGCTAGCTCCTAGATCCGAGCGGTGCTGCTGGCCAGCTGGGGCGGAAGGGGCGACAGGGCTATCCGGCTGCTGCTTCTGTTTTGTGTTATATGTTTAACGATACGAAAGGCGAGCACGAAGCGTATTTCTTATAAGTATTTATATTAAATAAGCTTTTCAGTTTTCTTGCTGCTGTTGTTCTTGTTCTTGTTCTTCATGTTGTTGCTGTTCTTGTTGTTGTTGCTGCTGCTGTGTTGGCATTTTTGTTCAGCTGCAAGCGACTTTAAAGCCCTGTTGATGGACATCTGAAAAAAAGTAAGAAAAACAACAAAGAAACTTAAATACTCTCACATATTATAAGCGCTCAGCCGCATTTATAGTACGTTTTTTTTTGTTTTTGTGACTTCACCCATTATTCATATAAATTATATGTATGAATAATATGTGACCATGAAGAACAAACTATTAATATTCATGCTTATCATTTTAATTTATTATTAATTTTATTTTTCCTATGCACATTATTAGTCAATTCACGCTGTGGTCAACAGTCACATGCGGCGATTTAAGAGATTTCTAAAGTTATTTATGATATCATAAAGGGAGTTTGAAAATAAAAGAGAAGTTTAATCATATATTCAAAATGGTAAGTTTATCCAAAATTTGAATTAATTTACCCGAAATATTCAAAAAATCAAAATCATTCTTGGCAAAAAGTTATCTCTTCAAAATCTGACTTTCAAAAAGGCTATCAAACAGCTTGTATATCAACTTGTATAATTATAATATTGTTAAAATTTGATCGTGTTCGATCATATATTAATATATGTATATCATAATTGATGTGTTGTCTGTAGCTGATCTGGCAGCACAAAATGTATTTCTATCCCAGTTAAGTTAGCTGCGCCTGAGCGCATTAAAATTATGATGTCCAAGTTAAGTTGGCTGCGCCTGAATCGTTAATGATATGGACCTGAGTGCGTGTACACAGCATGGAAATATAACGAACTAGAGGAAACTACATTTGTACCAGATTAAATGAAATAAATCATTTGGCCAAATAAGCCACGAGTCAGTCAATTTCCTGTGAGTATATAAAAACATCACGTAGCAGCAAGTACTTTTTCATGGTGCACATGGATCGTGCCAAGCACACGATCCACGCAGGAAGTAGTCAATCGTATAAGTGTGTACACATACATATATGTAATTGTGTTTATTTATATGTATGTATGCATATACAATGTGTCTTTGGACATGGCCTTTAGACAAAACATTCAAATAGTAAGGGCGCTTTGTCACGCATTAAGAACAAATTCCAGACGCACAGACAAAAACTGTGAAAATCAGAAAATTTATAGAAACAGAGAGATAATTAATTGATAAACTGATGATAAGTGTGATTGATCTATGGCATCTACTGATAGATATATCCTATGTTCGCATACATATATATGTTAGGGTGTTTCTTGTCCAATGCTCGGTTACTCTTAACTGCTTGCGTGTCAGGGGAATGAGGGAGGTGGGGGGGGGGGGGGGGTGGGATCATTTGGGTTCCAAGCACAGACCATCAATAAACAATTGACTCATGTGCCTTTTGAGTACATGTATCAAATGCTGCTCATTGTTTATGTTCTCGTTTCTGATTAAATGCTGTGGGCTGTCCAATTTCTGTGGAAGCTCATTTGAGAAATTGCACCAAAAAAACAAAAACAAACCAATTCGAGATGCGATATTTGACGGCATTTTGTTTTGCTCGAATGCTCATCTATATACAATATATTTTTACAATATGTATTTGCACGCTTTGGGCTTGAAGGGCACACACTCACACACCCCCACACACACTCACACACACCCACACACACCCACACACTGCCACACACTTGTTAATGTTGTGGCTGTGTATTTGTGTAGGGAATCCACCAGCGTGCTGCGGGCTCATGAGTCGTCAACATCGTTGCGTTTAAAAATATGATTTTATTATTATTATAATTATTATTTTTTTATTTTATTATGTGAATTTTGTAGGTGCCAACCAAAAATAAGTTTTCGATTCATTTGAAATTGTTGTTGTCTTTGTCAATGTTATTATAAATAGAATTAAGTGGCGATTTCTGTGAGATTGCGTACCAATTGATTGCCGGGTATGATTAAAAAATGAAAAGTGCCAAAACAAACTTTGATATGTTTGTGACCTTTTGTTACGTTAATAACGGTAACCTTTTTGGAGAGAGTTGTTTGTATCTATTGTTGCATAGCTCAGGGCTAACCCCTAGAAGAGGTTAATAGATGCAACAGCTCTTTGAGATACTTTGGGGACTGCTTCCAAATGACTAATCGGTCAAGTCTTTGAGTAATTAATAAAAAAAACATTTTCCTTTTCAAAATCTTATACTGACAATGTATTTTCTGTAGTTAAATGTATATAGATAATATCTATTACAGGTCTATAAGATACAGCTGTGTGGACAGCTTGCCAAACTTTATTAAATCTTTTCAGCTCAAACAAGAAGAGCTCCAAGCGCTTGGAAAGAAAATCTTTTAGATTGGTTTTTTGTAATAAAAGCTGAATATTATCATTTGCATATTAACCCGTCAACCCTCAATAAGTTCATCAAGTCTAACTGGAAAGATTCACGATTGAATAAATGCTGTAGACTACAAAAAGATATATATGATAGTTGTTTTTTGTTTTGAAGTAATAATGACATATTTGCTATGGATCTCATTAAAATTGCATTATTAGTAAATATATAAGTTAGTTAACACTTGACAGAATAGATCTTTCGAATATTATGCAAAAAATAATTTTTTGAGTATCTCGCAAAAGTGAATCAAAAATTTCTTATCAGCCGGGAGCTCCCGACTAGGGGATAACCTGAACGCTCTTCTTCCAACAGGCGATAGGTATAAATGAAAGATACTTGATATATATATACTATTCTAGAAACTACATGTCAAGTTTGGTGATTTTAGCTCTTATTATTTACCAAAATTGCTCAAAAAACAGGATTTCGATATCGATTACTTGGAAACGGGACAAGCTATCGAACATCGGAGACAAACTTGATCTACGCGGGTACTAGGAGGACCTTCAGCTAAAATTTCAAGTCTCTAGCTCTTATAGGTTTTCAGATCCTTGCGTTCATGCAGACGGACAGACGGACGGACAGACAGACAGATGGACATGGCTAGATCGACTCGTCTGTTGATGCTTATCAAGAATATATATACTTTATGGGGTCGGATATGCTTCCTTCTCCCTGCACAAATACATTATACCCTTTTTACCCATTTTCAATGGGTTCAGGGTATAAAAAAAAAACAACAAACTAATCACAACAACTAGTCGGGCGATTTGATAAAAATATAAAACCAAAACTGAAACCAGATATATATCCCAGCGCCACTCTAGAGCATGTGTCAACTTCAGATACGAATCGATTCATTTGTGGTAAACAGCTCTCGATGCGATATGGGCGATGGGGGCAATGGAGGCGATGGGGACGATGGGGACGATGGAGGCGGGCAACGGATGGGTGCTCGCATGGACGGGTGGGATTGGATTGAATTGGATTGGATTGCTTTGGGTTGGCGTGGCGGCAACTTCGATGGCAACAGCGGCGGCTACTATAAACACATTCCGCATTGGTACAAAACACGCACGCACGCACACACACACACACACACACACACATAGACACAACAATAAATATTTCGTAGTGAAATGCTTTTGTTTTAATGCCCCGCAAAACACAGCGCAAATTGACTGGATGATTGTGTGGCCGTTGTGGCGGCTCTGGCAGTCATTTAAATATGTATCTATATAGCTATACCTATTGCTATAGCCATAACTGCACAGATATACATACATATATATATATAGATATGTGTGTGTGACGTCATCAGAGCCTCGAAATGTGCTTAGCAGCTTTTGGTTAGGCTTCGCTTTATAAAAGCGCTCGTACTTTCACTTGTTTTTTATTGTTATTTATTATTTCTTGCTTACTTTTTGCTTGCCGTGTGGAAAACCGGAGCACACAAAAAAATGTATAAGAAAAATTTAAATATAAAAAAAAGGCACGGACACACGCGCAAACACTACGCGCTTTTTTTTCACTTAAATGTGCAAAACGCATACGCCGCGTTGTACGGCGTTTGTCACTTTGTATTTGCAATCGGCGATTTGTGATTTGTCATTTGTTTGTTGTTTGGCTAGTTGAGACTTCTATTTGGCATTTGCCATTTTCCATTTTCCATTTTCCATCGCGTTTTAACCGTTCGGCCAAACAAACGTGAAACGAGCGCACGAACGAACGAACGAACGAACAAATAAAGAATACAATTTGAATGAAATATGAATGCGAGCGAAAATTATATTATGGAAAATATCTCGGAAAGTGCAAGGCAAAAGGAAATCTTCCGCTCTGTTTGGCTGCTGCGTTGATCTCGGCACGGCACAGAACAAAAAAAAAGTCCGCCGTTCGACTACGGCGAGCGCACTGAATCCGTATCTGAATGTGATATATATATATATACATATATATACACCCAGGCAATATCTTTAGCTGTGTGTGTGTGTGTGTTGGTCTTTCTCTTTCTCTCTCTCTCTCTCTGCCGCTATCTTTAGCTCTTCTGTGAGTGCAGAACGCGAAAAGAGCGCGTTTGTCGATCGTTAAATATGCATAATGTGTAGAGTTATGGGCAAAGTATCATGTGCTCTTCGCATTAATCTGTTATTATATGCACGCCTATGCGAGTATATAGAAATCGAACTGAGCAAAGCATTCAAAAATCAATCAGACAGACAGGAGAGCGAGCGAGAGACAGAGAGAGAGAGAGACAGGCAGAGAGAGAGAGAGAGAGATGGGAAGATAGAGAAAGTAGGAATGTAAATGAACAGGAGCACGCATATACACTTTCATCTAGTTTGTAAGGTCGTTCAGCTTCGTGTTTAGTTCAACATGCGATTTTTAATATTATAATATAACATTCCATTATTATATTTTATATATATCATAATATTTCATACAGTCTTCAATATACTTTAAATTAGTTTTGCATATTTCTTTAGCCTTGATGAAGTTCCTAAATTTGCTTAAAATGATATAATTATGCCACCTTTAAAATTCTTCTTATAACCTATTTAACTTTCATTTATTTATGTAGTTCAATCATAAGAGATGTAATCCAGTTAAAAAATGTTAGGTTTCGAAAATTCTTTTGGCTATTTGGAAGACTTATACGATACTTCCACCCTTACACAAATATATATACATACAAATCTTTTGTAAACTTTCCCTTCTTTTTCGTATATCATATTTCAGATTTTTGCCTAATACCCCAAATAAAACAATTTGTGTTAAGGAACTTTAAATATTTTGTAAATTTATTAAGCACACAAAAGAAAATTTACAAAAGTTTTAACAGCCAAAATTCAGATAAAGTATCTACAGTATTGTTAAGGAATATATTTTTCACGTGCACACAATTCACTATATAACTAAGTATAAATATAAGCGTCTGTAATTTATACAAAAACTTATCCAAATTCTTTAAACAAGTAGAGCATTTCATAGTCTCATATAGCTGAAAGAAAGGCATTGTTGCTTTTATAGGCACGCGCCCTCGCATTTCTCTAAATATTTCATTGTATATTTTTAAATTTTCAACAAGATAACGCGAGAGAAAAAGCTCTGAGAGAGTGCGACAAACACGGCGAGAGACAGAGAGAAACGGAAAAATAAAACAAATAAATTGTAAAAAAAAGAATAACGAGAAAAACAACAACAACAACAACAACAACAACAAACAAACGCCCTTTGCACAAGAAATTTAAGAGCAGCCGTGTGTTTAGGATTTAGGCAACATTTAGGCTCCGGCTACAATCCGTTCGCGAAGAGACTGTGTAATATGATGCCCTTGATGCTCTCGTAGCGCTGGCCACCCGCTGCCAGGTCGCTGCTATATAGCTCAAGGTTGTGGATCAGCTGGAGTATGTCCCGGTCCAGCTCGTCGAACAGCAGCTCACACTTGGCCGCATCGCTGTAGATGTGAAAGTGCTCGAAATGCTCCTCGATCTCGGCGAACCACTCGGCCGGCTGGGAGCGATTGAAGGCGGGCGGATGATTTATGGCCCTGCCAGCCTCCAGATCCTCCTCCCTGATTCGCACACAGCCCTGATGGCCCAAACGATTGCCCATGCCGCCGCACTACGAAGCCAATTTGTTCAAGTGCAGCTTCGACGAGCAACTGGCCACAGATTTCGAGTTGCAAGCTGATTGACGGTTGCTGCTGTTATCGATATCTTTTCGTGTATCGATAAGTCGGCATGCAGAGTGATCTATCGGAATGGCAACGAGTAAGAGCTGTGAGCTTTGTTATTATTTGCCTGGTTCCGGAACTTCAATTTATTGCGCACTGCCAACCGAATCGTTGGGAAATATATTTTTTATTTTCAGATATACATATATATGTGATATGCCAGATAGAGCTGTATTTTTCAAAGTTTATGATACTGTTTACGTACTGAAACGCAAACGCAAATAAAAAGCAAAACGGCACAAACAAAAAACCTAACATCGATAAATACATTGATACAATTTCGATAAATTTTTGTTATCTGTAGAGTTCATAATGTAAATCAGATCGAAGCTTAAAACCTTGACACATCTGTCATCGTAATTGTGATTGTGATTGTGCAATAGCTGTCCCGACTTTTCGTGCGCAGCTGCTTGATTTGCAAACCCAAATATTGTTCGACTTATGTACCTCTGGCGATTGCTTGTGTGAAATAAGTTAGACGAAAAACCAAAGCTGAGAGAAAAACTGAGTTTCCGGGAGCCAATCGGAGCCGTCGAATCGGAGTCGAACTGCAACCAGAACGTGCGACTGGCAACCGGGTAACAGGCGGCAATTGCAGAAGCTTGGCATAGTCAACCGTTTGGCTCAGAGACTACTGGACGCTAGTTCTAATTGTTGTTGTTTTTTTTGTTTGTTTATTTATTTATTTTTTTTTTTTGGCGATCTAAGAAGTGTTTTGTTTTGTTAGTGTTGTTGTTAGTTAGTTTGTTTTTTTTTTTTTTTTTGGCCAAGTTTATGTATCCAAACATGGCCGAAAGACGCTTGCGAAAGGAACTGAATGAACTGTATAAGCTGCAGCCGAGCAATTGTTGTGCCTGGCCCGTGACCGGGGATCTGATGCTATGGGAGGCGACCATTTTGGGCGTGAGGGACACGCCCTATTATTTGGGCGTATTCTCGCTGCGGCTGAAGTTCAACAGAAACTATCCGTTTATGGCGCCACGCGTGAACTTCCTGACCAAAATCTATCACTGCAATATTGACTTCGATGGCTACATCTGCTGGGATCTGTTGAGCACCAAGTGGACCGCCCTGATTAATGTGTCCACAATCCTGCATGCTGTCTGCGCCCTGATGCGCGAGCCCAATGCAGATGATCCGTGCGACGAGCTGATGGCCGCACTCTACCGCGACAATCGCCAGGAGTACAACAACAATGCGATTGACTGGACGCTACGCTATGCCATTGCTCCAAGCGTGACGCTGCCTCCGCTGCAGCTGCAGTGCCAGCCGGTGATGATTGAGGAGCAGGATGATGATGACGAGGACAGGGACCGGGACGGGGACGGGGACGGGGATGGTGATGACGAGCAAGAAGACGATGACAATGACGAGGCAGCGGATGATGAAGACGAAGATAACGACGACGACGACGAGGAGGAGGAGGAGGAGGAGGAGGATGAGGACGAGGAAGTTGATACAGATGATACAGAGCCAGAGCAAGCTGACGCTGCCGAGTCACAGCTGGAAACAGACGACGGGGAGCTGGAAACTACTGAAATAACAACAAACGCTTAATTATAATATTCCCATGAATTTATTTATAATATACATACTTAGTTTAAAAACCCTGCTCGCAATGTGCGTCTTGTATCCTCTCTCTTAAATCCAGTTGAGCAGCAACTGGACAGCAAGGCAACCATGACAATATATCCAGCTCGTTGAACCACAATACGGGCTGCGATGTCGACGGTATTGCCAGAGCATCAAGTGGGGATTAGACTATGTACTAAAATTAGTTATAGCTGATCTATATGTATCTATAAATATCTATCTATGAATATCAAATAGACTAACCGACTGACTGATGAAGAGCTAACAAGCTGAACTTTTCGCTGTAGCCCTTTGTTAAACTACTATTTGATGAGCCAAATAATTACAGAGTTGAGTCGCTCTTTCCGGCAAATCCACCTTTCGGGGTGGAAAATGGGCGACTAAGCCTGTTTATTTTCGTTCGATTATTTTCCAAATTGTTTATGAAAAGTAAATATACGTGCCTGAAGTAATACATATACATATAACTTAGTCAGTAGATTTATATTTTTATTATGTGAATTTCTAAATGAACATAATAATATGCTATATACATGTATAAGAAATATATGGTACTATACACCTATAATTCTTCATAATTTATTCGAATGCGATACAGATCGCTGTGCAACTGAGAGAAGCCTTCTATGATAGGACAGCCCGTATTTCTATAAAAGTCTTTCTGAATCCTGAGGCCCATATTATACAAAAGCAAAAATATTTTCTTTCTTTTCGAATACTTTCTTACCTTGTGTTTCAAGCATTTTAGGTTTCCAGTGCAGAGCATTCTATATTCCGAATTGACCCAACTGATTTATTGACATCATTTCTCGGGCAAACGAATGCGATTTGAATGCCATAAATCTGTTCAGGGAGACAATAATGATGAAGAATTCAGCTTTGCACGGGAATGTCGAATATGAAATACCCTCGATCAGCGTATGTTCTAGTATGACGGGCATATAGTTTTATATCTCGTTCTTAACCTAAGTAGGGAAAAGCTTTGATCATAAATTAATGTTACAAAAATAAAAGCACGCTTGAATTAAGTAAAATATATCTACTACGAAAATGTAAATACGGGAAATAAGACGAAATCATTTCAAATGGTTCTTTATTTGAGTTTTTGCTTAAAAAAATAATACTGAAATAAGAATTTCGTTTTCACGTTCAGAAACTTGGGCCACATTTGATTTGTTTTTTCTCTAAGGGCTTGTTATTGCAGATGAAAGTTTTATATTTAAAGAATACAACATTTTCAAGCTTAATCGGCATATTTCCAGAGTGCAAAAACTTTTAAATCTGCAACATAGTAGATTTAGCCAAAATATAAAAAATAAATAATATATTTAAAAAATTTGTTACCTTTAAAAAGATAGTTCAGTTTCCTATTAAAGTGCTAGCATTAAAAGAGCTTAGCTTATATCGATAGGCATTAATTTATTTATTTATATTTTTCCTATTAATGATACAAATTTTAGGCGTGACCCATTCGATAACCAAATCAGAATACTCTCAGCAAGCGTATAAACATATTGCTGTGCTTATGTATCTTTTATTATAGATATGCATCTCGGAACTTAATCAAGCAAATATTTTTCACGTTTTCCCTTTCGTAGACAACCCGTTCCCGTCCCTTCACACGCCAAATGTTGAAGGACGACTTGTATTTGTTTGTTTTGTTTCCAATTTGCATGCTGGAATCTGGTCAAGTCCTTTGTCAGTTAAAGAGTTTTTGCTTTAGTTCGATTTGCTGTATTCAATCTTAAAGATACATTTGTATATTTGCCCTTTCACACAGATACACAGTCCTACGTAACAGATAGTCGCGTGCGTTGTGCTTATAAGTATAAGTTTCTATGTGTGTAAGTGGCCATTGCATGTGGCCATCATTTGGAGCTGGGTTTTCTGCTAACCCACCGCCCCGCCCCGCCCCGCCCCGCCCTTTGCCTATCACGCCTGGGAACCAAATGGAACCCGGCCAGCTGTTGGCTTCGTGGATTGCATGCAGCTCGGTCTTAGATACGTAAAGCTGTTGTAGCACATTTAACTAATAAATGCACTTGCCATACACATTTGTACATGATGCACTATTCCCCGTTCGCCCCTTACCCCTGTATTATCTAACCACAAAAGGCATAAGCTTTTGTAGCAGTTGGCTGTTGGCATCTCCATATAATTCATATACTCTTTATGTCCCTGGCAGCTTGAAATATCTGCTTAAATACGGTAGCTCCTTTTTAACAAAGAAGCTGGCTTCACAATTTGGAATTCACATTTAGAAGACATAGATCAACTTTGTAGATGCATATAATTTATTAAAGACTATAGGACGATCTCTTTTAGCAGGAATAATAATAATTGGTGTTAAAAATGAATAATAATAATAAAATATATGTAATAATAGTATTTAATTATATAAATGTAAATAATTCTATAATTATACACCTATATCCCATTTCTGTAAATTCGAAATTCGTAGCTAATAATTATTGTTAAGCCATAAAAACATTTCCATAGTCCATTTATCTGAATTCATCCCACTTAAGCTCGATAGACACCCTATATTTTTGTGCATGATGTGACTTTTTTTTTAAATTGACATAATTTCGTTCAAGTTTCCTTTAAATCTTAACTATATCTTACTATCCCAACACATTCCTTTATATTATTTAATCTAGAGATCAAGCAGAGTCATACAAATGTTGATTTCCATATTTGATTTATAGGGGTTTGGAAGAGCTGCTAGTTCTTCTCTCGCAAATCCTGAACTAGTTCTTTAATTATCTAAGGAACACAACAAATATTTGGATCACTTAGGAGTCCAAAGATTAACAAGAATGTAGAGGATATAACTTGTTGTGAATAACAAAATATTACTTGAATTGTATAGCTAAAGCTATCTTATTTTCTTGTATGAAAATACTTTTATGTTAAATTCTTCGATATATGAAATGACTTAATTGATAACTATTTATTATGTCTTTTATATATATCTTTTAACTTTAGGATCGTTGATATTTCCTAAACACATGAAAGTCACGGTAATCTGTATTTAATTGTTGCATGTATATATGTACAGATCGGAGAGTGTGTTTATTTAGCTTGAAAACGAATGCAATAAAAATAATGTAAATACGTATGTAAATAGAAGAGGAGAATTGCACGAGCAAGAGAAAGCGAGTATTATAATACTGCTGGCACTGTCTGATACAATATATACCCATTATCAGGTGTCAGTTTCGATGTTTACCAAGACATCGACAAATTCCATTTGCCAGTGTGTTCATAGTATATGGCAGCAATCGCTGGGCTTATAATATTGAGGGTCAAGAACGCGCTACACACACACGCACACTGGACCTGGACGGAAGGAAACGGAATGGAAGTGATGGGAGGAGAGTGGAGTGGGACTGTGGCAGCAGAGAGGCCAGGAGGGGGCAAGACACCAACTGAAAGGGCTATTCACGTCGTACAATCAATTGCTATTAGTTTTCATTACAGTCAAATTACCATAAAATCACATAGACCGTTAGTTGAGTTCGTGCCTCGCGTTGCCATTTGTCGCTGCTCACTGCTGGGGTTGCCACCTGACCTGGCAAGGCAACAAACACACTTTTTCGATATTCATAGAATAATTACACTTTATCAAGGCAGCGCAGTTCATGAATTAACACGCACCTGGAAAGGGCCCAGGCTCGAATCGAGTGGCCGCAGTGCCGTTTCCTGTTTCCTGCTTCGATAGTTTCCTTTCGGCTGCTGCTTCTTCTGCTGCTGCTGTCCCTGCTGTGGCTTGGAAATTAGTCAAGTTTGTTACGTTTATGTGAGAGAATTACCGTAATTAGAATATATTGAGCAATAAAAGTGATTTTTATTATTGGAACGCACAACGTGAGCTCGGGCCGAGCATCGATGCTGATGATGACGGCGGTGACACAAAGGCCACAGGACTCTCGGGGGTGCCGGACACAGCACACACACAGCACACACACTCACACACACTCAGCACACGCACACATGCACACAGGTATGGCAATTGGAATAACTGTAATGGGGTCAGGACATTGTCGACATTCTGGCCTTTTGTGCCTTTGTAGCTCATTTTATGCGGCTTCTTTTAGCCAGTTGCCATTTAATGGCTGCAGCGTTCACTTTTCTTATTGTTGCAGCCAAAAAGGCATTCAGAGCGAGTTAGCCAGCTGTTTAGGAACTTAAAGGACTGCTCATAGGCAGGCGACCCCTCACCCTTCCCCTGTTCAGCTGTTTAAAATGAAAATATTGCAACAGCTTTTCTATGGATTATGATAAAGTTGCTTAGTTGCCAATTAAAAGGCTGGTCAATAGGGAGGGGAAGTCAATAGTTCAATGTAAGAACAAGAGAAAAGGATTAAACGGCAATTTTATCAAGACATTAAATACTTTTTCAATCACAAGCTCGAGTAAATTGAGCACGAAAAGAAAGAAGTGCTCGACTGGGCAATACCCAGTACTTATTCTCAGTTTCATGCATACCCATGAGCTTTAGCTTCTGGCTCTAAACGCTTCTCTACTATCTAGAGATTTTAGTTGATTCTCAACTTTTACTTTTACCTTTAGAGGACTGCTCAAAGTATCTATCAACTGATGAACCTCTCCTTCTGATGCCCCCCCCCCCCTCATGCTTCGGCTCGTGCTCACAAAATGGCGTAAATCAAATGTTCTTAAGTCGCCAGTTTGAAAGTCACAGCTTCCAGTTTACAGTTTACAGTCTTGCAGTCACAAGTCACAAGTATTTAAACTTTGTGCAGAGTATCGCGCGGTCTGTTGCATCCAACTGCAAAGTTCTTCTTCATTGCCCCTTATTAATTTAATTACGACTTCTTTGTCGTTTTTCAATTCACTATCATTGCCATTTGCTTTGTGAATAATATTAAACAAAATACAAAATATGACAGTTGCTGCTGAATTTGAACCGGCGACTCGCCTGCCAATCGGACGCTCTTGATGTAATCTCTAATACAAACTTTGTCCACATTTTTCCTCACAGGCGGATCAACCTTTCCATCTTGTGTTCACTTTCGAGTGAAAAAATCATGTTAGGGATGTCCGGAAGTTGATTTTCGTGCAATTCGCTTCGAACTCTGATATCTGATATCTGTAGAGGCAATCAGCCCAAGCGAATGGGTCGCCCAGATAGGTCGTCTGCCGAGGACCGCATGCATTTCAAATTAAAAATCAATTTGGTAACAGGTACTTGGCTAATGCAGTCTTTCATTTCAGCTGCGTTTCGCAATTACTGGGCCAACTGAGATGACAGTTAATGTTGTCGCTGTGCGGCAACATTGTCAGTGCCCCAAGCGGCACTCAACAGCTGCCTATACGCAAAATGTGTGGCACTTCATAAAGACTCTGCCGAAAATTAACTTTGACACACACTCCAACAGCCAACTGCTACGTCTGTGTGTGTTTCTGTGTGTGTGTGTGTGTGTGTGTGTGGGTGCCATAAAAACGCAGCTCATTGGCTCCTAAACATGCCGTTTATGAGCACTGGCACACTGGCAGTCAGAGATAGAAGGATAGAGAAGATGGTCTGTAGTAAAAGCAACATGGACTAAGTACTGCTCCATAGCTGTCATTGGACTGACCATAACGTTGCAATGTATGTGTGTGTGTGTGTGTGTGCATGTGTGAGCGTGTGTTGGCTGCCAAGAAGCGAATGTCAATAGCCAACAGCAGCTGTCAAAACACAGACGCCCTATGTGCCCGCGCTGTTAATGTAATTTGACAATGAATCGTTTCGCCCAAAGTCCAACTGTACCAGTCGACTGTGAACCGACCGCACAGTGCTTCGAACACATGGTGGCATGGGATGAAAATCCTATCACCAATCGATCTTAATGAAAATCTTGCAAATATTTTTTTATCATTCTTTATTTATGGTTACTGAAACTTTAATAGGAATAATTAACCTATATATAATTGTTTAAGGTGAATTCCTTTTCAAAACTCTGGTCAAAGTTTTGCAAGCTTTTTTTAACCAATTAGATAATAAAATAACCTTTAATATAGTTAGTCCATTTTATTATTATATACATATATTACATTAATCCTATCACCAATCGATCTTAATGAAAATCTTGCAAATATTTTTTTATCATTCTTTATTTATGGTTACTGAAACTTTAATAGGAATAATTAACCTATATATAATTGTTTAAGGTGAATTCCTTTTCAAAACTCTGGTCAAAGTTTTGCAAGCTTTTTTTAACCAATTTTATTATTATATATATTACATATTTTTAAATGCCTAATGATATATATTTTTTTAGACATATTTTCAAACGTTTAATCGGCTTAGAAATACAAGAAATCAAACCTAAAATCTGAAGAATATTTGGAGTCAAATATATCGATAACAGCACACACAATATCAACGATAGGAACTCTTGTCAAAGTTTTGCATAGTTTTGAAATTTTTGACGCGTTTAGTAATACAAGAAATCGAACTTTTAATCTGAAGAATATTTGAACTTAAATATATCGATAACAGCAATCGATATCAACGATCTGAACTCTGTTTGTGGTCCTCTACTTATTTCGTGCCAGTTTTATTTAAATAATTTTTTTCCTTAGTCCTCTTCCACTAGACGAAGCACTGTGCACCTATTCGACGGCCAAGCAGCTTGTTCTGAGTTCAGAGTTCTCGACTCGTGGGTGGCCCTATGCAACTTAATCGATTGGCATTGTGGCGTTTTGGGCATTTTCTAGGTAATCGACTTTGATGGCCAGTAGAGACAGTACATGGAACTTAATGAGTTGCCGCACATCCTGCCCCTGCTGCCGCTACGCCTTGGGGAATGCACATAAATC
Source organism: Drosophila borealis (assembly GCA_035045885.1). NCBI lineage: Eukaryota > Metazoa > Arthropoda > Insecta > Diptera > Drosophilidae > Drosophila > Drosophila borealis. Next base: position 105,350 of record JAWNOR010000145.1, on the reverse strand, counting down.
GCCGATGGTCGTTTATGAAAACATTCGCCGGGGCCGTTAAGTTCGAATATGCGTTAAACTTGGCACTTTTGGTCGCCATTTTGTTGTATTTTCACTGTTCACGCCGCCATGCAAAAAGCTTATAAAATGCACATTGCGAAAACAAAAAGTATTTTAATAGAGCCGCGCTTTCATAATCCTGTCCTAACGTCCTTAATGTGTGTGCACTTAAATCTATAATATAAGAATGTATAAAATATTGCATAGTATAAATTATAATATGGTTTGGGAGGGTGGTCGGCGCTTTTAGGCTGGACCTGTTTTGCAAGGGACGCGCTTACACGTGCACTTGGAGCTTTTGTGCTTTTGCATTCAAGCTGAACTTGAGCTTGCAATAGAATAGACATTAAGAAAAGCTTTGACTGTATTTGTGATCAATAAGCAGGCCGTTAAGCTTTTCAGCTAGAGTAGCTCACAAAGCTTGGATTACATCGATCAGAGCTTGCGCAAACTTGGGCACCTATGGCAGCTTTTGGCTTTTGCGCAAGGATCAGCAATGGCCCGCAGGTTTAAGTTTGTTAAGGCTTTGAGCTTTCACACTTACATATGCAAGGTTTACTTATACTTATGTGCCTAGTAAGAGTTAAGTTATGTGCGCAACTGGATACATTATTGTTACTTAAGCTTTTGAGCTTTTGATGTTAAGCATGACATGAGTATAAAATGTAATGCATACGATTGATCTGGAAAAAGCTCTAGCTTGCTGTTAGCTAATTGTTGGTAGTTAGCATAAGTTTGCATTTGAGCTATAAAGCTTTAAAATTAACAAACGTGGGGGCCTGCATGCTCTGACAAAAGCTCATTATTCTGCGTAAGCTTGCAGGTGGAGCTTTTACACTTGCTGCCTAAATGCACCCGATAGATCGTTCGAGCTTTTGCGCTTGCATATTTTTGGAAAAAGCTCTCGGAATCAAATGCAGAGCTTTCAGTTCAACCAGCGACCAAGGTCCAGCCTAAAAGCAGCATAGGAATATTGCATTAAATTAATGCCATGCTAACGCAAAATTGCGTTTACAAATCCAATCTGCCGTTGCCAGCACCGATAAATGAAGTGCCCAAATGGGCGTTTATGGCCACATGACCACATAAAATTACAAGCTTCACGGCTAGCTTTGCCACTGGAGTGCGAGTGCGTCGTGTGTGGCACAGGACTTGGACACTGTGTAATCGGAGCAACTGGCCATTTGGGCGGCATCTTTGGATGACCGACTAGAGCACCTGTGACGGCAGCTGGACTGTGTCTCCAGTAGCTGATGCAGCTGCAGCTGCTGAAGGTATTCATTTGGGCAGTCCGGTTTCGATTTGTGGTCGGACGGCTCTTAAACTCCAAGAGGGGACTGGAGGGCTGGGGCTGTGGCTGTGGCTGTGAGCGCAGGGCGGACTGTCCAACAAAAACTTAACAAGCTGGTCAGGCGGCCAAATAGATAAACTGGCGCCACATGCTCCGCAATTTGACTCCATTGCACATCAGCTTAGGTGGCAAGGTGTTGGCCGAGGCACACACAGCAGCCACACACACAGCGCACAGCGTGTGCATGCCACAGACAAGCGTTTCAGATTTACAAAACATTTTATACATTGAGGGCGAGGGTTCAAGTCACAGCTCAGATTCGGCAAGGGTTCGGGTATTTGTGGGGCATGCAACGTCTATGTTTGCGGTGGCCAGGGACGAATGTTGATGCCATTTCTACTGCTGCTGCTGTTGCTGCTGCAGTTGCAGCACGTCCATCAGTGGCCCATTGTCTGTGTCGCGCATACATAATGAAGTGAACCAGAACTGTAGCTAGCTACCCGCTGCTTCCACGCCTGTTGCATTTACCTGTACCAGTTCCTGTTCCGCCTCACCTGCCTAATGACGATGACGATGCGATGATGATGATGATGAGGATGTTGATGATGTTGATAATGAAGCTACTGTTGCTGCCAGTTTGGGGCTGGTGGCGATTGGTTGACTGTTTGTTAGCGCGCATTGTGATGGGTTTAGGTTCAGAGTACGGCACGAGCGGGTTGTGCGGGACGCATGGGGTGCGCGGTGCGGAGTGCGGGGTGCGGGTGCGGGTATGGGATGGTACTCGTTCTGTGCATTGATAGAAGCGCAATTAGCACTTCGATTGTGTTCGGGTTGACGCGATTTGCATCAAATTAATGTCTTCATCAACGGGCAAACAGAGCGACAATTTGGATAAACGAACGAACGAACGAACGAACGAATCATTTTTGACAAAGGTCAAAAACAATTCGCACGTCAAGTGGGGGGTAACACTCCAAATCGAGTCGCTTTTGTTACATTTGACTGCCAGTTCAGAGAGTTGACTAATCAAGTGCTCTTTTATAATTGTACAGCATATTTTCCAGCGAGATTAATTTATGAAGTGCTTTCTTGATGATTCGGGACTGGAGCTGATTTTTGAGTGATTCCGCCTCATAATCAAACAAGCATAAGTGCTCTATAAGCATTAACATATGTAAAGATATTCCTATGGGCATCGATAGCATAATAGAGTATTATGAGAGTGCAAAATAGGAAACTGTTTTATCGAAGTGGGCATCGACTAATCTATTAAGGTCCAAATTTTCCATAACTACAAAAGTTCAGTACTCTAAGAAAACTCAGTACAATCAGTACAACTTTCCCAGTACACTCGAAAACCGTGGGTTTTTTTGTACTTTGGTAAATTTTATATATATGTATATATATATTTTGTTCCATATTATGACTGAGTCGGGCTATCGAGATGAGTGTAAATCGTTATAACTTCTCGCTAACCACATTCAATCCGGCTGGCGAGCTGAAGCAGGTGGAGTATGCCAATAATTGTGGGTCGAAGGGTGCGCCAACTGTGGGGATCATAACGAAGAACGGACTCGTTTTGGCCACAGAGAAGAGGATCGACTCGAAACTTACGATCGGACGCACCGTCAAGAAGCTGGAGAAGATTGGCTCACATATGGCGATGGCCTATTCCGGCATGGCTCCAGATTTTCGCATTCTGTCAAAGATGGCGCAAAAGACGTGCGCCGCATACAGCCTGGTCCACTCGGGCATTGTGCCCGTCGACGGCATGGCGATGGCCGTCTCCAACACCATGCAGGAGTTCACCCAATCCTGTGGGGTCCGTCCGTTCGGGCTATCGGTCCTACTTGGCGGTTGGGAGAGGGGGCATGCACGTCTCTATCGGTTGGATGCCGCGGGTTCGCTTCTGCCCTTTAGAGCCTGTGCCGTCGGCAAAGATGCAGAGCAACGCATGGAATTTCTGGAGCGCCACTATAATCCGAAACTAACTATGGAAGTCGCCATATATCTGGCCATTCAGACGATCAGGATGGGCGACGAGCAGTCGATGCCGGCCCAGCACTTCGAAATTGGCATAGTCGACAAGACTGGCTTCAGGCGCCTGGACATCGCGACAATCGAGGCCTATTTAACGAAAATGAACTAAATTTCAGCAACACGACTGAAATCGAACGCAGCTCTTTTGGTGTGCAAGTTTACATTGTGATACGCTGGAATGAAACACAATTAATTTTTATCCCGTTTGCGTTTCAATTCATGCAGTGACCATTAATCGTGGCTGAATAGACTTTTAGTCTTAACACTATTGGTAAGTGAAAGTTTAAAATTGATTAAGCTGTAGAAAGATTCAAGTCGACAAATCGAAAACGGATGGAACGATGGAATTTATGTACATAGACACACATTTATTTCGGGCAAAACGAGACGTGTAGCTATCACTCTCGGGTTCTTTTGCTATGGCACGTTGGAATGAAACGTGTTTTTTTTTATTTTCATTTTATATTAAAGAAATTGTTAGTTAGAGCTCTCATGGGAGCCTTAAGTGCTCGCAAGCATTAAACAAGAATAAACAATAAGTCTGAAGCATTCTTTCAATCCAAACACCAATCAATCAATCGTCAATCCACAAGCTTCAACTATAGTACAGTTGTGTGTTATATAATTACTTTTACCTTGTTTTAAAAGCATTTGGATAGTTTTAAGCATTATTTCAAGCAAAAGCCAGAAACTTATTATCAATCGACCAATCAAACTCGCACGTCAACTTCAATAAATCGATTTATTATCAATCAATGTAATCGAACATATATTCATCTTGGCGAGAGTTTCGATAACTCAAGCATTCATTCAAGCAAACAATTCAATCATCAATCGATCATCAATCAATCCAATAAAACATCTTCTATATGGTATAATGTTCAAAATATTAATATATATATTTTCTTAATTCAAGCATTCATGCAAGCAAAAAACAAATTATCAATCGATCAATCAATCTGGTGCATACAAAATGGAATGAAACATATTTTAAGTGGTAAGCACTAAGAAACGATGCGAATGCGAAACGCGATAAGCGACAAGGCTAACAGAGTGGAAGAAATTTGTAGTCGCTTCTCGCTAAGCTTCTCCCGCTTCCGGTTGATAAGGAACAATAAATTATCGCTACTCGCTTCGGTTAGCCGAGCAACCCATAACTATAAAGGCGTCTTCTCATCTTTCACAGCGATCTGTTGCATCCGATTTGATGCATTGTTTTGGATTACACTTAAGAGTTGCCAGCAGCACGGCTAGAAACTAGCCAAGCGGTAGCTCCACAATGCAGCGCCATAACCAGAACCAAAGAGGATGCCAGGCTGGCGATGTATACAACGTTCGGGAAGACGACGATGATAATACTCTCACTCTGTGCCTTTCCGTTTGCCGATGTGTCAAGTGGCACTTGCGGGGCTGCTTGACCGGAGACCCGGCTTACTGGATGCCGGGGCTAGGCATTGGCATTGGCGTTGGCGTTTACCTGGCGACCAGAGTTGTCGTGTTTTTGTCTGCCGGCATCCTTTATTTATATATTTTCTTGCCTGGGTTTTGGTTCACCATTCTATTTTTTTTTTTTTATACTTTTATTTCATTTGCCTTCAATGCAATTATACTGGATAAATATCTTCTTCCGTTTTAGCTGTAATTACAAAAGTTTAATTGAGTTTTCTCGGCTCGTTGTGTTCGTTTCTTTTTCCTACTTCATTTTTTTTTTGTTTACCCCCCCGAACCGTCTGCTTCTTCTCTTTTTGTTTTGCACTTGTTTTTGTCCTGCTGCTGCTGCCGCCGCCGCTGCTTTGTTGCTGTCGTCCTGTTCGGCGCTCGTCGACATCTCTGGCGCTGGCTGTCGTTGCGGCTGGCTAGAAGTTTATCCAGCATTCTCTCTGCTAAGTCGTCCTGGCGCGCTGGAGCTGGCGCTGAAGCTGGCGCTAAAGCTGGAGCTGGAGCTGGAGCTGGAGCTGTCGTCGTTGTCGCCGTGGCTGCCGTTGACGCTTTTTCCATCTGGATCTGTGGCCGCCTGTCTTCGTCTTCAGCCTTACTCTTTTTCTCTTTTCCATTTTTTTATTGTTGATGTTGCGAAAAAGAGTTGTTTTCAGCCTGCCAGGCCTGTCTATCTAGCGCCACGTGATTGTTTTTCGCCACAACAACAACACCAACAACAACAACAACAGCAGCAGCCGAGTGACATAAAGAGGGGGAGAGAGCGAGGGGATTGGTCTGGCAGACAGTGGCAATGGCGGCGCGCCTGAGGCTGAGTGATTTCTTCTACTTTGGGACGTCCCAAGGACAGGCATAATAAAAAGTGATTAAAACGGAGCGCACTTGTATTTCAACTTGACTTTAAGGCGCTTGCCCTAACCTCACTTGCAGCAGTGCTGCCAATTTATTTTAAATAAATAGCGAAAGTGTTGAGTAACGGGGCAAAGCAAACGCCTCACGCACACAGACAGCAGGCAGCAGGCAGCAGGCATGACAGTTGCCGGCTGAAACATACGGATGAGCGGTACAGATTCTGGTTAATTTATTCATTGCAAATTTACATGCTCATGTTTGCAAATTTAAAAACTGCACACACACTCGCATATTCACAGTAAAAGAGACGGCAAATGTATAGTTTGCAAGTGTGCGAGTGTGAGGCAGCTAGAGAGTGAGAGTGCAGGGTGCAGGGTGCCGGGTGCAGGGGCCGTGCAAGCGAGTTTATTCAAAGCAGACTCTCCTAGTAATATGTAAATCGCATTGCCAGTGCCAAAGTGGAGTTTGCTCAGAGTCAGCAGGCTTCCCAGTTGCAACTGCAACCGCAGGCCCTCAGCCCTACCCTAGCCCCATCTAGATTCGCATTCGCATCAGCGCCTCTGTATGGCGTAGCGTTCAGTTATTTTCCTATGGGAAAAATCCACTTGGCGCTACCCCAATATTTACATATCATAGTTGGCTCCACAAATGAGTTGGCGGGAGAGCGAAAGAGAGAGAGAGAGAGATGCTGGGAGCCAGTGTTGTATATGAGTGAGGGCGGAGTGTTGAGTACGGCGCTAAAAGTACGTGCCAAGTGACTGCGACGTGTTGAGTTAAACAGACAAGCCTATTGCTTATACGAACATTCATATGTGTTTCTAGGAGCAAATCCAGGTTAATAATAAAGAATAAATGTACATAACCAAGGTGTATAGCGAACAAAGCACAACGAAACAAACCGCATCAGATTCGAATCCAAATAAGATACATTTTTGACAGTTAAAAGAATTTTATGTCTATCGATTTACAATCGATGCAATCAATCTATCGATATGAGCAAATGACATTTTCTACATTGCCGTTGGGCTTAGGGCTGCGGAATTTAAATCAATTTCGATCGACAGCTGAGCTTAAAGCTTCAGCAATTGAAATTTGTGTTTTTGTTGAACACCAGCCTGTTGTGTATAAATTTTCGACCCTCTTCAATCTTACGTAATGCATAGGTTTAATAAAATGATAAAAAAAAAGCAGTTATATAAAAATATAATATAACAAATTAGATACGCTTGAGTAATCCAATATTTATGATGAAACATGAGCGGCAACCAAATAATATGTGTATACCTAAGCAACCCCATAAACCATAACTGCGCACAATTCTGAAACAAAAAAACGTCTCGTTTGGGAGGAACAGGAGCACATACACACTCGCACACACACACTCGCACACACAGTAGGAGAGGCAAGAGAATGGTGCTTGTCAAAACAAATCCGTAAGAGATTACATTAAAAGGCGCATTTGGACAGCTCAATCGCAAAATAGAATACACCTATTCGAACATACTTACATACTCGAATAACCGGGGATATAACATATACATATATATATATGGAATGCACGCTGTGCATGCGGAAATATCCCCAATGGATTTACCAGACGCCAGTGTGCACCCAACTCAAACCTGGCCCTTAAGTCCCTGTATCCTTGTTTCTTTAGCAACGGTTGCGGCATCGCGGGTTTCCTTTTTTTTTTATGTGTATGTGTGTCTGTGTGTTTGTGTGCTGGCAATGATGGAAAGTTCTGTAATAGGAACTGACAGTAGTTTTCATTACGAATTCATGCAATTTTTTACTTTTTTCTTTTCGATTTTCGAACAGACTGCAGCATGATCCACCATAAACAACAGCCGCACAACGTTTACCCAATTCCTAAATGAGTGTTGAGGCAATTGAAGTTGCTCGGTCAAGACCTTTCGAATAGAGTCCGTCAGCTTTGAGTCGTATTATGATAATGCGTAAATGTTTTTTGAGCTGGCTGAAAGTTGGCAATCACTTTAATACCATCCAAAAATTAATCCATCAGCACGTACTTAACGATATTTAACAAGTGGCAACGCTTTAATTTAACTTATCTGTCAATTTGTGCCTAACCAACACTGTGCGCTGTTAAAAGTCAAGCTGGCAACACTGCAACTCAATTAACTGCCTGGCAAATTCGAACAGTCACATCAACCAAGCTGTAACTAAGTATATATTGAAGTTGCTTCAGCTATAATATTATGAATTAGCATAGCTGCATATTCAATGCATATTTATTTATTTGATTGCACACCAAACTCGAGAATACGTCGGTTATCGCTGCATAGATAAGTTCACCTTTGAGTAAATTTTGTCTGTGATTTGTTTGTGGCTGTGGAAATGTAAGCAAATGTTTGTAAGACGACAAAGCTGCTTACTAGATTTACGTTGTTCTTCTTCTTGTTGTTGTTGCGGATGGAGCATCTTGAGCAGACATTTCAAATGGCAATTTGGTGGGCGAAGAGGTCGGGAGGGGTGGTGGGGGAGGGGTGACTGTGGCCTTTGTTATGCAAAGTGCAAGTGCTCTCTGCCTCCGTCCCTATCTCTGTCCCACGTTGTATTTCTCTGTTGAATTTGAATCTGATTCTGACCTTTGTCCATGACCACAGTGGCCACTCTATAAATTGTACAACTATTTTCAATAAAAGCACACAATAACCAGCATGCTCCAAGTTTTGAGGTATAGCCCATCTCTCTCTGGCCCTGCATCCGTCTACGCTACATCCAACTCTTTCTGGCGCACGGCTTGGTTTATTTAACTATCGCTGCTGCCTTGACACGGCCAAGACGAACTGTTGTCCGGCGTATAGTCGTATTGGGCGTTTGGGTTACGGCATAGGGCCGGCGTTGCCACCCAGTCGCACAGGTGCTGTAGCGCTTCTTCCCAGCCTCTTGTTAGTCCACACTGGTTTTTGTCTTTGCTTGCGCTCTCGACTTTCGGCAACTTCTTGAAAGTACTTTACCCCCCACTCAACGAGTTGGCATGCACAAATACATAAACAGTGTGTGTGGGTGTGTGTGTGTGTGTGTTTTCTATTATTTTTTTGTCTTTTGGTAATTTAGCATATTTCTAAAGCATTTTGTTGTGGCTGCTGCTGCTGTTGTTGTTGTTGTTGTTGTTGTTGTCGTTCTTGCCGTTGTCGTCTGCTGTGTTTCAAGTTTTGCTTCACCGTTTGCGGTGCGCAAATGCAAATTGCTTGGCTTGCATATCCTTTATGCCTTTTGTTTTTCCTATATTTTCTTCGTTTTATACCCTTGCGTAGAGGGCATTCGAATTTAGTCGCGAATTATGTGAAGCAAAGAAACAAAGCTTATATATGTAGTCTTGATCTGTCTTTTTCTATGCCAGCCTGTCTTTCGGTCTTGCATATCGGAACCAACCGGATCGGTCCACTATATTTCATATGGGTGCAACAGAAATGATCTGTCGGGAATTGTTTTGCAAGATAACTTGACCAAACTTATCGTTTACAACCTATGCACTATGCTCCTTAGTGCATAGCTTTTTAGAAAGAACTAATTGAATGGTTTTTCAAGGTATCTTGACCTTTCTCAGCAACTAGCACATATCTGGCAGACCTTATCAAATTGAACTACCATATGTTATAGAACTACTCGGTCGGAATGAGAGCTTTTGCATAGCAGCACATCTCAGCCACTTGCCTAGAAGGGTATTTATGTTTCGGTGTGCCCGATGTAAGCTATTCATTTTATTTTCTTTTATTTATTTTTTTTTTTGTTTTTCTGGCCACCCCTCTTGCAACCTGGCTGGGGCGCAGAGGCAACAGATGCTGATGTTGCTGAAGTGCGCCCAGCCGCGTTGATAGTTTTATTATTTGTATGCATATATTTCTAAACTTAGGATTTCAAGGAATCGCTGGCAAGTAGAGTTGTCTCAAGTGTTTGGCTTAAACAGTGTATTAGCCAATAAGCAATGGCTGACACACTGAAACGAAGTCATTTTTTGAAACCCCTCCAAGTGAAATATTCGAATTTGTTTCCTTTGGGTCATTTGTGAAATGATCAATTTTATTTAACTTTCATTCAGTTGTCCCTAATTTTATTGCAAGCAGCTCTGGAAATCTGAATAGTATAGCTATTAATGTACGGGTAGCTTAGTTATAGTTAAGAAATGCTTAACTTAAAAAAAAAAAAAACAAAATTATGTTTAAATATACATTCAATGTCTAAAATGCTAAGACCCCCCACTACTTGTCGTCGGCACAAAAGTCTTGGCAAGATTCTTGCTGGAACTTCAATTCTGTACAAATTAGGGATTTATTAGGAATACATATGTATATCAGGAATTCTCTGCAAAATGCAGCAAAGGTTTTTTAACAAGCTCAAAGTTGTGGAGACTCTGCCGTGAGAGGGTTCAATTTCCAGGGCATATATTATATAAGTGTCGACTAGCTATAACGCATGCTGAGACCTGCTCAGAACAGGAGGCCATCAGACTCTTTATTTTATGCAAATGACAGCTGAGAAGCCAGCCAGTTGGATGCATTCTTGCCTATGATGTGTCTGGACAAGTAGCTATAAATACAGTTAAATGATCCAAGTTGTCCTCTGGCTTACTTGCAATTCTCTTATGAATGCAGTTGCATAATCATCAGGTCAACGACTGACTGTAGTTGACAACAAGTGTCTGTGCCACTAATTGGCTGCCGTTTGCTAATAAGTATTGACAGTTTCAGTGGCAGCAGTGTCCCTGTGGAGCGATTGGCCATAAAGCATTATTTATTTATTTTCATTAATCATTTAATCAACAGCCTGATAATTTAACTTGCATTGCCGTGTCACACTGTGCACAGTGGTTGCCATATTTGGAAGTATCATTTTGTTTCTGTTTGGATCTTTGGATTGCAGACCGTCAAAATAAATCGTGCGAATGGAGCGTGAAGTGCTGGGTCTGCGGTCCTTGGTCCTTGGTCCTTGGGCCAGGGTCCTGGATTCCTGGTCCGGCTGCTGTTTATGTTGTCTCATGGTCGTGCGTCCAGATGTTTTGATTCAGTTTTAATTCATTTCAGTCGGCGGCGCCAGTGACTGTTATTGTTGCCATTGTTGCTGTCGTTTGTTCTTGTTGCTATTAAGAAAAACGCCTCCAAGAATAATCGACTAAACGAGCGAGCAAACGAGAATTGGTTGACGACCACCCTTCCTTCCTTCCTTCCCCAAACCGGCCAACACTCGACACAGTTGCCCTCGACATGCAGCCAGCCAGCCAGCCAGCCAGCCAGCCAGCCAGCCGGCAATAAAAATATGATTGTATTTTCGCTTGAGTTGTTTTCATTTCTCGATGATGTCGAGGACCGTGCCGTGGCCCGGGGTAGGCGACCGCAGTTTTACCCCAATTCCTACTACAGTTTCCACTTCCTGCCGCCAGCGCCAACTCCATCATCTCCGCGCTCGGTCCTCCGTCCAATGCATGGTTAAATCAAGCAAGCGCTTGCCAGCGGTCGACCATTGAACCGCTCCCGTCCGCTCAAGGCAGCAGCTACACGTTTTGTTGTTTTTGCTTCTGCTGGCGGATAACAACTTGGGGCCTTTGTTTTGTTTGCCGCCCACACACACCAACACACACACGCACACACATGCTTGTATATCCATTTGAAATCAGTACGGCAACTCGCATATTCGCTACATTACATTCTTCGTTGCCATTAATCGTGGGGCTGCGGCTGCCCAGTTGGCCGGCAGGGCTGGCTGGCATCTTGAGGGCCTCAGTTGTCCGGGCTTGTGTCCATGGCCGTCCAATGTAGTCGGCGTGGCTCTGGTCCGTGGTCCCTGGTCCTCGGTCCTTGGTCCTTGGTCCTTGTTCAACTCGACTCTCAAGTCTTTCATATTTACTCGAGTGATGTAATTTTTGAATAGCTTAAGGCTTTTGAAAATATTTAGCATGGCAAATCCTTTTTAAACGTTGATTTCGACTGCAGTCAGAGCCGAAGGATGCTGTGGCCATGGCTATTGGTCCTCGCCACGTACCGCCCATTGTGCCGTCGAGTACTTTGCATATGCATATGCGTATTATTGTTATTAATAATAATAAATTAGATGCTCTGAATGAGCGCTGCCCACGCAGAAGAAGAGCTGGAAGTTTTTGCGTTTCATTTACCACGGGATGCCCTTCAAAGCGAGCTTGAATATGTATACACATCTGTATCTGTATCTGTGTCTGTATCTGTATCCAGCAATCGATTATAAAGTTTAGGCAAAAGAATTTTAAGACTGCGGATGCTAACCTCAAAAATATGCCTGATTTTCCATTGAATCTTGTCAATTCCAGCTGCCCAATTGAAAATATCGATGAATTAATAGGTTTTTCATTTTTCCAATATTTAATGTAATCAATTAATATGCAAATGCATAATATAATTTAGATTATTGATTACCCTTATACATATATCATTATTTTACTTTTAAGATTCCTTTGTGTTTGCATTTGGCAACACTGCTGGCAGCTGACGTTTACCAGCACTGAGCACTGTAAGTGGTCAATACAAAACTTGTGCAAAGTAGAAACGGAAATAGAAATTGAGCACAAAATAATAATAATAAGTACTACAACAACAACAGCAGCAACTGTTGCTGGTCTTCGCCAGCTCTCATGATGATCTTTGTTCTTATTGTGAACTGGTCACAGCCAGTGCTGCTAAACTAGCTTATTTTACAAGGTTGAAAATCGATAAAAAAAAAGTTCAAAAATGCTTAATATATGATCAATTTTTGAACAGTTTGAACATATAAAATATAGTCTCTTTATTTGTGAAATAGGTTTTAAGTAATTGTTTGAGATATCAATACATTGATTGGGAAAAATGTATCATACTTTGTTATAGTTGGTCATATTTAATAGATTGATATAAATTACATTCTATGATTAATTTGTTGAGTGAAACAAGTGGCAACTAATAAAATCAAAGATGGAACATCCGCTTTTAATCCTGTCTCAACGCATTCTTTTTACTTTTAGTCAGGCTTAGATCTATTATCATTTCATAACATTTTCTAGCTTAAGCTTTAGTCTTGCCATAAAATAGCTAAAATCGCAGCACTGGTCGCAGCAGCAGCATCCAAAATAACAACAATAGTTACAACACACAGACACACACACACACATACGAATACACAACATGCACACTGTCCAAAAAGTGCGCAAAAACGCAAAAGGCAAATAAAAATTTGTAATGAAATTTTGTGCGCTGACATTTCGAAAAATTGCTTTTTAACCTTTGTGCCTTGGCTGGAAGTTGAATCCAAAGCCGGGCAAACTGGAGCCGGAGCAGCTTCTACATGTCACTGACATGCTACACGTGTATCTCTTCGGCTTGGGCGCCGCCTCGCCCATGTTGAGGTCCAAGGATGCGAGTGTGCGTCTCTGTGTGTCTACGTGCGAGTGTGTGTGTGTGTGTGTGTGTGTGTGCGGTTGGATGCCAAGCAAAGTTGTGCAGCATCGAAATCTGTAAGCTGAAAACTCTGTGACATGCTTTTAAGTTTTCGGCTGGCATGCACATGCAGATTATTATTAGGTTGTTGCCGCTGCAGCCCGTTGCCCCTGCCGCAGGTGAGTGCCCCCCCCCCCCCCCCCTTCACCACCGTGTCGCCAACAAACTCAAAGAAAAAAAAAACTTTGCCCATGTCCAGCTGGCTGGGAAGGGGGTTGGGGCATTTGCCTTGCTATAAGTTTTGTTCTAACAAACCAATTACTCGCACCAATTTCCACAGGCTGCCTTCGACTTTCGCCTAACCTTACATGATGGAAGAGTTCGACTTTGAGGCGGTGGCTGAGTGGCTGAGCAGGGAAGCTGAGGCGGGCTGTAGCTGGTGGCATGCTACAACGAGACGGCAACGAAGCTGACGCTGATGCTGAAGGAAAATACAAATACGACTTTCAGTTACTTTTTCATTATTTTGCCAAGGAGTTTGTCCTTTTGCGTGTGCGACACATTCGGCAAAGACACTTGGCTCGCATGTCCCCGTATCTCAATACCCCACCCCCCATGCACCATCTCTCTGCCCCTCTCTTGCTCTCTCTCTCTGTGTGTGTGTGTGTGTGTGTGTGTATTGCAATGTTCAAAACATTGGCAGATGTCGCCGCACTAGCAAAAGTTACGAGAGCCCTGCTGCAACAGCAGGAACAGGGACGGCCAGGAGCATGGACTGCCTAAGGGCTGGATGAGGAGAGGGGGGAAGGGGGGGGGGCGGGCGCATCCGGATCTGGATGGCGTGTGTACACATGCCGAGACAAGGACAAGACTTGCCAGTCAACTCGCAGCCAAGCCAGCTGAGCAGAAATGTATAAGAAAAAAATTAGGACGTGTTGATATCCCTGGCACAACGAAGTTTAAATACTCTTTATGGCATGTGGCTATGTGATCAGAATTGGGAAGCCCGTCCTCTTTCGATATGCTATAGTAGTCCGATCCTCATAACATTTTGTTCATAATTCGAACAGAAAGGAACTTCATTATTGATCGAACATGCTTATAGCAAGCATATGATATAGTGTTTCGATCCGGCCGGCTCCGACATACATGCATATCGCTTCATTTGTTAATGCTAATCAGGTATGTATATCCCTTATGGCTTTTAAAAAGTCTCCTACTATGCGCTACATATTGCATGATAAAATGAAGATATCCTCTACAAAGTCATAAAAAAGTTGCTACAAGTTTACTTTCTATTTGCCTTTTATTTTTGTCTTTTTCTACTAATTTTTCTTGTTTTTTCCATTTAGCCCCCATCCACACTTTGCACTGTTCACCGCATGTGCCCAACTGTGCAAAAGGTGAAGACGACGTATGGCAGAGCGGGATGTGGCAGGATGAGGCGGAGCGGGGCGGTGCAGGGCGGTGCAGGGCAGGGTGGACAGCCTTAAAGCGGCTCTAAATAAAATTGTCTATGTGAAAGAAGTCGTCGGTTCGACAAATGTGGGCATAAATAATTCATTGGAATGGATCAACAATTGTTTGGCGCTCCAAACGGGCGCAAACTAGTCCAAAGTTGAATGGAATCAAAGCGGATGCCGAACTAAAGATATTCATTAAAAAAACCGAACTATGTCGCTCTGGGAAATGGATTGTGTCGAAGTATCTTATGTAAGTACTCGAAATGAACTAACATTTTTGGCATTGGACATGCCAATGCATCTCCTGTCCGATATGATCAGCTGACGAGGATAAGGATCTCATGGAGAATGAGAAATATTGACGTGGAAGCTATGATACTATTATGTGCTTAAAGTAAGGGTAACTTTGAGAAAAAAAATACTTGTCATGGTTACCAGGAGTCCGTTAAAATAGAGTCCCACATTCAACTGATTCCTGAATACCATTTATTTTGTAGCATACCTTTGGGAGTCAATTGAAATCGAAGTATAAACCGGCTATATGAGATTGGCGCTATGAAGCACGGCTTCTTACCAGGAACCGCACCGAAGTCCAGTTAGTTTCATGAAATCGATAAGTACCGATTACAAATTCAACACTTTTAAGCATATATTCGAGCTTTTAAGATCTGGAGACGCCAAATTTGGTAAGTACTAGACTATCGAGTAGTATACATAGATCGAGATTTTTTGGCTGGTAAAAGTAAAATATTTGATATGATTTAAAATTAATTGATAGAATTTAAATTCAGTTAAAGGTCAGCGCAGCATTAAACAGATATCCATTTTGTATACAGCACAGCTCTCAGTGGAGTGAAGATTGTTAATCTTTGGGCTTAAATGTGCCCAAGAACTTGACAACTTATCTTAGCACACCTGCAGCATAAACACGCGGCTCTTTTGTTATTGTGGTGTGGCATGTGCCACATGCAGCCGAGTCCAGAAGCTGTTTTCTGTTTTTTCCGTTTTGTTGTGAAGATTAAGTCGCATGTGGAACATGTCTTTGGTGTGCCGTTCCTCTCTCTGTGTGTGTGTGTGTGTGTGTGGGCGACGTAATCTTTGGGCTGCTTTGGCCGCTTAACTTTTTTCACTTGCACTTGCAACAGCCCCCGCTCGTGCCCCGTCCACAGCTTGCAGCATATTATGAAGATGAAGCGGCGGCAGCTCGCGTGTGCTGTTGTAAAAAGTTTTTAATTTTTCTTTTGAAACATTTAACTAAAAGAGAGCAAGTCCTTGCTTCCCACGCCAAAAGCGTTGCCAGCAACTGCGGCAACAACAACACCATGGGTGGCGGGGGGGGGGGGGTTAGGGAGGGGTGGTGGTAAAGAAATTATCCTTTTCTTGCTTGCAACATCTTCATCTTCATCTTCATCTTCTTCTTCTTCGCTTGCCTTACAACTTTTGCTTGGCAAAATATCATACGCATAAAACAACATACGCCGCGACGAAAAAACCCCAACCCCAGCCACTGCAGGCTACGAGACCCCCCCCCCCCCCGTTCGCATCCTCGGGCAGGACATCATATGATCTGAATGCAGCCCTCTCGCCATTTAACTTGCTTTATTTTTCTTTTAATGAAACAGTTGTTGCTCGCGGCATTATTATGATTATTATGAGGCATGCAAAAGTTGCAGTTAAAGCGTCGTGTAAAATAATATTTAGATGCCAACTTTCAGGCTGCAGTTTGGTGGCTTAAACCCCCCTTCCCCCCCTTCCCCTTCCCCAACTACCCTTCATACACATCCGCTGTCAGCCTGTTTTGGCTGGCAATTTTGCAGTTTAATTAAATTTTACCAGGGCCGAAAATCTGCGCAAGAAGACCGCCAAATGCGAAATGCCAAAGCCAGTTGTGAGTTCGGATTCGTGTTGCTGGCAGTCGATAGTCTACTGCTGGCAGTTGGCAGTTGGCAGTTGGCACCAAATGCACCGCAGCAATGTTGCTTTTAGTTTTGGGAAAAGCCCTTAAATTAATTGAGTCTGGCCAGGCTCAGCCCTAAGCAGAGCTCAGCCAACAACCAGTTGCCAGTTGCCGGCTTTTGTCTCGCATCAGATTGACTGAAGAAGCCGCACAAGTTTCTCTCTTTTAGTTGACGAAATTAACTTGAACCGTTGTTGCCGCCAACCCCCGCACTCCTCCCCCCGCCGCTGAGCACGTCTACCCAGTGCTCAGATTTGGTGCGAGTGCAAAAGTATTTGCATTACTATGTCTTCGAATGGGTTTGAAATTAGCTGCTTTTCTAATTGACATTACATTATTGTAATCGGCAGACCCGGCGGGAGTTGCCTTCCGCGGGAATATGACGGATTTCTTCTCATTCAAAGGGCTTATCCGAGCAGTTAACCTAGCCACAGCTAGCTAGGGTGAAAGGCCATTTAAATACTCGCATGCAATTAAAGGCAATTTATATTCATGAATTCATTTAGAAAACTACGCACTACCAAATGGAGCTGAGACACTGGATAATATCGGCTTAATTGTGCATTTTCCGATTGTTATCGCTAACATATTTTTTAAAATTTGCATTCAACATTTCCAACACTGACAGCGGCTACAACTAAATGACTATATGAATGACTATATATAAACCTTTAGTCACATGTTCCTATTTACTGCAATTCGTTCAACATTTCCATAATATTCTCAATAATAGCATGTCTTGCTTATCGATGCCATGATTATTTCGATTTTAATTGTGAATTTTCGATTGTTATCGATAAGCTTTTTCACATTTAACATATACAACACTATCAGAGTCTACAGCTGAACATCTTGTCCCTATTTATTAGTTAAGACTTCATTTAATATTGTTTCCGATTTACATTAGACTTCATGATTTTCCCATTTTCTTTTGGCTTATTTCAAAGCAAAACATTTCCTGCTTTTAATATCCTAAAAATTTACAAGCCACCGAATTTTAGCATTTGAAGGGTTTCCGTTGGGGTGTTTGGCAAAAATCTGTTTGTACAGCTCCATAGACGCAATCAGCTTAAGCTACTCCTCAAAGCACATTGGATAAGCATCTTTGTCTGGTTTTTGTGACGGATGTCCGTCCAGGCACATAGTTCCATTTGTACTTTATACAATTCTGACCAGAATCGGCTGGCTTGCTTTATAGTCTGCCATTATCATTGGCCAAATCTTGTGCACCCGCATGGTGAGCACAAGCATTCAAAGCCGCAAATTTGTTAGCCGAGTTGCCGCTGTCATCAACAGATGCGCATCCCGTTTAGGGTACACCACTGTGCAGACTAGTGCCAGTGGGAACAATGCAAAAGTCTACCAATTCCAGCATACCCGACAAATGCTTCCTCTTTTTGAGGGAGTGAGCCGCAACGGAGTGCCACAAATAATTGCATTCAAATTACTGCTATTCAAGTAACGGCGTTGCCACGTAGTCGTAAGAATCGGGCACCAGCCAGTCGATAGTTGCATGTGGTCAACTATCGATAGCATATGTAACGGTTCGCACTTTGCCCAAGAGTAATCGACACATATAGATTTAAAGTGGAGTATTGATATGTCTAAAACTAGATGCTCCCTTGACTCATTTGTTGTCAAAGTTAATTAAGCTGGCCCAGCCTCATAGATATTCCCTTGTACACACTTACATACACTTCATAAAACATATTTATGTATATATAAATATATATATATTTGCATAGCGGACACGAGTAGACTAGACTAGCCGGATGGACATCTTAATGGTAAGAACATCTAAAACAATTTTCCATTAATGACAACAATGTCAATTTCAGGCACTCGGGCTGTCCAATGATGTTCTTCTCCTCTCTTATTTTTTGTTCTTCATTATTTTGGTCGTGCGGCTGTAAAAGGCAGACAAGCCAAGTGCCTGGGCTGCTGGACAGAGGCGGAGGTAAAAACGAGTGACGTAAGGGGAGAGGGCGGTCATGGTGGCGCCGGGAGTGTGGGGTGTGGGGTGTTGGTCAGTGCAGAAGCATCCTTTTATGATGACGTTACGAACGCCGCTCTCGGTTGACTGACATGAAACTGTAATGGAATTCAATAAAAGCTGAGAGTGCAGAAACTGTTTGACACGCAAACGACGAAACGGCTTTTGGGGTCCATCGCATCGGCTCATGTGCGTTTGTCAGGCTCATTTGTTAATTTTACGCAATATCGCCGACTGTTCAGGCCCACGACTGTCCATAGGTGGTATCACGCGGGACATTGGCTCCAGCATTCAACATGCTCAGATATTTATGCTCTGCGAAACATATGTGCAAATATATACACGTATACACTTGACAACTGTGCGGCATTTCGACTATATTATATTGTTTGCGCCCAAGCCAAGTCAGTTATAGTTGCTGGACAGATTTATAATTGTGCTGTAGTGCTGTCAAGAAACAGTGCTGTACAACAAGCCATGCTTGTCGATACTATCGGCGCGCCATTTTGCGAAAGTGAGCTATCGATAAGTTAAGCCGATAAATTGGATTGTCAAGCGAGGCTGGTGCAGGACACGGCAGTTAGAGTTTTCACATTGATTTAAGTGGAAAAGATTTGAATCATGCCGCATATTGTGTCGCCGATACGTTCCAATCTCTTATTGCAAATCCTATTGGAGGGCAATCTGTACATAGCATTCGCGTGGTGTGCCAGCTATGTGCTCTACGTGCTCATCTATGTAGGTGATTTCTCATAACCTTATCAAGCACTCATTGAAATTTCTTTTTTTGCAGGAGTGGCGCCAGCTGGGAGTACCGGTAATGCTGGTCTTTACATTGGCCGTGATCACCGAGAGCTTGCGTATCTATGTGGGCTACACCCTCAACCTGAGCCCGCATGGGCCGCGTCCCAAATTGTTGCTCTTCTCAACACTGGCCTTCTGTCTGCCATTGCTGTGCGCATTCTGGTATCTGCGCAAGCTGCTGCACGATCAAAGTCTCTGGCTGCAGCTCATCTGCAATCTTTGGGCGATCCTTATAGCGCTGGAGCTGGTCGCGGCTGTGGGCATACTGTGGAGCAAGAAGTCCCACATGGAAACGCTGCCGAATTGGTCGACTATTGAGGCGAATCTTAAAGCGCGCCGCCGTCGTCTTCAGCGCCCGCCTGGCCAACTTTACAAGTTGTGAATCGACGCACAGAATATCCTCGGATAGCGGGATAGTAAAAATGTCTGTACTCAGTTTGCAGATTGCAGAGCATCTGGTAGTTGGTTGCTTTTTAATTAACACATTTTTGCAATATTGTCAGCGCCCGGCCAGGCCAGACCACGCCCCCCCCGAATGTGTGCTTGCGTGCGTGTGTGTGTGTGTGTACACCTGGAATGCCCAATCCCTTTTGGTGTTGCTTTTATTGCATTTACTTTGCGACAAGCGACGATCCAGCGGCCAATGACGCCGCTTGATGGCCGAACCGGATGTCGTTTTCAATAAAGGCGTCGCAGGCGTTAAGCTCTACGCCGGCACACCCATGCCACACACACACACACACACACACACATGTGGCAGATGAGAGCTGGCTATGTGGATGCTGGTGTGGCACTTTAATTAATTTCTTTAAGTTCATTAACATCTGACTTGTTTAAGCAAGCGAAATACGACGATACAGCGAATGGGCGGATCCTTGAATCCGTGGCATTTGATGGCATTGTCAGGAGAATATTGCTTTCGCTACCTTCTCTTGAAAAGCCAGCATCTCAGGTTTATTCAAACACGAAATGTAACCAATTTGGCAAAACTGTGTGTTTTATTCAAATTATTGTTCTATCTTCAAATATATATTGCGTGTTGTGCTGCTTCAAATATTCTATTTGTAGGCTAACAGTAACATTTGTTAGGCTATAATCATAATATTGTATGGCAACTCTCTAGATCGAAAGCTGGAAAAAAGCTTTCATCGAACAACTACGATAGAGATCCCTTGCATATGCGATATGTTGTGATCGATACACATTAGATTGACAATCACGCCTGAGCGGCATTCGCTTCGTGAAAGTCAAAACTGAAAACTATTTAAGATTAAAGACAACTAGTTTACTGACACATTTATAACAAGAAACGTAATGCACACTGCAATGCGATTACCGTGTGTTCAAAGCACACTTCTCAACACTGTAAGCAACGGGCTGTTGGCGACTCTGTGCAATTCATCGATAATTTATCGAAACGTGTTCGAGCTCTTCCTGTAACTCTTGAACCGAATTCTTGTTGAGTTGAATCGATGAAACTCCTGAAATGTATGTTAAAATCATGTGAGCACAGCAAGAAAACAACAGCAAATTCCCAATAACAATTTTTCCAATAACAAATTTCCAAATTGCACAACCGTTTAACTTAAAAACCCGGAAGCATGTCGAACCTGTCGAACGTGGCACCTCAAAAAGCCAAAGGCAGCACAACCGAAACGATGACCGTGGAGGAGCCGTCGGCTACGATGGCAGCCATATCTCTGCCAGCTGGCGATGAGGCGAACAAGGACGAGAATGCGCCCAGCACTAGTCAGGGGCAGCAGCGCGGTGCCTGCAGCAGGGCCACCCACACCAGCCACCCTACGACCACCACCAGCAGCACCACAAACAACAACAACAACAGCAAAGACAACAACAGAATGGGCTCGGCAACGCCAATGACACAACTGAACGGGCCGGTAATGCGGATAAAGCGGGAACTGAACGAAATCATTGAGAATCCGCCGCCGAACTGCAGCGCCGAGATGTACAAGGAGGATCTGTTCCATTGGAAAGCGATAATAATGGGGCCCAGCGGCACTCCCTATGAGGGCGGCATTTTTAAGCTAGACATACGCTTTCCGGGTGCGTATCCATTCCGACCGCCACAAATCCGTTTCATAACGCGCATCTATCACTGCAACGTTGACAGTCGTGGCGTCATTTGCCTCGATGTGCTGAACGAACGCTGGTCGCCAGTCATGAACATTGCCAAGGTGCTGCTATCCATTTGGGTGCTAATCGGCGAATGCAATCCCAACGATCCACTCGTCATGGGCATTGCCGATCAATACAAATGCAATCGCAAGGAGCATGACAAAGTTGCGCGCTACTGGACGAAACGCTTTGCAATGCCAAAGGCCAAGCTGAACTCCAAGCTTGAGCAGGAGCTACTGCTGCCCTACATGCAGGAGCAAGAGCCGGTGCCAGACCTGGAGCAAGTGCCTCAGCAGCAGCAGCAGCAGCAACAGCAGAGCCAGGAGCCAGAGCAGGAACAGGAGCCAGCGCTCAGTACTGAGACGAGCAGCTCAATTGCCGTTAGCGTAAACCACAGTCGTAGCCAACTTTAGATAGATTCCCATAATAAACAGTCTCCACACACACACACACAAACGCACCGAAACACATATACTTGAAGAGCTTCCAGGGAATTGGTCGGGAATTGGTCGGAATGGGCGGCCTTGTCTTTGCCCGCGCTAAGTGTAGGGCGTGAACAATTTGTGTAAACGCGGCGAGCGGACAAAAAATATGGCTTGCATAATGTGCCAGGGCAGTGGCTGGTTATGCCCCTCACCCGTTCCCCAGCAACCACAGAGCGCACCACCCCGTCCAGTCAGCTGCTGACGCCGCCAGATAGCTAGCCAAGGCTTTTCGCGTTCATGTCCATGAATATTCATGAGCTGCCAAAAATGAAGCGTGCACAAGGCGAAGCTGGCAAAGGGTCGTCGGAATGGGCAGCAGAGCAGTGCGGGCAACTTGAAAAATGAATTGGAACGCGAATAGGTCGCATCAGCGGTAGCTGGGAAGGGAAGCAGCACTGATATTCGGGCAGCGGCTGAAGGTGTTGAAAGCAAGCTGCGATATACACACAGATACATACATTCGCCTTCAACTGCAGAGTTGGCAACTCCTGGAGCAGAGCGGAGCCGGTTTTTGGCATGAGTTTTACTTAATTAGGGCAAAGATATTTACACTCTTAATACAATGTTATACTGCCATGTTTAATATCTGCTGTGCTGCAGCAATAAACTTTATTTTGAAGAAAAGCTTATGTGTATGTGTATGTGTATGTGTATGTGTATGTGTATGTGTATGTGTATGTGTATGTGTATGCGTATGTGTATGTGTATGTGTATGTGTATGTGTATGTGTATGTGTATGTGTATGTGTATGTGTATGTGTATGTGTATGTGTATGTGTATGTGTATGTGTATGTGTATGTGTATGTGTATGTGTATGTGTATGTGTATGTGTATGTGTATGTGTATGTGTATGTGTATGCGTATGCGTATGTGTATGTGTATGTGTATGTGTATGTGTATGTGTATGTGTATGTGTATGTGTATGTGTATGTGTATGTGTATGTGTATGTGTATGTGTATGTGTATGTGTATGTGTATGTGTATGTGTATGTGTATGTGTATGTGTATGTGTATGTGTATGTGTATGTGTATGTGTATGTGTATGTGTATGTGTATGTGTATGTGTATGTGTATGTGTATGTGTATGTGTATGTGTTTGTGTATGTGTATGTGTATGTGTATGTGTATGTGTATGTGTATGTGTATGTGTATGTGTATGTGTATGTGTATGTGTATGTGTATGTGTATGTGTATGTGTGTGTGTATGTGTGTGTGTATGTGTATGTGTATGTGTATGTGTATGTGTATGTGTATGTGTATGTGTATGTGTATGTGTATGTGTATGGGTATGTGTATGGGTATGGGTATGTGTATGTGTATGTGTATGTGTATGTGTATGCCTGTATGTAAACATGTGCGTCAATTTCACTTTCAAGTATTGCCCTCCTATGCGATTCTCATGAATTCAAGTAGGTCTTGCATGTCTGTAGGTTTTGACAGTGAGTTAAGTGTTACATTAACAAGTGTTGGCGTTTAGTAAACGCTAGATATATGTGTTTAAATGCATGTGTATGTGTTATATAAATATATATATATATATATACACATACACATATATTTATATATGCATGTGTGAACATTTGTTTATATTTATATAAACACCATTTATATCAATAATATTTATATTTCAATCGAGCAGTTTCTTTTATGGTTCCCTTCAAGGCTTAGGCTCGGCTGCTCTTTATCCAAATGTTCTCGCATATCGTGCTTAAAAATAAATTGTTGCTTTAAGTGAATAGATTTGAAATCGCAGATCTGAAAATGGCTAATTATGAAATACGAGTCGAGGCGGGGCGAGCGGATAGAGGATAATAGCACAATTGGTATCAGGACTGTGCCTGGACACGTTTGAGGCGGGGAAGTGGAGGACATCACGGGAATAAAGCAGACCGGGGCAGAACATCTAAGGAAAGCGACACTCAATTTGCGAAATGCGATAAATTGAATGAAAAGTGTGAAAATGAAGAGGAGTCATCAGCAGCAGCAGGCAACAACAACAACAACAACAACAACAACAACAACAACAGCAGCAACAAGCGAAAAGTGGGCGGCGGGCGGGGAGGTCAGTGCTGCAAGCTTAAGCAGAAGTGAAGCGAAACACAAAAAAATGTAAATGAAAATTCAGGGAAATTTAATAATAAAAACATCAGCATAAAGTAAAACGCATAAAATCCAATGAAATGTAAAAGGCAACCAACGGGCGCCCGCTGGACAGACGCCATCAAGGATGTCCTTGTGTCCTGGGCGATGCTGCTGCCGCTGCTCCTTGCTGCTGTCGTGTGTGTACGAAATAGCGTCGGGTAATCACATTGCGTCGCTCTGGCTGTGTCCTGCCCAGGCAGGATATGCTCAATTGAACATGTTGATTGCTGACAGCGCAGACGCTGCCGCTGCCGCTGCCACGTTGGCCCTCCTCAAATGAGGAGTCAATTGAAAATCAACTTAGAGCTTGCTTTAATGGAATTAGTTGTACATAGTAGCAGCAACGCAACCAGCATCGGCACCAGCACCAGCAGCAGGAACAGGAGCAGAAGCAGAGCAGCGGGCGTCATCATCAACATCAGTTCCAGATGCACATGCAGAGGATATCAAGCGACGCATTTTGGGTTTATGCTTCAGCAAATGCAGCCCTGCGTGCGTGCTAAAAGGTAAAACATCTATCTAAATACAGCTGTGCACGTATATGTGTGTGCATAGAGCCATTCTTTATGTATTTACCTACCCGTATGCATACATACATAGATGCACATATGTGTGTGTGTCCTTTCGGTCAGCCAGTTGGGCGAACACCTAGAAAAACATTTGAATAGAGCTCGATTGATGTTGGGCAGTGTTGAAAAGCGTGTAAATGAAATTAGAAAGCAGCTACATGGCCACGCCCACACTCACGCCCACAGACTCAAACAACCCACCAGCCATCTATCCATTCATCTACATATCCGCCCCGCCCCGCCTCACACATCCCTCCATTACACAACTCAGGCATGGAGCACAAAAAAGAAAGAATATAAAAAAAAACAAAATTGGAAAATATTTTACTCGATGCATCGATAACTGTCTACCCTATCTCTAAATTATCGAAAACCTGAGGGCGAATGTTAACTTTGAGAGCATTTGATTGTGTTTCAGGCAAGGATTGTGGAAAATGCAGTCTGAGATTAATAATATTGATTTATGTCTGCATTTATGAGCAATACCTTTTCTTATTACATTTTCAAAATAGTTTAAATAATTATGAAATTGCATATATATCTGTATATAAAGGTAAAAAAGCTGCTTTATCATGTCAGACATGGGCAAATATTAAAATCAAAAATATTCTATCGTCTTTCCAACTCATCTTAAAATTAATTGACGCCTTTTACAGAAAAACGGAAAGCATCTTGGCAAATTGAAAGAATCTTTTTCTAATTGTTAATTTAATCTAGATAAGAAAATAAAACTCATATCCTGTGCTCGATTGCAATTGGTTTCGTTTTGATAATTGGCGGTCGTAAATCAAATTATTCTCCATCAAGGAGAGCGATGCATCGACCAGGTCTTGCTCTTAGTGAATGCTTCATTACAAACCCTTTGAATATATCCGAGTGCAACGTGAAGTGTTCGAATATTGCAAACAAGCGGCAACAGGAGCAGCGGCTGTGATTAAATGAGTGCAAGGGTGAAAACAGTTTAACCTCGATTCAATCAGACTTTGCTTCTGCCCAGAACCTAAAAGATGACGAAAAGGAACATTTAGTCAGAAGCTGAGGCACGGTTGAAATCTGAATCCCGTTTAGAGAATGCTGACAGACCCAACACGCAATAGATTCGAAGAAGACGAAATCTAATTTGTCATAGAGTTGGACATACCCAGTAGAAATGCTACCCTGATTCTGCCTCTTCCCCATCACGACAGCTTCTGCAGAACATAAAGAGTAGGTAGTCCAGCGTTTCACTTTATGCTTTCCAACACTGTCATTGTCGTCGTTGTAGTCGATGTTGTCATCGTTTTGCTATGGGGCGACGGTTGGACGAACGCATGTGGTCCTTGTGTTTTGTGTAACTGCCTTTGTAGCTTAATTGAATTTAAGTATGCCCCACAATATGCAATGTTGCAAAATGCAGAGCACTAACACGCACACACACACACACACACATTCCTGGCCTAAGAGCATTTCACTTTGTTGCACGATTTGGTGGCACAGACGCAATTGCAGTAGCCGCCGCCTCGAATGCCGTCGATCAAACTAAGCCAACTAATAGAGCAGGGGCTGGGTTGGGGCTGTGGGGCTATTGTCATGTGCCGAGCTTGACAAACTTAGTTAGCCAAGTAAAATAGTTTTATTAATTGCTCGTGCAGCTGCCTTCAAGGAGTGCCAGTGTTGTATAATGCATATTTGAGTGCTGCGAAATGTATGCAACAATATATTCAGTGCTGCAACGAATTTGTCCCTAAACCTGGTTAGGTTTTCTTTCCATACTCAATTAGAATATATTTCCTATGATGTGTGAAACAAGAAGTTAACTGAAAATAGAAAGGGTAAACTAACAGGCTCTTGATGTGACCCGGACACAATTCTTATGGAAAGAAACAAAACAGATGATTTTGTCTGCAGCGTTGCCAGCACAATGCAATGACCCGCAGTGTTGGTCAATGAATGAAATAACAAATTGAACTGAACTAAGTGGTAAGCACTTGTTGATCAAAGTAGAGTTCATTTTGAAATAATGTTGGTTTATATAACAGAGCAGAAGGTGATTTGTGATTCAATCTGGAATACGATCTGAAGTCAGGACGTGGAATGACGGCATTCAGACAGACCCCGGCATTGGGTATTTGGCACTCTTGGCACTCCGGCTGGGAGTCGAAGCAGGGTGTATCCACCGAGTTTGGGTGCTTTGTTAAATGTCGCTTTAAAAACTTCCTGCCCAGTTACGGCACATAAACAAACGGTGGACAAACAAACAGCCCTACAGCTGTCCGCTGTCCATTTTGTCTGGCAAATAAAAAGCACTGAGCGAAAATCGATGTGCATAAAAGAGTAGCCAACAAGTGCACAAAAAATATAAAAAAAAAAAACAAAATAAAAAAAAACAAATAGAAAACTTCCAACTATACGGCTAGCATATTAGGCCACGGTCTGGATCTGGTGGCTGGTTCATGGTGCATGGTGCATGGGTCTGAGCCCAGAAAATGTCACAGCGCCAAAAATGGTGACAAAAAAAAAAAAAAAAGGAAAAAATAGGAAAAGAGCAAAAAAAAAACAAAAATTAAATGTCGGTGCCGGGCTTGGGCAGCGCTGACCAAGGCAAACACTCGGCACTTGGCACTTTTTGATGTTGTTAGTGGCCATGTCGGAGTGGAGCTCCAGCTCCAGCTCCAGCTCCAGCTCCAGCTACGGCCATTCCTGCAGGTGTCGCGACGGCCGCGCAGACTTGCAAACTATGCACATGGCGGTAAATACTCTGCACGCCACGTGGCCATTGCCGGCTACTGCTACTGTTCCTGCTCCTGCTCCTGCTGCCAGCCGCTTAAATTTACTGCCCTCAGGCATTTCATTTGGCCGGCCAGTTGGAGAAGGAAGAGCTGATGACGCTGCCGCTGCCGCTGCTGCTCTGGGCGCAAACATTTCCGAAATGTGACAAAAAAAAAGAAGTAAATAAGAAAAAACCCAGTAGGAATACTGCAGTCGGCTGGTACTGACTGCGCGATGCTCGCTCACAGTCCAATTAGCGCAGCTCTCAGTGCGTGTGGCTGGAATCTTATGGGATTGCTCTTGAGAGGAGCGCAGCTGTAATCTTCTTTTCAAGTTCGATCACTCTAGCTGTCAGGCTATTGAAGATTTCGCGATTTCAGGTTGTGTGGCTGGGCATACCCTAACAGTATTTGACTCAATCCTCGAGGAAAGTCATAGGCTCGCCCCTAGTAGGCGTGGCTCGATATATTGCACACGGCATAAGGTCAAACGGAGGGGCAGCAACACGGATGTTACACAAAACCAATATACTCGCTTTCATCATTTGGACGAGTATGAAAACTGAGCAGAAAAAGATGCGATACATGACATTTTTTTTGGCACTGGCATGGGTGAGCCTACAAACGGTATATCGGTAGCCAGTGTCTGATTGGAATGAATGTCTCTGGTACAAAAAAAAAAAAACAACAAGAACAAGAAAATAAATATAAAAAAAAAGAGCTCAAAAACTGGCGTCATGCGCTACTAAATGGCAACGAGCCCGTCGTCGAGCGCAGTACATATTCCTTAAACGCGAGATAACAAGCATTTAACAAAGTACGTACTATGGCAAAGGGAGCAGAACGTAATACTCATAGAATGGAATACCGTTAAAAGAAACTATCGCTGCAAATGCGTTCAGGGGCGAGCGTGGCAACTTAATGGCAAAGTTACAAGGCAGTTGACATCAGCCTGCAAACGCCAAGCGTGAGAACAGATCCGCCAAGAAAGCGGCATCATGTGTAAATTGAAAGATGACAATTGAAAATTGGAAATGAACATTAGAAAACTGTATTGAAAATCAGTGTTGTATAACAGTGAAGAATGCGTTTAATCAACTGAACAGCAAATGGAATAATCAAATTCCTTCGTATAAAAGTAAATGGAAGACGCTTTTCTGCTTAATAAAAAATTAACAACTTAAATGTATAACTGAATAAGTATGAAATCTCAAATAGTATATTTATTTGTAATCTTTTTTGAGCAATTGAATATATTTTTGATAAGTAGCGAAGTATGAGCACAGGGTCAAGTCCTGCAAGAGCTGAAATCAGATGAACCAGTTCCGACTCGCAAATTAGCTCTAATGAATTAATTGTGAGCGAACAATATTGTCTCTAGCTCATTTTACGTTTGAAACTAGCTTTCTACCTTAAGGTACGGTTCAAGAACCTGGCATCCGTGAACTCATTTTTAACATTTTGATTTTACAAGTTAATTTTACATTTATTTCCCTTTCATTTACAAAAAAATATTATATATACATATATCTAAAACCTGCATCTACCCAATATGATGAAATGATACAAATAATTTATTATAAAAATCATTTAAAATGCAATTTATCCTTTTAGGCAGGATCCTTCCCAATGGCATTTACTTTTAAACCAAACAGGTTTCAGATGTTTGAATAGGTTTCGTATTAAAGAAAGTTCCAGCTACGAACCGGTTCGCTCTTATTTGGCTGAGCACTTGCCAGAGCAAATGCAGCTTGGTCGCTTGATCATAATCCAATATTAATATAGAGCTAAGCGGGGCCTGAGCAAATAATAAATCAAATCAAGCAAGTTCTTCATTAAATTCTATTGCGACTCTCCCAATGCCAGGTGCTCCGCTCGCTCGGTGCCTCAAAGCTCTTCCACTTGTTGTTGTAATCGCGGATGCGCACATCATTTCACACGGAAATCAAAGACGCTTCCTTATTTTTCTTAAGTTTAAATTGCAGGAAATTACTTTGTGCCAGTGCCACGGCGGGAGCGAGTGCGAGTGGCTTCACTTGTCCATGCTACGTCCCGGTCCGATCTCTCCGGGCTCCACATTTTGCACGCTCGGCGCAGCATCGCGCCGGCCGTCCGTCCCTCCGCTTGTCCGTCGCAGCTTCAATGATTTTTATCGTTCGCACTGCAATTTCTTATATTAAACTCAAAGCAGGTAGCTCGGCCACAGCTCCCGCCCTCGGGAGCCACCCTCCGCGGCCTCCCTCCTCCGTTTACCGCACTCGCCCGCACTCTGTTCCAGCGTCTTGAACCGCGGATGTTGAGCAGCAAAATCCTAACTGCTACTTATCGAGTCGCGGGCCCCGCCCCACTTCAGCTCTGGGTCTCTCTTGCTGAGCATTTTCATTTTCATTTTCATTTTGGCGTCGTTGCCACGGAAATTCATCAAAATCATATAAACTCGTTCGCCTCGAAAGGCAGCGCCTCCCCAAGCCACCTTGCCCCGCCTTGCCCAGCCAGCTGCCTTTTGGCCCAGCTCCGACGCGGTTTATCATTCGCGAGTTACAGCCAAAACTTTTGACGGACCATCTGCATGTTTTCTTACACGGCAACCGCTGAATGTTGTTGTTGTTGTTGCTGTTGTTATTGTTGTGGCTTTTCTGCCAGTGGCACTCGAGCAATATTTGATTTTCTTCTTTGATGCCATTAGTTTTTTGCTTTCATTTGGCTGCTGCTGCTGCTGCTGCTGCTGTGGCTGCCACAAGAGGCAAGGCTCTTAGCCCGGGCCTTTTTCTTGTTGCTTAAATCGCATTCTGGTTCCGGGATGCCACACAACCTGCCACACCCCCTACTTCAGCCTAGCCGGGCAATCGCGCACTTGTAGATAAACTTTTGTAAATGAAATTGCAGAATGTTATATTTTCCGCATTATTTTTATTTTATTTTTTACTATTTTTCCCACTATCTTGTTTTCATACAGATATATATTTATTAAACTTTTTTATTTTTTTTGTATTTTATATACATATACATTTATTTAATCTATTTTATTTTTTTTTATTTTTCCATCTCGGCTGGGCTCCTCCACTTCTTGCCACTTGGCCGCTGAAGGAGCAGATAATGCGTTTTGCGACTGTTGCATTTGCCGTGCCTTGCCGGGGCAGGTGCTTAGAAACCATTTCAAGCAATCAAAGCTCGGCTACAATGCGCTTAAGCAATCAGCGCCAGAAAACCACCCACAGTCTCTCCATAAGAATTACCGCCCCACGCGCCCTCATAGCTGGAAAACTACACGCCGAACTCTCTTCATAGCCAAAGCATTTGCAGCAGTTGAACACCTGGCATAACAGTTCCTAACAGTTCCGACGCCTTTTGTAACTTAAGTTGTGCGTGTGTGGGTGTGCATGTGTGGGTGCGCATGTGTGTGTGTGTGTGTGTGTGTGTGTATGAAGTAAATCAACAAAACTCAAAACACAAACAACAACAATAACAAATACACGCCTGGCGAATGAAAAATCCTTCTACACACACTCACACACACCTGCACACGCACACACGCACACCCACACACACACACACACGTACTTAGCGCAATCTCAGTTGCATTTTAATTACTGAATCAAAAATCACAGAAGCGGAAATACTTATGAATTTCTTATGAGCCTGCAAAGAGAAGAAAGCGCCGACGACGTCGACAGCGTCTTTAACATCAACAAGAGGGCAAAACAACTAGCTAATTGAGACCAAAGCGCAGATACCCTACAATTTGTTGAAAAGCCTTCTAAAACGAGCAGCGATATTTTCCACTTGTGCTGCGCCCAAGCACGCTTTGAAGACCCCAAAACGTTTACGAATGCTGCAAAGGAGGAATTGAAAAAATCAATTATTCATGTGAACGCAATCGCTATTTCCTAAATAATCTACGAGCGCGTATGTGGGTGATATCGAGAGAGAAGCCAGCATAAGTTACAAATTCAGAAAACCTTTACGAACTGAAGAATTGCAAAAATATGAAACAATAAGAGAACTGATGCGAGAGAGGCTTGGATTGTAAAAACAAAGGGTAAGTCAAAGCAAGCAGCGTGTCAGGAAGACGTTTGCGAACGAAGAGAGAGAGAGAGACAGATATAGCGAGAAAGTGTAAACAAGGTTTATATTATAATCTAAATATTGAAAGAGTGAATGCAAAATAATACATGATATAGTGGTCGTTCGCAAACTAGTAGACTTGGCTTAAAGATGATTTTAATATGCCACACTTTCAAAATTCTCGAAAAATTTACAAATATAGAGAGAATATAATAAAACAAGGCAAATTGGCTAATATGTAACTTAAAGCTTTGTCCACCAAAAACTTGGCCAGCTTCTACAGACAGTCTTATGAGAAGTAGACTTGGCGAGGAAAAGTCCTCTCCCTCTGAGAACTGCGAACATCAAAGAGTTCATCTGTTCAGAAGTATTCCATTCCTTCTGAGATTCATATCGTCCAACCAAAGCTAGACCTTCATGTCGAGACCTTGTTGAGCTTTCCGGCAAAGCATTTGGCCAATTTGCTGAGATTCTATTGAATTGGTCGTCAACTTGTTAAGCATTTCGTAATGCCCGAACGCACCCTACAAATGAGCAACAGCAAAGAGCCAGCAGCAGCAGCTGCTGCTCAGTTGTAATGCGGCTTCAGTTTTTGCCCCAGTGGGCAGCTCGGGCAGTTCCCCAAAGCCTCAAGCACAACAAGTTGTCGACAACACATTGCAGAGCAGAAATGTGCGGATATGCTGGAATTTCCTTTGATGGTTAAATTTGATTTAATACGAAAATATTGATAGGTTTTGTGACAACTATTCGATTGCACCGGGCTGGAAACAAAAACAACAACAACAATGTTTACAATCGAATACATACACACACACACACACACACACACACACACTCGCACGCACACGTGTGCATGCACACACAAACACACATACACAGACGGCACCACAAGCAGCCAGACAAATTGGTTTAGCACAAGTGTGTATGCTCTTATGTGTGTGAGTGAGTGTGTGTGTGCATGTGTGCATGTGTGTGTGTGTGTGTGTGTGAGAGCGCGTGTGCATGTGTGTGGGCGTTTGAGTGTGTCTAGCTGCATATGGAACGACTTGTCGCATTCAGCACACGAAATAAGTACCGTAAGATCTTTAATTCAAGTGCGGGCCTCCTTCTCTATACCGAATAGGGTATACCGAATACTGGATACGGTGTTCGGGTTCAAGGTTTTGGGCTTTCATACCCTGTTACCCTATAAGCGACAGTGGGTGTCATAAACAAATACTAGAGGTAGAGCTTTATATTCCCACTTATATGATCTCTGTTCCAATAGATTCGATACAGATTCAATACATACATATAAATGCAATGTTTCTGTCAATTCGATCAATTGGTAATCCATGATTTCACCCTCATGAGTGGAAAATCAGTGAAAGCGGTTGTATGAAACTTTTTTGGTCTTCGAACACCTCTTTTGCTTTGTCTTCATCCTTAAAAGTCCACCGTCACGTGCGGTAAATGGGTGGAAAACTATGTAAAGCGAAGCTAGATACATATTTCAGGTTAATACTAAGTTGTCGAAGTTCCTTTAGAGGATATCTTCTTGGCGCGCAATTTTGCGAAGAAAACGTTCGTATTTTGGGCTCTGTGCCATGTTTTGGGTAAGATCCTTGCAGTGGTCCTGTGCGGCTGCTCCCTTTCGTTTTGCGGCTGCACTGCGGTTGCCCAACACTAAAAAATGATATACTACCTGACATTTCATCTGCTGTCTGCTGTCTGCTGTCTCCTGTCTCCCGTCAGCCGCCCGCTGCGAGATGCTTCACACTTTGTGGCCATTCGAGTGGAACTTATTTGGTTTAGTTGCCAGTTGTGCCCGCTTCTCCTGCTCCTCTCCCGCCTCCGCCTACCACTCGTGGCTGCTTCTCCTTGGTCTTAACCGCTGCGACTCTTGGCAGTTTCTTTGCGGCTGCTGTCTAGCTCGATGAGGCGTGCATTGGCCAAAAAGATATGTGGCTGCTTGACAGAGTGCTGCACGTGGAAGTGTCGGCGCAGGTGGCGAAAGGGGTTGTAGCGAAAGAATGGTTCTTTTTTTTTTATTTTTATAATGCAAACTGTTGTCAATTAGCGACCTGCTGCACATGCAACCAGAAAGCGTGCAACGGCGCAGCCCAAACCAAAATTGTCGGGCGACCTTTTAATAGGCTTGCGCATAATCCTCTCATAAGCTGCGTATAAAAATGTTAACCCTCACCGCGCACACACACACACACAGACACAAGCAGACAGACGGTTTGGCAGTGTATAAGTGGATTTTCATTTGAGTACAATTATTTTGGGATTTTTTTTTAATTTTTAATTTTATGCATACCCTTGACTGAATAAATATAAGCAATTTGTTAAGAAATTTGTAACCAACTGACAGGAGCAGCCTTTCGAAATAGTTAATCTGTTTAATATGTATGACTAAATAAACTGGCTTATTGGCGGATTTCATATTTCTGTTTGGACAAGAATCTATGTATATAGCGGGCTTAAGAGCTCTTTAACCATATTCCCAGTTATTATCAAACTAAAAGAAACAAAATAACTAAAAGCCCAATGAATCATTTTTCCTGACAGTGTTGATAAGGCACGTTTAAGCGTTGCTCAGTGCAGTGCTGGTTAACAAAAACGAGTTGTTTAACCTTTTTTCATAGATTGATGAAGGTGGAAATTGAATTAAAGTTAACTTTTTACCATTTATTTAAATGCAAAGAACTATTTTTTAATTGTATCAAAAGCAAACAATTTATTTATATATTATTGCGCGAGGGCATTTTATGCTTAACATCACGAAAATTTTGATTTCTATACTATATTATATACGATATTAAACACTTATTTCTGGCCGGACTTCGGCTTGGGCCAGCTTACATATTAAAAATATGTAAAAATGATATGCCCATTATAATATTCGTATAATGAGTACACTTTAAGTATGACATTAGTGGAACACCGTAGAAGGGTATTCAATATTCGGCTACGCAAAATGAATTGTTCTGGTTTTTTGGTTATTTTTTTAAAAAAATTTTTATGACTGGACTCTGGTTTGTGGGTAGCCGGTGGCAAAGAAAATTCGGCTACTTTTTGACTGGTGGTAATTTGTCTGTTTCCCGTTGGAGTGCCGCTCCCTTTGCAGCCGTCCAAACAAGCCCCGCCCACGCCCCTGTAATGTGTACATATATTTGTGCTTAACAATTATTTATTTATGAGGTAAACATCATTCAGTTGCAGCAGCAGCAGCAGCGGCAGCAACAGTGAGGCAGAGGCAGCGGCAGCGGCAGCGGCAGCTTTATGAATACATAAATGCGCCGTCCATGCCACATGCCACATGCCACATGATAGCCGTTAGATTGGCTGGACGGTTGGCTGGCCAAATGACCGTTGCAAATTTGATTGCATTTACATATGCAGATGCAGATACATTTACTGATGCACACAGATGCGCAGCAGCTTTCTGAGGAGGGGGGCGTACGGACGGCCGGGCGGGGCGTGGCAGCTAGTCACAGTCCCAACATGCAGGTTGAGCTGTCCGGCCGGGGCTTTGCGTTTGTAATTGCAACAAAGCCATCATGATTTTTGCTTACATTTCGGCTTAACATCGAAAATGAGTTGCATCCGAAATGTGGCTCAATTGTTGTTTAAGTACTCAACAAATAAACCCTTAACCCGACTCGCTCCAGTCGCACTCTCCATACATATACATATATATACATATATATGTATGCATATATGTACGCATGTTTATATGTGGTGCACTTCATATCTGAATGATATTTGCTCGTTTACATTCAGCCAAAGTCATTAACTTAATTTAATTTAAATTAACCAACTAAACAAACGGGTTTACATTATGATTGTGCCTATTTCTAATTTAGCCTCTAGACTAAATGTTTCCAATTATATTTGATGTGAAGAACTTTCTTCAATGGTAAACATTAAATTGCAGGCATCGAACAGGTTCGCATCAGAACTGGTTCACAATTTTGCTGGCAACTAAACTGAATTTATTCCAAGTTCTCGGAAATCTGTTATAGTAATAAGGAGCGGATAAAGCTACAACTACATTAAACTGGAATGAACTCTTACGCCAGCTGCCAGCCAAATTATGAATGGAAGCTTATAATCTCTAAGGACTTAAGCCGGATAAGCTTTGATTTTGTATGCTCTAGTGGAATGAAGTGCTCAGGTAAGCGGTTCTTTAGCTTCGTGGTGAAGCATTTTTAATACTTTTGAATTTATATTTCAGCACTCAGAAGCTACTCAACGTCAAAAAGAAGAAAAGCTGAAGTGCTCTAAAAATCAAGATAGCCATACGAAGAGACTAAAAGCCAGTCAGTCGGCCATATCTACTCAGCTGTGCACACTGATCAGGTATTTATATACATATATTGTACTCGTCTGCTCCAAAGCGTTATACATTTTGTGGCTAATTGTAATTCATTCCTTTAATCCTAATTCAGTTTAATAACATCCTCATTCGTATTTAAAACTTTTCCTTGCTATTTATGGCAGAGCTTTAACAGCTAAACTCACACTTCCGTTTGCAGCACTGTTTGAAAATGGGGCATTGCCTAACACTAACAAGAGGCTCTGAGAGCAAACACGTTCACAATGCATGAATGCGGAAATGTGGAGCACTTCTGTTGCTTCTCTCATTCGGACAAATCTCAATTAAAACATGTTTGAGAAATCAACTAAGTTGTGAAGGCAGGCTTTCGGAAATATTTGTAAACCACTTCAATTTCAATATTTAACTTAAGGTCTATTTAAGGCAGAACAATTTCTACGTCGGGTTTTTATTTTTGTGGCAAAGTTTCCACTTCGGGAGCTATTAATTGAATATAGCAAAATGAATCAATGCAAGTGGATACATTTTCACTGATTACGATTCGCACCCAAACAAGATAAAGAAGAAGAAATATCATCCCAATAACTGTATTTATCCTTGGAGCAGGAAACGGCGCAAGCAGCCAGCGAAATAGGTGCTCAAATATTTATGCCAATTTTGGTTGGCTTTGTGCTGAGTCGGAGAAAATACAATGACTACAAAATGAAACTATTTGCGGCAACGCCACCGATATACAATAACCGAAGCGGCTCCACTGAATAAAACATGGGTGTAGCACGTTGAGGGGCTGCGAGGGAGGGGGGTGGGGGGTGTGTGGGAATTGTTCAGCCCTAACGGGGGTAAAAATAAAACTGAGACGATGCCTTTTGTTACGTTTGTCACAAGAGATGAGCGCGTGAAGCGATGGAATGCGCGAGTTGGGAGATAATATAATAAATATTTCAATTTCAATTGTATTTAGTAGTATCATAATTAATACATCTTTACCGATTTTCTGATAAAAGATTCTTTACAAACAGCTTCAAATGCATATTCAAGGATCTATCTGGAATTTTATTTCAAGTAAATCCACCCGCAAGGCCGGAAAATGGGTGAGAACGCTAAAAGTTTTAATTAAACGAAAAGCTTGCTCAAAATTGCGTAGTAACTATATAATAATAACTCCATAACTTCGACATTTTGTTAAGAAATATGAGTTTTCAAAGAAATCAAATGCGACACGCGACCATCTCTATTTCCGATTGCTGCTTCTGCTCCTGCTTGCTCCTCGTTGCTGTCTCCTGGCGGTTGTTCAGCCCCGCTTGGATAATCATCTGGCCAGCCAACAATGAATTTCTGAATTTAGGCGATACCTTTTCGGTGCTGGCGCTTTATTAAATCTGTCCCGTTGGAATGTTATTGCGCAAGCCGATATGGATATGGATATGGATTGGGATATGAATATGGACATGGATATGTATATAGTGCGCAATTACACATAACACACTCTACTGCACTCTCAGTGTGTGTGTGTGTGTGTGAGTGCGTGTGTGTGTGGCACATCAAATATTTATAAACGTGCTCAGAAAGCCGTCGCAAGCAATCGCTTCATATTCAATATTCAGTTGTACCACGGCAAGTGCAGCAAATTGCCAATCGACATCATTCGATATTCGTGAGGACCGCACCAACCCACCCACCCACACATACACGCCCTCGATCCACACAGACCCCACCTACACCAACACCCACACCCACAGCAACACGTCAATAAGACCAAGTCAACACGAGAACAGCTCTAAGGAATACTTTTTTACATTTCTGACCATATTTCTCAGTTTTTTAATAAAGAATTTATACTCAGAAGCAAAAAAAATTGGCGGCTTGCACATATGTATACGTTTTGGTTTACTATTTAACAAACCAAATTTCTGCATTGTGTCTGAAGTACTTTAAAATCCATCACACTGAACCACTTATGTACCAGTTTGGTACCGTTTTGAACTAGTTTCAAATTGATCAAAGCACTAAACTTCATTGCTTTTGTCGAATATGAGCAAGTGTGGCAACGCCCAACAAAGAATAAAGTTGAATAACAGGGCGGATGGAGATTGCAAGCCGTTTGTTGTTTGCCAACACTGTTCGAAGGCTGCCAGATGTGAAAGGTCTGGCAAAGGTGGCAACAATACAGTTCTAGCTGCTTGTCAAATATTTAAAAGGCAGATAAAGTGCTTGTTTAACTTTAAAGTGTAGTTAAAGGCGGGCTGTTAAACTAGAGTGAATGCTTGAATAAACAACATAAAGTTTGACAACATGTCAAAGTGCTTGTTAAATTTGACAGGTACATGCGAAAATGGGGCCTATTTGCTTGTGTTGGGCTCGTTGTGTAAATTGCTATTGAGAGCCATGGAAAAAGATGCGTTGCCGCAGTTGTCGACCGACCAATAAAATGCAATGTTGATATAAAAACAAATTCACGCGGGTGCGACAAACCAAACGACAAGGACATTAAGCACACACGCACACACGCACACATGCACACATACACACACCTTCACATGTGTACAAGTGTGTGTGGAAAAGGGCAACTTTTGCAATGATTTCAACATTAGATTTTATTTGCACTTTCGTTGACATTTGCGCAGCCCAAAATACACGCAACACGCCCCGCGCGGACACCAGGACACATTATTACAGGATTGTGTGAGTGTGTGTGTGTGTGTGTAGGGCGGGAGGTGGGTTTTTAAAGCGACTACAAAATCTCCAAAGCACACTTGACTTAAATGTGTAGAATATGCACAGGTAGACAAGGACTATTAGGAGGAGCAACTGACTGTGGCTGGGGCTGTGGATAAGGACGAGCTCGTTGCTTTGGTCGCCGGTTGCAGGCTGAGACTGAGACTGAGACTGAGGCTGTGGCTGGCTAAGACTTCGAGCCAGTGAAGCGCAAAGCGTCGAGAGCTGTTGCCATTACCACAGGGCTAACAGGCGGTTGGGGGTGTGTGCCAAGGGCAGCACAACCACATATGACACTTGTTAATCCAACAACAACAAATCGTGGCAGCCGGCGGGGCAGAAACGGGTGGAAACGTCGATGACGAGCAGAACATGAAGCCATGCTGCTTGGCATGAAGTAAGGGACATAAAGTCTACGCTAGTTGAAGACAATTCCTGTCAGGATTCTGCCACGCAAGAGGCGAACGTGATAGAGAGTGCGAGAGAATGGGAGAGTGAGACTGAGAGTGAGAGAGAGGGCTAGAGATAGATTGAGAGCGGGAGCTACACACGCATACCAATAAAAAGAAACGAAACGATAGCACATTTGGAATCCTCATTGCAACGAAAGTGATTTTAATAATAAATGAATTTTTTGTCCTCCTTTCTTTCTTTTTTTTTTTTTAGTACAACAAGTTCACCAAAAGCTGAGCCTTAGTGGGAACTGGGAGCTGGGAGCTGGGAGCAGAGGCTACATGGTAACGCTTGTTGTGCCGTGCATAGTTTTTGGGGGCATCCACAAAGGACACTTCTTGGTGCTCAGCCCCGGCGCTTGTTCGTTTTAGTGCCCTTGTGTGGGGGCCAGCCAGAGCAAAAATTCCACTACTCTCAGAGGGCAGCATCGGCAGGAACAAACACAAATAGGAAAACATAAAAACAGCCCAATGTAACTCAAGTAGAATTTCTTAAAAATGTCAGCAAATGGTTGCTATCAAAATATTGAAATCCCTTTTATATAGCCTAATTTGATGAGAGCACAACTTGTTCATATATTCTTGTTCTATATTTGGCATTTGTTTCATGTTTCTCCTCTGCCTGTTGTCAGTCTGTTAACTCTTTATAAATTAACTTATAATCATGCAAATATTTCATAACCCAATCTTCAGATTGATCCAAAATATTTTCAGCATAACGAATGTTTTATTTCAAGTATGCGTATGCGTATTCGCAAATTCCTTTTG
Source organism: Drosophila borealis (assembly GCA_035045885.1). NCBI lineage: Eukaryota > Metazoa > Arthropoda > Insecta > Diptera > Drosophilidae > Drosophila > Drosophila borealis. Next base: position 65,665 of record JAWNOR010000145.1, on the reverse strand, counting down.
ATTGAAGCTGAAAGTATGGAGAGTAGAATTTTTATTAATATATATACCGTCTCCATATCCACTGCTATTTCCACCAAAGCTATTTTTGATGCATCGTTTTTTATTTGCACACTAATTATCTATAATAATTTAAAACTTCTTGTTCGCAGCCGGCGTATATTGTTATTTATTTGGCTACCCCAGGCCGGGCCACAATTTATCATGGCGCGGCTTATCAAATATCTCAGCTTGGCGCATATTTCAAAAACTAATTGACGCTACGCATCCAAACAGTTGGCAATTATTCTGCTAGAGAAAACTAATCTCAGAGTTTCGTAATGAATTTGCGGCATTCTCGTGTTGTACGCCGCGATATGCTTAAAAATTAATAGCTTACCTCAAAGAGCGCAGCCAAAATTCATAATTATACTCTCGTACAAGTGCATGCTTTGGGTTGGACAGCAACCGGCTGACTGGGCGAAGGGCAGAGACAGGGGCTGCCAAGAGTATAGTATACGGCCATAGGCTCAGGTTTAGGGTTCGTTTCGGAGCAGGGCGATGGGGTCTTGTGCTCGCCGTTCGCTGCTCGCTGCTCAGGCTGCGGCCATAACTCATAAACATAAATTTAAATTAGAAAACAAGTGAAAGCATAAAATTTCGTTAATTTTCACAACTAGATATGCGTAAAAGTAAGCTCAACCCGGAGAATAAGCAAATCTAATCTTACGGAGATTAATCATAGGATTAATCTTAACTCTAAAATCACATAAAAGCTTTTATTCGTTATAGGATCATCATAGGATTAATCATGCTGACAAGAAAAAGATTAAAAAACACACATATCAACATTTGATCAGAGCAACAATTCAAAAGCTCTAAAAGCACATGCAAGCTTTTGTGTGTGTTATCAACTCTAATCCAGAGAAAAATCAGAGCTTGGTTCATGGCGCACAAGGATTAAAGGATTAACTTTACCACTCAATCACTGGAGCAATCCAAAAGCTCTAAAAGCATTCCTTAAAGTTGCTAGCATGCGAAATACAATGATTCTAAAGCTCAGAAGTTCAGCAAGTGCGAACAATTACAAAAGAAGCATGCACTTTTTGGTTAGAAAATGGAAATATGTAATACAAAAGCTTTTGAAAAAAAGCTTTTAGTAATGTGAAAAGTTCTTTTGCTGGGATTTTATTGCATTACAGTTTAATTGAGCGATTTAATCCAAGAAGGCGAAAGCTTTCAAACACACATTAATTGGTTGAGTCTGATTAATGAATTGTGTCAAAAACTGTTGTCTTTTGTGGCACAGGTTACTCTAATGTTCGAAGAGCAGATTCAAACACGAAGTACATAAATCTACCTGTTAAGTCAATTGAATTTCTTTGCATGTAATTTAGTCAGATGATCTAACGATCGTTTTTTATATTAGGAAATCCATTCGATTTCCCGTTAAGGCATTACAAATCAAGTGAAAGGACAACTCCTCAGCTTAACCAAAAGCTATCCAATAGCGCTTGACACATTTCAAATAGCTAGTCTAATGAGTATACAGATTATTTCGATACTAACGCAACGGAGCTGCCATTGGCTGAATATAAGAGTGCGATTGAGCCTTTGATATGAACGAGTCAATAAATAAACGTTGCGATGAATAAATTCTGCAGCCACAATCAAAAATAAACAAGGGCACACAAGTTGGTGATACTCGCTCTGATGGCGGAACTAAACCTCAAATATCAATGCTAGCTGTGATAATAAAGGCCAACCGCAGAGCTAAGCGTCTGATAAAAGCGTCTGATAATAGCTCATTCAGCACAATAAAATGGAACCAACATAAACAAAAATGCGACCACAATCGATGGACTCTCTCCTCTGCAGCCGTGCAGCTGCCAGGGACTGCGGCCTTGCCTTTGATGTGGCTGCCCAACAACAACAAACAACCGGCTGGGATTCTCAAACTGGGCAACTTTACTTCTGTGTTTTTTTTTTTTGTTGTTGATTTTTTTTGCGGAGGCGCGGAGGCGGGTGCAGCGGGTGGTGGGCAGGTCTCTTCTTATTATAAGCCACATTAATGCACAGACATGCGCCTGCAAAAAGGTTCAGAAACTCTAAAAAACTCCGAGAGCAAAAGTAAAAGACGAAACGGCATAGATGATGGGACCAAAAGAAGATCCAGCTGAAGTTCTGGCTGCGTTTCGTGTACGTTTATATATTCCGATGGGGAATGTGGGGAGGGGAAGGGGGAGGTAGACCACTTGGGCGGTCAACAGTTTTAATTAAAACAAAACAAGGCTAGATGAGCTAATAGTTGCATAACGACACTTGAATATGCTTACGAAAAGTTGCGCATCCTCTTGTCAAACGAACCGTGTCAAAATTGTGCGCCAGGTGGCAACGCCAAGTCGGCAAGTTGGCTAGTTAAGTTGGCAGCGCAGCTCGATTATTTGTTCGATAAATCGAATCGATAATAAAATACTTGATCAGGCTTTCAAGTAAAAATGCTTGACCGTTTGTACAAGACTTTTGCACGCACAATTAAAGGAAAATATTAAAATATAAGTATATGAATATCTATTAAAAATATTTTATAGGCTATGAGCATAGGAGATGTTTGTCGAAGTGTGGCCATAGTATTAAAAAACCATTTTCATCATTTGGCAATGTGATTTATAATTAAATGAAGGGAATGCTTCTTATAAAAATAAAACAGGACAGAGTAAGGACCTGGCCAGGTTAGGGTAAAGAATAGACAAGGCCGCAAGTTAGAGCGAGTGCGCCTATAAATAAATAATGCACGGATGTGTGCGGAAAGGAGGAAAGAGAGCAGCACGAATGCTCATAAACGAAATGAAGTGCAGTCCGGAATGAAGATGCGGCGCTGGTCATAAAGTCCGCTAAGAAATGGAGACGTTTCCAGGACCTCCAGGACCTCCAGGACCAACAAAATGTGCGGAAAATGTGACGGTCAACAAATTATCAAAAATACCAAAAAAAAAAAAAAAAATACTTAAAGGAAAGGGACAAAAGAAAAACAAATGCGGATGTTAGGGCAAAAGTAAAACGCGAAACAAGTGCTAGAAAAAAAGAAATGAAATAAAGAAATGGGAGCCCTACGAATGAACAGCTGTGAACTTCAACGCCCGACGCGGAGGTCAGACGTTTAGCTAAAGAGCCAAAGCCAAAAGAAACAACAAACAAACAAACAGCAGAAGTAAAAGAAGCAGCAAGGCAACAGCAATAACAACAACCACAACAATGCGCAACGGAAGCGTACACAAAAAACTGGCCTACAAAATGGCCAAAATGAAAAACGCGGCAACAACCAAAATACAAACAGGAGCGAGAGGCTATATGCTACAGACCGAAAATTAAATACCCTCGGCTTATCGAACCGATTCTTCCTATGCGAGCTATATATACATATATATATATATATATATATGATAAAGTAGGCCAATTTGGTAATTTGAAGCTGGTAATTGAGCTGAGTTTGGTTAAGATATACTTATTATAGAAAAACTTATTCCTGGACTGATTCTTCGTGCTGGTGGATATATACTGCTCAAGAACAACTTGTTCATACAATACATAACTTTCGCCGATTAAGATATATAGGGTCCCGATTCGGATATTCTGACATATTTACTGGCTGCAGCAGAAAGGCATATCTATTGAAAGTCTCATAAGAATCGGGTTAAGACTGAGAGACTAGCTTTAATACATATGTATATGCATATGGGCATGGCTATATCGACTCAGCTGTTGTTTTGCTGATCAGGAATACATATACTTTCAAAACTCGCAGATGTGTTCTTCTATGCGTTACACATTTCGTGACAAAATTATAAAACCCTCTGGAAGAGCATAAATATGGCCGAATGACCGGCAAACTGTTGTCATTGTCTCGTTTACCGACGAAATTTATATTATTGACCGTCCTTCATAAAGCATCTCTGCCCTGGCCCCCGGTTAACCCACTTCCAAATTGACATCAGGAAGCTTTCAACTAAGCAGCTCGAACCACTCAATGACAGTAAGACCAGAGCTGACCAGCTGGTTTCCGGTAGATCCTAGCATCTAAATAATGCGGCTAAGCACTGGAGAGAATGTGTAATAATATACAAAGTTTATGCCAGCCTAAGCAAAGCTGAATGAACCGTTGAGGCGTAGCCAGATCGCTGCTCGATAAATAAAGCTTGCATAATGAAGGCATAAGCATGTGCTTGAGGTACACACAATACTTTAAAGCGTTGCCAGATCATTGCTTGAATCCACGTTTCTTGTTAAGGAATCGTAATGAAAATCTGTTACAGTCTAGGCAAACAAATATGCATAGTTTGTGTTGGAGGTGTTGAAAATACTTTAGAGCGTTGCCAGATGCCAGAGTGTTACCAGATCGTTGCTTGAGAAATAACTGATGTCTTAAAGATGTAACAAGGTAAGTGTAAGCTTAAGAAACCAATTGAATCCAGAGTTGCTTGATATTTAACATATGATTGGCACAAGATTAATTCTATTCACTATTCCAGATGCCAGCTCAAGCGCTTGACAATAAAGATGCGTTTCATACTTCTAGCGTTGCCAGATCGTTGATTGATGAAAGCTTTTAAGTAGTAGACTTTTTAGTGATTAATTTCCAAGAGTGTTACCAGGTCGTTGCTTGAGAAGTAACGGAGCTGTAAAAGGTGAAGAACAAGTAAGTTTAAGCTTAAGAAACCAATTGAATCCAAAGTATTGCCAGACCTGCGATAGATGATAACCAAAATACTAATTTGCCAAAATACTGTTGCCTCTTCCAGATGCCAGAAAAAGTGCGCGAAGTACTGCTGCGTTAATCCTGCTTATAGCGTTGCCAGATCGTTGATGGAAGCCTTTGAAAACTTAAATTTAACATTGATTAAACTCTAAAGTGTTACCAGGTCGTTGCTTGAGAAATTATGGAGTTGTAAAAGGTGGAGAACAAGTAAGTTTAAGCTTAAGAAATCAAGTATACTCAAAGTATTGCCAGATCTGCGATAGATGACAACCATAAGACCTATTTTATTGCCCCTTTCAGATGCCAGAAAAAGTTAACGAAGTACAGCTGCATTAATACTGCTTATAGCGTTGCCAGATCGTTGATGGAAGCCTTTGAAAACTTAAATCTAACATTGATTAAACTCTAAAGTGTTACCAGGCCGTTGCTTGAGAAATTATGGAGTTGTAAAAGGTGGAGAACAAGTAAGTTTAAGCTTAAGAAATCAAGTATATTCAAAGTATTGCCAGATCTGCGATAGATGACAACCATAAGACTTATTTTATTGCCCCTTTCAGATGCCAGAAAAAGTGCACGAAGGACAGCTGCATTAATACTGCTTATAGCGTTGCCAGATTGTTGATGATATCCTTTGAAAACGTCAATTTTACAGTGATTAAACTCCAAAGTGTAACCAGGTCGTTGCTTGAGGAATAACGGAGCTTAAAGGATGAGGAACAAGTAAGTTAAGGCTTGAGTAACCAATTGAATCTGAATTATTGTTAGATCTCTAATAGATGATTGCCATAAGATTATTTTATTCTCTATTCCAGATGCCAGAAAAAGTGAACGAAGTACAGCTGCGTTAATACTGCTTCAAGCGTTGCCAGATCGTTTACGATACTCTTTGAAAACGTAAATTTAACAGTGATTAAATTTCCAAAGTGTTACCAGGTCGTTGCTTGAGGAATAACGGAGCTTAAAGGATGTATAACAAGTAAGTTAAGGCTTGAGTAACCAATTGAATCTGAATTATTGTTAGATCTCTGATAGATGATTGCCATAAGATTAACTTCCAGAAGCTGCGTCAATCCTGCCTTAAGCGTTGCCAGATCTTTCTTTGGTGGAGTATTAACAAGCTCCTAAGAACCTTATAAGAGCTCACTAATTCCAACTTAATACGATCAATGGCCACTGATTGATGAACTCAATTGGCCAGTTAAGGGATGCCACCGGATGGCCAGGAGGTCAGACAATGCCGGCAAAAATTAAGTTGTTACTTTAGCTACGAGGGGCTCTTCAACTTCCTTTGGATTTTTTTCTTACTATGCATATATACATATACCTACTTATACGAACGTTTTTACTAACATATTTTTTTGCTCGCGTCCAAGGAACGGGCGAGCAATTGGGCTGTGTCTGTGGGCTGGAAAGGATTGGCTTGGCCCGACTCGGGCTGAGGCTGGGGCTGGGGCTGGGTCTGGGTCTGTGCGGTCTGTCCCAGTCTTTTTGCCCTTGCCTATGAAACCTTTTGCCTTTCATTTTGGTCAACTTGCACTTGGCGTCGTCGCTCTCATTCAGCCTCTACCACCCCCTGTCCCCCAACCTCGTCTATTTTTTGTGTGTGTATTTTTTGTTTCTTTCTTTTTGTTGCTCCTTTTTGTGGCTAAATACAAAGGCGGCTGGTTTTTGTGCCTGTTCCTTGTTATTGTCGACATTGTTGCTGTTGCTCTTGTTGTTGTTGCTCTAGTCCGCAAGTAGCAAAAGTCTGGGTCTGGTTACTCGGTCCGGGGTCCGGGGTGGGGCTTTGGCCTGGGCTATGGGTCGGGGCTTTTTGTGTGCCGGCCCGGTTGTTAGTTGCATGAATATGAAGTGGTCTTATAATCCACACCAAACAACAAAATGACCCAAGTGCGAAATTAAAAGGCGAAAATGTGCTGAGCGGGGGAGCTGCCACAGCGTCTGTGACTTGCGAAGGGCTGCCGAGGGCTGTGTGCAAAGGGGGGGAAGGGGACTACGCGACGTGCTGACTGCAAATGGACGAAACGCTCGTTTTGTTGCTGCCATTCTCTAAAGACGGACAACGAGTATGTGACACAAAAAGCGGGCAGTTAGTCTTTAGACTGAACAGTGCAGCCTCCCTTCGCATCCCCCCCCCCTCACCCTGCTACACCCATGTGCATAGTAGCCCCTTAACACTTCCATCTTCGGTCAATTGAGATTGAAATTCAGCAAATGCCTTCAATCCCGGCCAATCAAAGGGCATCAACTGAAAATCCTTACCTGACCCATTAGCTCTATTCCAACTGATCGCACACTTATATCCACTTCCTAAAGCTCTTAAGCTGCCAACTGTTATGTTAGACATTTAACAGTAGTACAGAACTTTGCTAAATGTTATTAATACGCGCTCTCAGAGCGCTGGCGCAGTGTGTTAGAGAGACAGAGAGCAACAGTGACTGTTAAAGTGCTCTCTTTGCTATACTTATAGCGGATTTTGAAACTTGACTAAATGTTATATGCTACCCGAATTGAAAGTAATGTTGATATTGTTTAGCTACTGAGTGGCTTTTAATTCTATTGGACCTGTTTCACTCACAAAACTCTTCAGCTGATTTATTTTTGTCTTATAAATTGCAGCTCATGCGCAGCCAAGTCTTCATAGTCTACCATAATCCACATTGTAAAACCCAAACTCTTATATTCGTAGCTGGTTTTGTTAACTAAAATTCGGAGTGTACAAAGTTGTAAATTAAATTTCTACTGGCAGCTACTTGCATAGATAGTTGATAGGAAGTTGCTCATACGGATTTATGTGGAGGCTGATAATTGCCAAATTCAAAATGTTTTTCTTACTCAGAAACGTATGTATTGCTTTTGAAACAGGGGATATATCTAAGCATAATAAAAATTTCCAAAGATAAAAGCTTGAATTTATATATATTTACTAGCAGGCCATGCCCGTGGCACGTATCAAATAAATGCTCTCAAAGATCTTTGAAAATGATTTTGAAACCGATCAGACGGTAAACAAAAAACTTTCCCACAAACGTTTTTCGCGATTTTTCCACACATGCGGGTGGAATTTCCCGAAGCCCCGTCTTAACGTGCACCTTCATCACATAAGGTAACTACAGTGAAAATTTCAACTTCCCAGCTCTTACGGTTTGGGCTGTGCGTTGATCACCAATCAGTCAGTCACTCAGTCAGGACAAACAGTTTTATATATAGAGGTAATGAATACGTGTTTCAGCGATTTGGGAAATTCCACTCGCAACAGTGGAAAATTGGCGGAAAACGTTTGTATGAAAGTTTTTTTACCGTCCGTTCAATTTCAAAATCATTTTCAAAGCTTTTTGAAAACATTGATTTTATAACATACATGCCACGGGCAAGGCCGGGTTATACCCGCTAGTCATATAATAAAACAGCTATTAACAATTTTTTTTAAATTAGTCGCAGTGTGTTTATATCGTATGTTTTATATATAATTTAATTTTCGTTTTCAGAATATTATATTTTAATATTTTATTTATTAAACGGCCTGCAAGGTCGCTGTTGCGTTTTGCGCAATTTGTGTGATTTAAATACACGAATTTCTGAAAAGAGGATTGTATAGAGACTATAAAGACTTACAAATCTTAATCTTACAGTCAGAATTATAGAAAGTTATCTGTATTTTAAATTAAGCTAAGTCGATATATTTTGTTCTTTCATTTTAGGAAAAATTAAAATTTCTGTATTAATTTAAGGTTTTTTCTCTTCTGATTGATTCAATTGAATGTAAAGTTTCAATATTGAACAGCATTTAGTTCACTTTGGCTACTTTGCAACACAGTCGAACGCTTCACTGCTAACGCATTTTGAACGCATTCACAACCAACAGTTCAATAAGCTTTTCGTTGTCAGGACTGTAAATTAACATGCTGTTAAATAACAGCACATGGAAACTTCGCTGGACATTTTCGCAGACCCGAAAAGATTTTGGGACAGCAAAATAGATTGCAACGAAAAAAGCTTTAAAAGATTCTCGCAAATCGCGAGGGATATTTCTTTAAGGGAATTTCCTCAAATTTCGTTTGTGGGATATATTGGAAAGTAATGGGAACTTTTTGTACCCAACTAAATGTTTGTCGCCAGCTGCAACACGTTCCGTATTACGGCTTACGCAAATTGCGTATACGACAGCGTGCCACAGCGCTGGTAGCTGGGCTGGAGAAGACTGGGAGGGGTGGTGTCCGCTTCAATTGCAGTTAAGGCCAACGGCTATCATGCACACATTACAGACAAAGGAAAACGAGGACAACGAGTCTCCATTGTGTACAATAAATTTCCAATTATGATCGGTGGACTGTTTGCGGTTGCAAATGCAGAGCAGACCCCAATCCCAATCCTGCCCCCGTTATCCCCAATATCCGTAGTAATTTATACGCTCAACAAATTGGATTAATTATGAAACCATGAAAATTGGGTTAATACCTTTTGGTTAAATAATTGCCAAGCATTTGCTGGCCATTGAACTCGAACTGATGCAGCTCCATGTGGAGCGGCCTTGCTTTTCGCACTTTTACGCGAACATCTCGTAATTCGGCCTGAGCTGCCCATTTGGCTGCATCCGGTGGCACGCGTGGCACGTGCTGTTGCAATTACAATGCGTTAATAAAAACAAATGAGTTTCACGCGGCGATCAGCTGCCATTTAATGCAATTATTTAAATACAATTTACAATTTGGCTCATTTAAATGAATGCGCCAGGTCAGCAGTAGCTGCCAAATAGCCCACAAAACCACCTGCCACCCATCCACCCATCCACCCACCCGGCAGGCCACTTAACTAGTTAAAAGCTTGCCAGGCTCGCCATGATTCCAACTGGCCATCGTTTAACACGTGTCGCTCTGTGCTTAACTCGTGTTTACTTATGTTTTGATTTTCATAAGTGTAATTAATATTGTGCACGATAGCAGAAAACTGCGCCACAAGCACTTAATGGGGCGGTATTGAGGGCTGGCACATAAAATCGTTCGATGCAGCAGCTTTTAGTATATCTCACAACTCAATCTCTGCCCACAGCTCGAGAATTTTACAACAAATCCCTGAACGAACAGAAATTAGATCTGTGTAGGTCTTATTAGAACTCACATGCCAAGTAAGCTAGCTCTGTCTCCTACAGAACAGACAGCTGACTAAGTATTTAACGCATGTATAGCATACGTACTAGTCTATAATAATTTTACCTAAAAAAATGCACTATTAACTTCCTTTTATATTAATGACAAATAGAAGCGGGAAAGGAACCTTTATTATCCCTTGCTTATAAATTTAAAATAAAATTCCCCCTATAAGTTATCTAAAAAGAACTACAGCGAATGCACAGTTAAAAATCCTTTACAATATGCAAAAAAAGCTTTGCTGGCGCCATCTACTGTTTAGAAATGTTGTCGCTAGCTTTGACAGAATTTCGAATTGAGAGCTTGCGACTTAACAGTACAGGAGCTTGGAGCTTATGCAGGAGCTGTATTTCAATACAGCTTCTTCTTCCACAGAGAAAATGGGAATATTCAAAAGGTGAATGCTTGAAAACAAGAGCTGTCATAAATTAATATTGTTCGGGAAGGAAACTTTACCTTTAAATTCTACTTGTTAAGAGAACATCTACCAATTACCTGAACCTTTAAATGCAGAATTTCAGACAACCTTATGAGGTTGGTTTCTAAAATATATTTCATTTAAAATACATTTATTGACCTAATATGTGCTTTTATGCATATATTGTTAATTTGTTATCACGAAAAAGTAGAGGGAAGACGAGAAATGAGCAGAAGTTAAGTATTAAACTGCCAACTTAATTTGTAAAAATAATAATAGTAAGCCGGGCTCATGCTTAAGCTAAACTTGTTACTAGAATTCATGAGAATCGCAGAGTAGAGCGCTGTCAAGCAACAAGCGCAGCGAAAACACACACACAGAGAGCTTTGTATAAAAAAATGTTGAGCTGAAGACAAAATATAATCTTTTTCCTGAAATTTCTTACAATGAAATTTACATAGTTGGGATTTTCCCAAGCCACGTCCCAAGGCATCCAAGCTATTTTTGTGTATTTCACCAAATTTTAATAATTATTATGGGCCAAGCATTTTTAGCTTATTTCCATAAAAAAGCTGCCAAATGTATGCAATATGATGCAAGGGCTTGTTCAAAATTTGAGGACATTTTATTATCATAGTAGCAAGAAAGCTCAGACATTCCTTTAACACTCTTATACCCTTGCAAAGGGTCTTATAATTTTGTCAGGAAATGTTTAAGGCCTACGAGAAGATTTCTCTGACTCTGTTAAGTATATAGATTCTTGATCAGCATCAACAGCTGATTCGATTGAGCCATTTCTCTGAGTATTAAATTAATTTACATAAAACTTTGAATAGGTTCGTCTCTTTGTTGCAGGCAGTAAATATGTTGGAATATTCGGATCGGGCCACTATATACCTGGGAATAGTTATTTGACAATTAAGTTTTGGTATAAAAGGCAATCTTGGCATTTACGAGCTCTACCAAGTTTCTTACACATAAGCAAAATCTAGAGAATAATTATTTAGTTGGCAATTCTTCTGTTTTATGACAAAGCTGAATAATATAAAAAAGGTTTATGTCTGTAAAAGTCTTTAATCTTCGGCCTGCCGAAGCCATACTTCCTTGTTTGCATTTGAAATCGTGACATGCAAAATATTTAGTCAATAAAAGTAGACAAATAATCAGAGCAGCAACAAGTAAATGGATTTTATGACTTTTGTCGCTTACAGACTAACTTCTCGCCCCTCACCCCTGACACCGACCCCAACACCAACCCCAACCCCAACCCTAACTCCTTCGGACACATTCGCAATCCTTATTCAGCGAACGCTGTCAACCCAATTATTTAATTATTAGTTATTTATGAAGCAGTCGCGGTTATTCGTGCAAGCTGCCCCACTGGCCACAAGTCACAAGTCATAAGTCCCAAGGCAGACACCGCCTCCACCCTCTGCTCCTGCAGCTCTCCCCCGCCACCCCCGCCTCCCCCGCCTACGCCTGCGCGGGTGGCTGCCCGTCTAATTGCACCGCATGACTCGCTTGTCAGTGGACACTATTTTGGATTTTGCCCATTGTGCAGCTAATCAACTGGCCAACTGACTGCAAATATCATATTGCTTGGCAACCTATTAGGGGCAAGGATAGTTGGGCGGGTGTGTTTGTGTGTGTGTTCGTGTGTGTGTGCGTGATAAGGGGGGAGAGCTGAAAGTCCAGTAGTTGGGGCACTTATTTAACGTTCAATAAATGTTTTTTGTATCGTTGAAGCAACGCAATGCATAATTTTCGATGATTGTGTTTTAATTAATGCAGCAAGCAGCAAAAACTACAAATAAAACAATCATTGTTGAGGTCGCTCGACTAGCAGTTACCCTGTACACAGATTTCAACTCTGCTTTAACGAACTCTCAATCGAATATTGTGCTAACTCATCAATGCAAAAGAATACAGAGGCTAGTTTTAAATGCAACTCCTTTTCAATATAGGGCTCTATATTCAAGCATTGAATTGCAATTATTTTGTCTTTTATTATATTCACAGGGCCCATCCCAAATTTGTTATCTCCCTATTGAATCAAAACTAGCATAGTTTAGATGATGCTTCGCCAAGCCTGGTTGGGTCATCAAGCCGTATCCCGCACAACGGGATCAAAGGCGGCTTATTCGATTAAGGCGTCGCGTCGGCTGTCGGAGGACTCTGGAGCGTCTCCTCTGTCGTAGTTGGAGAAGTTCGTTAAACGCTTTTCGCTTGAGCCTCCGGAGTACACACTTCCCCACGAGATCTCTCGCCAGCCGGTTGCCTTGTACCGGCTGGAAAAGGATCCGAGGTACTTGGCGCTGTTGCCAGGATGGAGGGCCTGCTGGAGCCTTGCCACGCCTACACTGGTGTAGGCAAACATGCAGATAAATAGGTTGACCTGGCTGTCGACATTATCATAAAGATGTAATATGCTTAAAAACTTGAATACTTCTTCTTCTTCTGCTTCTGCCTGTTACATACATATGTATGCAACACTTTGGTGTACCCCATATCATTTACTTTGTGTTTACGGGGTATTTAAAACGAACAAAAAATATCGAAAACCTATTTGCAAAAAATCAAGCGGGCTGGCAAACTAACTAACGACTATTGTTTGGCCAATGGGCCATCATTTACATGCACTACAACGGCTACCCTCGCCCGCCCCTCTCCCTGGCGTACCGCTTCGAATTATCGACTGGCCATTTTGTATGACTGTCGATACGAAATTATATTCTGTGTGTGCGAGTGTGTGTGTGTGTGTGTGTGTGTGTGCGAGCGTGTGTGTGCCTTAGAACAATGGCTTTAAATTAAAAGTGGAAATCAGCGGCAAAATATGCACAGCTGTCTCTCTCTTTCTCAGCCAATCCGCACAACAACTGTCGCCCTCGCTCTCTTTGCCTGCTATTCTGGCATTCTACAATAGCCTGCAATAAACATAATACGTGTAATTATTATCATTTTGTGTCAGTTTCTATATGGCCTATGTGCAGTTCAGTGGCGTCCGCTGCCGGGGTATTGCGTACAAAATTATTCCCCTTTTATTTTACTATCGAAATTTCATTTCAATTAAAATTAACTTTAAATGGTTTTCTTTTTTATTAATTTTGGCTTTCAGTTTTTTCTATTGTCTACGCTTCCGTCTCTCGTTTCAATCCGAATCCCAAAATTTATTTTCCCCGCTGATAAAGAGTTTGCCCTCCCATAGATCCGTCTTTGCCTTATCTTTTGCTGTTTCTTCTCATTCTCTTAAGTTACCTCTGTCTCACTCTCTCCCGAATGCGGATTAAAATCTTGCCATATCTTTCATCATCTTTAGCCCGCCTTCTCCTGCTGCAAAAGCAATAGATTGTTTATATATAAGGTTATACTATTTAATTTATATTAACAAATTAATATACAATATTTAAATATATATTTCTTTTAGATAAGCTCAAATGATTAATATTTTTTAAGTTTTCGTGTGGTTGTATTGCGATTTTCATTCGTTTCACTTCCATAAGTCGCACTTTTCTGTCTCTCTCCCTCTCTCTCTCTCTCTCTCTTTATGTCCTCTTTCCTTTTTTTACAGCTTTTATATCTTTTACCTACTCTACGTATCCGCAGTTCATAGAGATTTCCACCCCCCTTTGGACTACGCTACTGTGTCTGGTTCTGTTGTCGAGTTCAGCAGGCCACACGAACATTGCCAATTTATCGTTGATTGTTAACTATTTATTAACGAATAACTTTATAAATAAGCTGTGCACACACACGTACACACCGGGTCAATCGTTCATTCCAGATGCATTTGCAAAATTCAGTTTTGTCATAGTTCTATAGCAGACCCGACACTCCAATCACGCTTCTGGTTGGGGCAGCGAGCGGGCGGAAAGATGGACTCATTAGCGCCTGCAGTAGCTTTTGATTGATTTTAATTTGTTGTTCGATTAGTGGTGGTCATTCAATCCCAATTTGATTGCAATCAATCAAAAATTGGGCAAATTTATCGCGCCTCTGGTCTGGAAATTTTGGCAGCTTATTTCGACACCTCTCACCTGCGTACGCATCGTTCATTTTTCTGAAATTTAAAAAGTTAATTGAAAAGTGGTTTTCAATTAAATTTCATTTAATTCGAACACCGAATGCGTTCTCATCGAAGTTGATGCAGTTGATTCAGTTTGGTTGTGTTCATTTGAAGTGAATCGGTTTGAGTTGTGCTCGAACCAGTTCAAGTTTCAGATATTCAAAAAAGTTAATCCCAATAACACGCTCTCATTTAATCTTAATTGTTTAATATTTATTAGCTCAAATTTAGTTGCTTTATAAACGGAACTAGCACAAATGCTTGCGTACTCTCTGCTTTGAAACGAAAGCAGTCTTGAACTAGTTCTCAGATATAAAAAATAGCCCATAACATATTATTGATTGACATAAAATGTGGTTCAACAAATCACATATTTAAATATTTAAAATATGCTTTAAATCTGATCATCTTTTGAATCGGTATTTATCGATACAACTCTTAAGATATTTTGTTGCTTTCATGCTTTAATTTAATTCATTTGCTTCAGGGCGTTTTTTGACAAAATCTCGTATTTAAATCCATTCGCCTAAATGTATGCAATACAACTTGATGTATGGTTCATGGATAGTTTCCAATAGCATTTGTCAAGCAGTTTAACCAAATCTCCCTGCTGAATACCAGGTAATACGCATTTAGAAATTTGTTATCTTTTCAACTGATTTCTATAATCGCATTTGGCTTTGTTGGCTTTGAAAATAAAGAGGGAGCGAGAGAGGGAGGCTGGTGTGTGTCAGGCTTAACTTGTTTCTTTTGATATAGGCACATACATACATATGTATGTGTGCGCCTCAATGCAATATATACACATATTTTTAATTTGTCCTCGACTGTGAAAATATGCTTAGGCAAGCAGTCAGATGGCCGATGGCCAGGTGGTAGCCAGGTAGCTCAGGTCCTGCGGCCGCCAACAAGTGCCAGCAAATGTGCCATGAAGAAACCATTTAGGATTAGTTTAATATGATACAAGCACACACAAGCACACACAAGCACACACATGCACACACACTCACGTTGTCACACACAATGCGAGAGGGAAGCCACAGTGGATAAGGCAGCTGAAATAGGCAAACAGTACTTAAAAATGGCCAAGCAGCAACAAAATGTTGACTACTTAGACACGCTCACACACACACGCACGCACACACACCAATACACACAAGGACAATACTATTAGCAAGTAGCGCAGCGCAGAAGCAAAAAGAAAGCCAAAACAACAAAGGACAAGAAAACAAGCTAGAATGCTCGACTCAAAGATACCCTGAACCTCGAGCCGAGCTGCCGTTATGCATGCACCCAACAAAATACACAAACACATACATACTTGTGCTTCTTGTTTCCTTGGCCCCACACAACATATTGGAACTATAGTCTGGATTAACTTTGGTGTTTTTTCCTTGCCTTCCAATGAAAATAATTGATTATACTCTACGATAACCTACTCTAGCTCTTAATAGCTTCGAGATATGCTGAAAAAATCATAGTTTGTCGATCGATTAATAACGTTTTATCAAAACGGGGTGAGCTATCGATCATTTGAATAAACTACGTATAAAATTTAAATTCGCTTCGTATATGGTACTACAAGTTTATATCATCTTGTCTGTTGATGCTGATCAAGAATATATATATCAATAAACTGGTATACCCGTTTAGCCATTTATAGCGAGTTTAGGGTATATGAACATCATAAGAGAAGAAAAGAAAAGTTGAGCCGGCATAAGAACACGGACAAGCAAAATATTGGTTAGCTAAAGAAAGCACCATTCCGCCCTCAACAAGACAAAAAAAAAAAAAAAAATAAGGAAAAAAATGACAAATTTGCAAATGTTAAGACGAAAAGAAAACATCAACATAAGTTATAGGCTTAGTGCGTAATCGTTTTTCGTAAAACGATGGCAGCCAGCGACAGCAGCAGCCGGAGCACAGGACGCGGCCAAGGATGAGCCACAGGATGAAGCACAACAGCGGCGGCAGATGCCGTGCTAGATGTTAGCGGCTAAATCAGGCCCATTTATAGCAAATTTCAGCAGCGCGGCAACTGTACAAGCTACAACAATCGATAACGGAACTACAGCTATCGATAAGTATGCACTGACCAAGGGCAAAGTGTTGTCGATAATTACAGGTACTTGGCGATTAAATCAAATTGTGCTTGCCAACACTGGCTAAAAACCCCCAACATTCCAATTAGTTTCCTAATTATTTGTAATTATTATCGATACTTTTTAATAATCGACGTGGTATCGATAGCAACAATTGAACTTTGGCTTACTTAGTTAATGCAATTACTCAATTTATCTGTCAACTATGCCTCCAATTGCTTATCAAAGCAGCAGCACCAGCTGACCTCTCAGCCACTGTAGCCTCGCCCCCGCCCCCGCACCCGCACCCGCCCCCGCACCCACCCTCTGCCGTCAGCGTCCACAGGATTCCTCGTTGTTCAAATTAAAAATGCATAAAAGCAAAAAATGTGGAATTATTGTGATAAAATAAACACAGAAAAGCAGCCGCAGCGCAACACTAAACTACGTGAATAATACAAAGAGAAAGAGACAAAGACAGAGAGAGAGGCCGACAGTGCGAGAGAGAGAAAGAGAGAGAGAGAGAGAGAGGCAGGAGGGGGTAATAAGAAAAAAGAACGTGACATTGGCCTGGCCACTGTGAGGAGTCGGTTCTCGGGGCTGATGATGTGGATAAAATAAACATGGGACATTGGTTTCGGTTTGGTGCGTTGAAGAAGGAGGGGGGGGTGGTGTGTTGGAGGCGGCCATGGATGGGGTGGTGTATTCAACAAGGACAAGACAGACGAAAGCGTGTTTAAACATTAAAAGGACCATTAGATACGCCTTAAAGTATGCTTCAAGTAGATTATCTTCCATCAGTTTTGTTTGCTTACTTGGAATTGTTTCGCTTCATTTTTCTCGTTTGCAAACACACACATATACACACACACACCCACACACACATCTCTATTTGGCTGTGGGTGTACTTTTGTGTGTGCGCGTCCTTTCTGCACGGCTCAAGTCGTTCGCCTTGGCTTTACTTTACTGTACTGTACTTTACATTGCCTCGCACAGTGAGGCGTCATTTGATGGTCCATGGGCCACAGAGCTAGCCGGGATGGGCCAGCGAGTCGGCGTTATTATAAATTGTGCGCGTGTCCTTGTAAAATAACATCAAGTGAACCTAGAGGCCAGCTCTCCCTGCCCAGTCCAGCCCAGACCAGACCAGACCAGACCAGCCCAGCCCTGCTCAGCCATTGCAAGTTTTGTCCCTGTGCTGCTTCTTAAATTACCAAGAGTGTGCGTTTTGCGGCGCTTATTGCTTTGCCCCGCCCACTTGGCCGCATTTTAGTGAAGAGCAAGAGAGAAAGAGAGGTAGGGATTGCGACAAATTGTATAGCCTTGGCTCAATTTAAAGCTGCATTAGCTTAATTCAAGACGTAAAAAACTATACTTAACCTCACTTTTAGAAACCTAACCTAACTTATTGACAACTTTATAGCATAACATAAAAAGCTGCATTCGCTTGATATCAGTTTGCTTTCAACCAACCAAAACTATCTGATTAAAAAAAAAAAAAACTTGAGTCCAATTATAGCAGCAATCGGTTAATTTCAATTTGCCTTAACCTGACATAACCCCACTCAATTCAACGTAGCCTAACTTAATCTAACCTCACTTATGGGCATCAGCTGCAATTGCTGCCAATTAGTCAAAATTATCAACTCAATTCCATTAAAACGTATCAGCACAATCGGCTGCAATTACATTAGCGCCTGGCTGTTTGTGGTACCCTGCGGCATGTCCTGGCCGCCATTCAACTCGGAACGACGTCCACATGCGGCACACTGGCCTATTGCTACTCTTTGGCTGCTGCCTCAGTCTGGCGCGGGGCCAGCGCTTCAGTCTGCCGACTGTCGATCGGGACATGCAGCAGCTGGCGCAGGCCACGCTGCACGTGGCCAGTCGCTACATTGCCACAAGGATCAACACGCTGGTCGTGAGGCGGCACTGCCTTCACTGCGGCAATGCAACGGATCTTCAGCAGCGGCAGCTTATCGACCAGCTGCTGCAGCAGCTGGCGATGCACATGACACTGCTCCTCTACAGGGGCGCCTCCGATGAGCAGCCCTGGGACTACACGCTCTTCGTGGTGAATGAGGCGACAGCTTTTGAGTGAGTAAATCAACTAGTTCTGGATTTTCCTCCTCCTTTTCTTCATCTCACTTTTCCTTGTTCTGTAATCTTTCTATTTCTCTCTAAAACCTCTTTGTGCCCCTCTAACTGTTTTTGTGTCCTTGTATCTCCCTCTCGCTCTCTCATTCTTTTCATCTTACTTCGTTCTATATCTCTTCTTTAAAGTTATATATATTTCTCTCTTATTATTCTTCTCTCTCTCTTTCTCTCTCTCTCTCTCTCTCTATCTATCTTTGGAACCACTTTTGTTGGGGATTGCTTCTTGTAACCTTACCTCATTTTAACTCTCTCTCTCTCTCTCTCTCTGATTTAGGAAACTGTATCTGAACTATACGTACCTCCTGCACGAACGGGAGTTCTACTTTCTGGTGGTGCTCATGACTCGCCTGCCGGAGCCAGATCTGCAACAATCGGTGAGCAAGATCTGCTTTGTGGCTCTAGGGAAGCGCGTCATCAACGTGGTGGTCCTGGCGCAGCAATACGATGGCGGGATCGCCCTCTATGCCTATAGACTGTTCCGCGAGCACTGCGAGCCGGGAATACACGCCTATCAGAGCAATCGCTTCCTGGCCAATGGTGAGCTTCTGCATCCGCAACTGTTTCCCACACGCTTCACCAATCTGAGCCACTGTGCGCTCAATGTGACCGGGCATCAGTTGCCGCCGCACTTCATGTACCGACCGGCAGATGGCGCCGCCTTGCCAGCGGAGGGTGCGCTGATCGATATGCAAGACCTGCGCGGCATTGATGGCGAGCTGCTGAGTCTGCTGGCGAGAGCGCTGCGTTTTAACATTCATCTCAAGATACCCATGGAGAAGAGCGAGATCTTTTCCGCTGACAGTATGAACGGCTGCTTTGCACAGGTGAGTCAACAACACTTACAGGTGCGACTTAATAACTATAACCGACTTTTGTGTGTGCTAGAGATGGGCACAGGCATGAAATTGACTTTTGTGCCTGAAATAGCTACGTAAAATATGGGCCAATATCTGAATATGGCAGCTTATCTTAACGCTTTAAATATTGTCAAAACAAATAAAAGAAAAGACGTTAATAGGGACGTAGTTGTTGAATACAAATATCTCGAAAAATTAATTAAATATCTTTAATTGCAAAATTGAAGAAAACAAAATTGAAAAAAAAGCCCAGCACATTTTTTATAGTGTATTTTTGTGGCTTGCCTAAAGTGTGAATAAATCTCAGTTTATCGTATTTCTTTCTATTAATTAAACAAGTTTTATTAAGGGTAGACACATATTAAATGTGAGTTTATGCGAAAGCATTATTTCCCATAGGATCAATTTCTTAAGGCAGATATGTTGGAAGAATAGTGAAGCCTGGAATGGCTGAGTCCGGTAGAGATACTTATCTTTAAAAAGGTCAAAATATGGTAGTCGTATTTTGATAAGAATCTTGGATTCAGGAGCATAGCAAACTTGAGATTTCTTGAAAAACAACAAAGCATTTAACTCTTAACAATTTGATATAGAGGTCCGATACGACCTATAATAGAAATAGGACCAGCGACGTCTATGCTGTATCCACAGCATAAAGAGAGAATCACCTACTGATATAACATACAATATCCACATTTATAATATGGTCTTACTAAATAAGAGAATTTCTTTTGTGTTTTTTTTTCGCCCCCAGCTGGCATCGGGGCAGGCGGATTTGGCCATTGGCGGCTTCAGCGGCTCGGATAAGCGTCGCCTGCAGTTCTCCACCTCGGTGGTGTATCATCAGAGCTATTTTATCTTTGTGGTGCGCATGGAGCAGTTTTTTGGGCCCTTTGGCCAAATGATGCGCCCCTTTGGCCGCTTCGTTTGGCTCTGCCTGTTGGGCACGCTGCTGGCGGCTCTGATCTGCACTCGGTGCATGCGGACGCGCTGGCGCCTAAAGCATCCGCTGGAGAACCTGTTGGCCACGTCCGTTGGCAATGCGGTGCCCGTGCAGCGTTTGCCGGTAAGCGGCTTCCTGCGGCACCTGCTGGCCAGCTGGCTGCTGCTGACCCTGGTGCTCCGCTGCGCCTACCAGGCGAAGCTATTCGATGTGCTGCGCACGCACCAACATCAGACGCTGCCCCACGGACTGGCCGGGCTGCTGCAGCAGAACTATACGCTAATCAGCACGGGCTATCATGACTTCTATCCTCGCGAGCTGACCCGCGTGATCGATGGCAACTTCTCGGAGCGCTATCAGCAGGTGCAGCAGGCGGCGACGGGGGAGCGCCTGGCGACCATCTCTCTGATCAACAATCTGGCCCACTGGAATCGCTTGCATCGGAAGAGCAGCCGCCTGACCCATGTGCGCGAGCCGATCTATTTGTATCAGCTGGTCATCTACTTTCCCAACAACTCCATCTTCAAGTTCTCCTTCGATCGCAAAATCGAGCAGCTGCTCAGCTCGGGCGTCCTCTCCCACATCGAGCGCCGCTACCTGCCCGTCACCTTTGTCGACATGAGCAACAACATGGAGCGCGTGACGCGCATCACCAACGACATGCTGCGCGGCCTCTATCACTGCTACGGGGCTCTAATGACACTCGCCGGATTACTCCTGCTCCTCGAGCGTCTGGCGCTCCGTTGGCCTGCGCTGCGGCGCCTCTTCGACTGGCTGCAGTAAGGTCTGCGGCTGCCCCTTATCTAGTTTATTGATTTTGTTGGCAACTCTTGGTAGCTCGGCCACTCAAGAGCTTTGAATGCTTTCAGCCTGGTTAATGGTCAACTGAAATGCTATCCTTGCTGCAACTGCGTGCGTCTGTATGTGTGTGCGTGTGTCTGTCTCTCTCTTTCTCTCTCTCTCTTTCTCTCTCTCTCTCTCTCTTTCCCTGGATTTGTTGCCCACATGCCCTTAACAATTGATTTAAGACTTGTAATGCATGACCAACAGCACTTCCAGTTCACGCGCCCCTTCACCGCCTCCCCGTTCCCACCTAGCCTTATCCATTGGCATCTGTGTGTGTGTGTGTGTGTGCAAGTGTGTGTGTATGAATGTGAGTGTGTGGAGCAGCGGCAACTGGCCAAGCGGCACGGAGCGCCACTTGAGTTAAGCTGCGCAAACGTTTGCATAATCACGTTCCAATTTAAATTGCTCTATTTGCCGCTCTCTTTCTCTCCCCCCCCCCTTTCCCGCCGCCCCTCGCTCTTTCCCTCTCGTCATCTCTCAAATTGGAAAAACTGGACAATTTTTATTAGCTGTCGCCGCTGGACATTCGACCAACGCTCCTCAGGCATTCGTCCCACCTTTCGTCTCGCCCCTCGCTTGCCTCACACTCTGGCCAACTGTTTGTTGAGTGTGCTGGAACTATGGCAACATTAGATTGTGTTTTTGATTTCCTTCTATCTCTTTATACGCCCATACTACGCTCAAGTGGGCGTGGCATTGCTGCTCTAAATGCATGGAACTCGGTCGAAACCAGCCCGCATTTTTACCTTACACTATTTTCAGTCACTTGTAGAGAATATTACCCCAATTATATATTTATATATATTTATATATGTATATTGCTGCTGGCACTGCATACTTATGTCGGAGGTAACCGGATTCGGCGACTGTGTCATATAGCGCTGATAGGCGGAATCAGTCAATCATTGAGTTTTTGCACAAAACACATTCTTTATTATAAGCAAAATCCAATCAACATTGGACTAATTCATCATATTACTTTATCCGAGGAATCGGTCGAAAAATTAGTTTTGGTAAGGAAATTTCAAGAACTCGTTACTTATAAGTATTCATTCAAAATAAAAAACTAGAACAGTTTCTTGATTTTTCCGAATTTAACAAGTTCTAAACTGTCGATTAAAACGGTCAGCTTGATATTTCTTAATACACAGGAAGAATGACGAATAAATATACTTTCCAGAAATTGTAGAAAAATAACAAGTTTAGCTTTAGCTCTAAAGAGTGGTTCACCGATTTCCCGATTTGTAAATAGTTCACAAATGATCTAGTTCGCTAATCCCAACGAGCTCGCGAGTACTTTGGACTTCGGAACAAGTTCAGCAACGATTACATTTTGGTTAACCAAAAAAAAAAATTAAAAAATACGTTAAAAATTTACTATTTATTTATAGAATTTGGAGTAAATTATCACAGAGTATTTTCGTACATACATCGATTGCAATCTACGTTTTATATTCAAACCCAAGAATATTTAAGGGAACCAGATCAACTCCTCAAGGCTCGTTGTTTTAAGGCCTTCTTTGGGAATTTCGCTCTTGTTAACGATTTGCTAGTTTCTGTACTCCGTTTTCCATTCAGCTAGTTCCGTTTTGGAACTAGTTCGCTATGGCCAATAATTGCACTTCTCATTGCGTACAATGGGATAACCGCTGAGGCCATCATCTGGCTGACATTTGACTGCCGGGACGCGCTTGCCTGTGCCGGGATTGGCCTGGTTGCGATGGTAGTTGAGGGTGAGCCTTTCCCAGTCATAGATCTGGTCCTTTTTAATGTACAGCTTGATGCTCAGCTGGCGGAACATCTTGCGCAGCTTGTTGTAGTCGGGCTTGGCATCGAAGCCCAGCTTGTGGCAGTAGTTGAGGTACATGGTGAACTCGCTGGGATATCCCTGGCAGAGGATCTCGTTGCTAATGGAACGCTTCATCTCGTAGATGCGCTCATATTTCTGATGCTTTGTGGAGGCCTTTATGCCCTGCCAGGGCAGGCTGCCGCGCAGAAAATAGATGAGCACATAGCCAACGGAGATGAGATCATCGCGACGCGACTGCTCCAAGCCCTCGTGCGAGGCGACGGACGCAAACCGTGCGGTGCCCGTCAGGCTGCTATTCTCGCGATAGGGTATATGGACATGGGTAATGGGATCCCAGTACTTCTTGGACAGCCCAAAGTCAATCAGATGCAGACGTTTGCAGGTGAGATCGCGACCAATCAGAAAGTTATCCGGCTTAATGTCTCGATGGACGAAGCCACGCCCGTGCACCTGTTCCAGGCGCAGCAGCATCTCGTCCGCCACCATCAGCACGGTCTTCATGGTAAAGGCCCGGCTGCAGAACTCAAACAAATAGTTCAGCGATGGCCCCAGCAGCTCCATGACCAGGGCACAGTAGTCGTCCTCTTCGCAGAAATAATGAATGTGCGGCAGGCCCAGAGCCGGACGTATTGCCTTGTAAACGCGATACTCATAGGCCAGCTGCGGATGCTGGATACCAGCCTTCTCCATTTTGATGGCCACGCGCTCGCCGGTGTACAGAGATGTGGCCAAATAGATGTCCCCAAAGGAGCCGCTATCAAACTGGCCCACCAGCTTGTAGTCGCCCACAAAGGTCTCGCGCGCCTCGTTCTCGCACAGCTTCTCCATTGCGGGCAATCGATTCCCTATGTGTGCCCGCCACTCGAATTAAAGGAAAGCTTTAACAACAATTTAAGTTTACAGATATGACTACAATTTTTGAAGCTAACAATCAAATTGAGACTAAGCTGCCGGGTTGAAGTTGACTTTAGCAGCAAATAACACTTAACTCTCAAAGTTTAAAGCTTTATTAAAAATACACAGTTATTAAAATTTAACTTAAGTAAAACTTAAAGCTCGACTAGCAGGCAGAAATTTTACAAGCTTCAAAAATCCAAGAAAAGCTGCAAAGAGCTTTAAGTAATTGAAATGTTTGTATTGCGATAGCTAAGTAAGGCTTTTCTGAGTTAAAGCTCTATCATGCGTGTAAAGCAGGTTGGCTTTATAAGAAAGCTTCGCAAGCTCATGAAACTAGCAAGCTGCTTAAAGCTCGAGGCCTTATTTAAAGGCATATTAAAGCACATTATTGTCTGAAAGCTATTTTCACTTATTTTATTTTGTACTAAAAGTTTTTAAATGTAATCTTAAAGCTTCATGCTTATTATTTGTTATGCTAAAATATTTAAGTGCACTTCCTTTTTTTTGGTTTTTGAGCTTTTGGATGAACCTTTTGTTGTTGATAACATTTTCGAACTGAAAATGTTCTTTTGCAATCAATATTCGATTGGACTTATTAACTTATGTCTTTTCCAATATGGTACCCCATTTAAAGTTGTTCTTGTTTTAAGATTACATTTAATTTATATTCTTTTCAGGGCAGATGTGCTAAGGAATCGGCTCGCAGTTGCTTGAAGTCTTAAAGCCCAGTTGAGCACACACACATGATGACGGCAATGGTGGCGGATGGTCTGACATGGTCTCGGCTGCCAGTCTCCAGCTCCACACACGCACACATAGAGGCTGCAGTGCGTGTGCGTATCGATTATCTGTGCCTTGCACGCTAGCAGACGGCGACAATCCGTACAAGGATGAGGCGTATGACAAGGAGCAGGGCAACAGCCACGATGTGGCTGCGAGGGGCAACAGGGGCAGCAGTAGACGGAGACAACGGATCAACTAGCCAGTAATAATGTCTTTCGCTGACATTTGACATTTTGGCTATATTTCACTCACTTTGTGACAACTGGCAACTTGGCATTCAAATATAACCAGAGCGGAGCTCACAGGGCCGCCCCAGTCGGAGTGCCCATGCCCCAGTTGCCATTCCCATACCCAGACCCGTTCTCATTGCCGATACCAATTTCATTCCCATGCCAGAGTTCCAGACGCAGTTCCAGTTGCCGGCGTAGTCATTCATTCATGCTCAGATGTTTAAGAACAATAAATTTGTGTGTGTGTGTGTGTGTGTGTGTGTGTGTGCGGGCGTGTGCGTTCCTGTGTGTGTGTGTCGCAGACAGACTAAATGTTTGGCAGCGTCGTCTGCCGGCTGCAAACCCAATGACAAGACAGGCAGCGACATATTTGCGTCCAACAGGAGTCGCTGCCGGAGCCGCAGATAGACCTAGAGCTGGAGCTAGAGCTGGAGTCGGAGCCGGAGACGGAGACGGAGCCGGAGCATTGTGGTGGCCATTATCATCAGTGGCAGCAGTCGAGTGGCTCGGCATTTACATCATAACATGGCCAGCTGATGGATAGACAGATAACCAGCATTAGCATTAGCGGCACGATGATGACCCACCCCCAACTCCCAACTCCATGCAGCGCCCAGTTCCAGGCCCTGCTCCATCCTGTGCGTGTGGGCGTGCCACACGCTGATGCTTAAACATGCGGGTAAATTATCTTTTCATTTCCGTCAACGTCGTCGCTGTCGTCGTGGCAATTGCCACGTCCTCCTGCAACATCCGCAGCAGCGGCAACTTTCTGGAACTTCAGTAGTTAGCGAACGACTAACAGATACCCTTTGTTGAACATTTTATATTTATCGGCTTAGCATAGCAGATGAAGTGGCAAGCAGGAACAATCGATATTTATCGATTTCGGACTGCAGATATCGTAAACTCAATGATAATTATCGACTCGACTGTTGATCTGCAGGCTTCGCAGCTGTTCTCTCGATCATTTTCAAAGGGTGCAGGGTATAGTTAGTGGGCAGCAACGATTCAATTGCCGGGCTCTTAAGCTTTTTAGCAATCGAACAGGTCGTCCCTGAAACTACTCCCCCGGCGACCAGTGTCTGATCAAGTCCCATGTCGAGTTTCATTAAGTTTGCCGCGACAGGACAGCAGCAAACAATGGCCACATTTTGTCGCTTTGTGCGGCATTTTAAGGCAGCTTAAGTCAAAATTTCCCTGCGCTAATTGTTTCATCAAATTATGCACGCAAAAAGCACGCCTTGCTGTGTGTGCATGTGTGTGTACGAGTGTGCAGTTGTGTGTGTGTGTGCGTGCTTCAAGCCGACGACCATTTTGGCATACACGATGCAGAAATTTATCGTAAATTCATAATTATCGAGATGCATACATATGTATATTATATTGATTGCTCGCTGAATGTTAATTGCCCCTTTGATCCCATTAATGAGCACATAAATAACAGCGGTATTCCGTCTTTTAAGGTTATCACACAAAACTGACGATAACTATTGGTGAATATCTATATCTATTCTGTTCTATCGATTCGTGAGTTGTCCTTTAAAATTCCACATTTAAAAATATACTTTGGTATACAATTTTTCTTATATTCTTTTATTTTATTCATTTTTATTCATTCTTTTAACAAATGTTGCGTCGTGAAAACCTATTATATATTTTAAGTACATTTTTACAAATTCAAATGCATTCAAATGCATAATCGACTGTGATGTATATATAACTTTTCGTTCAGTATTTTAATAACATGGCACGTTAATTTATGCATGACATGTTAAAAATGCACGTGCAATGGCCATGCGATTAATATCGATACTCAAAGTGTTCTACTATCGATCACACTCACACAGACACACACGCACGCACACAGAGCCAGCGTTGCCACTTGATGAGCATCTTTTTGGCATTTCGACCCCTTCTCAGCCTTCTCAGCACAACACCCATGCAAGCTGCATGCTTAATTTGCAGTGCGAATTCCCCAGCGCGTTGTGATAAACTACCGAATTTGAACGTGACAAAAGTTGCTGATGACAAAAACAACAACAGGAATATGAACAGGTCTGCAGCGGGGAAAGGGTGTAATGGTAGATGGGTGGAGGGGGGGGGGGGGGTATTGCTTGTTAGACGAGCCGAGCAGCCGCACAACAAACAGCAAAATAGAAATGACTTTAATAGCTCATCAATGATTCAAGCGGAAATCCGGGCTGTCCAAGTGCAGTCGGTTTATTGGATACCGGAAGGGCATTATGTTGCCGTTGCCGTTGCCGTTGTCCTGGCTGGCGTCCATTTGTCCCTGTCTGTTGCGCTGCTGCTGTGGTTGTTGTTGTTTATTTGTTTGATTGGGCTGACTGACTGCAGCAGCTGTGTGTTTCTGTGTGTGTGTGTGTGTGTGTGTGTGTGAGTCTGCTTAGCTGAAATGATTTTCACGCTGCCCCCAAAAAGTATGCAACGAAATTTGCATATTGTTTTGTCGTACGTCTACGCCCTGCCACGTGCGTGTGTGTGTAGCACAACATATGCACCCCAGCTATTGTTCGTGTGTTTGTGTGTGTGTGTGTTTTTTTTTTTGTTAGTCAACTCACACCTCAATCCAGGTACACAGCCTGGACATTGCCCCACAGCCCTTTGGACCTGTCTGCCTCGGCATCGCCATCGGCTCGGCCTCGAACTCTGTGATCCCGCACCCCGTCCTCTGGCCAGTTGCATTCTCGGTTTTATCTGGCTGTGTTTGTTTGAACATATCTGCATCATTATTATCATCATTATAGATGGCACACGGCCAGTGGCTATGTGACAGTAGCCGCTTGGCTTTTGTATCTCATTTATTATGCAAATCTGAACGAGACTGCAACTCGGCAGGACTGGGACTCGGCGCACGGGACGGGAATTGGGAATGCTTATCGGTCTGGGGCTTGATTGTGCCATGTGGGCACCGTGCCTTCAATATGGGCGGCAACTGGTCAACAAGTTCAACAGCTACAACAATTATGTTGCTGCACTCACACGAAACATGCATCAACAACAATAACAACAACAACTGGACTCAACCAGCCTCATACTCATCAGTAGCATTTGGCATCCTGTAACCTTCGTCTATTACTCTGCAGCTGCCAGCAATTATAGTTGTTGGCTTATAGAATACCCTGGCAAGAGGTATTTAAATATCCCCATGAATAGCGTCTCATACTTAGACAGGTTCGTCTTTTTTAAAGCTAGCTACTCCCTTTTGATATATTGATGTGAATTGGTCATTTTTCGGCATTTTGCTACAGTCGGTTTCTCTTTACATATATCGAAACTAGTTGAATCGGTTTACTATAGCTTAGATATAGATTTGAATTAAAAAACAATTGAATGTTGCATTTACAGTATTTCACAAAGGCGTTTTATGCTTGAAACATCAAAATTAAATTAACACTTTTATTATATTTTGTTTGTTTTAAATTATGTAAGTAATTAAAGCACACAACGTGCTAATAAATAATGACGATTATCAAGAGCGAGTT
This sequence comes from Drosophila borealis, assembly GCA_035045885.1. Taxonomy (NCBI): domain Eukaryota; kingdom Metazoa; phylum Arthropoda; class Insecta; order Diptera; family Drosophilidae; genus Drosophila; species Drosophila borealis. The sequence goes on along the minus strand of JAWNOR010000145.1, from coordinate 37,198 downwards.
TTATAATTCATTTAAAATTCAAAATGTATTTGGTGTACTTCCAAATTGCATTTAAAATTGCAAACGAAGCCCTCTCGACTAGAAAATACACTGTAGACAGGCTTAGAGCATAAGAAACTACCAAAGGATTCGCAGTTCTCGATAGATAAGTTAACCGAGTAATCCAATAAGATATGGCAAATACTTAAGTTGCAAAATCTTCTCAATACAGGAGAGAATATAAATGGTAATATAATATAGATATATATGTTATATATATATTATAGTAATAGATTATGCCACACCCCAAATAATAGACAAATTATAATTCGAGATAATAGATGGTGAAAGGGAGAAGCGGGCAGAGAGCGGAAAGAATTGACGCCTCGCAATAATAAAAAGTAAATAAAAATTTCAATTTTTCAGTGTTAATCAATTACGTGATTTAATTGAAAATGCCAAAGTCAATAACAAAAAATGTAAATATACAAATATATAAAAAAAGAATATAAGCCCTTAAACAAACAATATTTTCAAATATATATGTATGTGTATATAGAAATATTTATATATAGTATATATAAACATGTACATATTGCTTATCTATCAATTTCAAATACCGAGAGTTATGTTTATTCAGGCCTATTGCGTATGCAATGAGAGTGACAATAAGAGCGAGACAGACAGAGAAAGAGAGAGACAGAGAGAGAGAGAGAGAGAGAGAGAGAGAGAGAGAGAGAGAGAGAGAGAGAAAGAGAGATTGAGATAGACAATGGGAACTGTGTGCCGTATTTTTGTTTTATTTTTTATTTTTTGTTTTGTTTACCAGTGAATTCGTTTTCAATTAACGTAAAGCCGAAAAATATTAAAATGCGATTGAAGCAGCGAAAACAAATAACTTATTGAGGGACTTTCAATGAAAGAACAAACAATGAAAATAACAAAGCGACAATCCAAATTATTAAAGAAAAAAGATATGGTATATATCCAAGTATGCAAATGGGAAAGGAAAAGGATAAGTAAATTGAAAAAGAGGAGACTTCAGATATTAAACAAAAAGAGAAATATCAATTTGACTTAGAAAATTATATTTGATACGAAATGAAAATATTCCGACTTTGTGGACAGTTTCACGAACGAAATTTAGAATAAATATTTTACAGAAGTTTGTCAATTTCCTTTTTATACAAATAAAATTTATGCAAATTGTTCAGCTTCAACATTTTTTCTGGTACGGTAAGTAAATTTATAAATCTGAATAATTCGAATTCAGATGTCTAGAATTTTTATAACTTCAAACAAAAAGCAATTAAGAAATTTTTGGAACTTGGTTTCCTTAAATATTTATTTTATTTTAAAAACTGTTTTTCAATTGACAAGTTTTATTAAGTGGATTTATAAATTTAACATTTATTTCTCATTTGTGAAAAATGAATTTTCTATCACGACACTCTTCTGCCAATGAGAACCGCGCCTGGTACCGAACTGTTCACGTTTGCGAATGACCACTGTAATGTGGGTTCAATGGAGAGTCTTCAAACGTGGCGTTCATTAGGCGAACGATTTACAAGCTGCAGCTGGAGATAATATCTAAAGTATGCCTCGCCGAAGCCCCATGGCAGGAATCTGCTCGCTGGGAAATGCAGCAGCGGGACACAAAATGGGGAAAAAAAACCAAAAAGGACATTTTGCAATGAGGCTGTGAATTGTTTCGAGGATGCTGGCGATAGGGAAACAATAAGAACGCACATCCGAAGCCGGCCGAGGAATGCACAGCAATCCAGGCGAGGCGTCATTGTACAACTGACTGTCTGACTGTCTATCTTTGTGTGTGCGTGTGTGTGTGTGTGTGTGCGGGTGTGCGCGCGGGTGTGTGTGTGTGTCAAAACAAATTTCATTTCACATTCAATTAAATTAATTTTAACACCATTTGCAGGCGGCAGGACAGCAGGCAGCACAAGAAGATGCCAATGCCAATGAGGCACAGCAGGACGCAGGACAACAGAGGAGTTGGAGTAGCAGCAGGGGCGGGAGCAGAAAGCCGAAGCCGAAGCTGCTGCTAAAGTTGTGAGAGTTCTGTTGGCTGTGGGCGCTGTCGCTGTTGCTGCCGCATGCCTTTGCCACGTTTTCCACATTTCTTCACTTTACCGTTAATGGTTTTATCTTTTCCTTATTTTTGCCGCTGAAACGCCAACCGCACCGCACCGCACCGCCCCGCCCCGCCTCGTCCCTCAGCCCAACAGATCGATCGAGTCCGAGCTCAAGTCCGAGTCAAGCTGAGCCTCTGCCACGGCCGAGCGAGCGAATTCGAACAGCGAGTTAATATAATTACAGAAATAAAGTCTGGAATTTTAATTAAAACACAACTTCATTTACAGCCGCAGACGACAGGCGAACGACGCTGAACAAACAGTCAAGTGGGCCAGCTGGGCGGTGGGTGGCGGGTGGCGGGTGGGTGTGGTGCGAAGTTGCGGGGCGTGTGCGGCAGGTGTAGCCGCAATAGACAATGACAAACGAATGGCCGCAGTCCCAGTTCGAATGTCTGTCATTTGGACTAGAAAATTTCGATAATGAAATTCGAACAATTAAACCGGAAATAGACAGAGAGAGGAAGAGAGAGGAAGACTGGTGCCGACTAGCAAATGCTCTGTAATCTATTATTTTGTGAAGCACAAGCCCTGTTTGATTCAAAAAATGAAAATCTAAATTTTTAGCAAATTCGACAAAAGACAGTTTTTTTGAATATCTCGGGTATATATTGTCTGATTTTGAAATATTATAAATTTTTTCATTCACACATTAAAAATCGATGGGTATAAATAAGTTGTTGACCAAAAAGCGATTCAATTGTAAGGTCAACTATTTTTTATGATTTTTTGGAATATCTCGGCTAAATAATGTACGAATAGGATAAGTACTATCAAAAATTGAAAATCTAAATTTTGAGCAAATTTTACGAAAAGGACGGTCTCGGCCAAATACTGTCCGATTTCGGCATTTATTTCTTATGTTTGGGCTAGAAAGGTTAATCCGAGGTTAATCCAACTTCATTTAAATACTCTGTTCACAAACGGAACAAGAAGTATATTGGTGTCCAACCTGCTGATAAGAGTTTTAAAGGCATTTTAAAGGCAGCATAAAAGTTCAATTTCCGATCCCCAAATGTGCGTTGACCACCTATCAATCAGTCAAACAGATCAAATAATATATTAATTGGGGAGATGCAAAAGTATACTTTAATGCGTCACACGGGCTGAATACTAGTTATGTCTGAAGCTCGACTGGCAGCTCTATTACCCCTACCCTTTATATTTACACAAATGATCTCAGCCAACCTTAAGAATTAAGTCAACTAAGTATATAAGCTTCATTTATTCTAAAAAGTAAGGCACACACTCATCAGAAATGAGCTAGGCTATGTAATACCCATAAGTGAGGGGCTCTTAGTATTCCCCCATTATTGCTCTGGCTTCATTTCCAGTTCTGGCAGACATTTCGTCGGTGTTAGCCAAGGCTGGTTTGTTAAAGTATTTACGCTCGACGGCCGCCATCTTAATCTTAAGTAATTCACATTTGTGGGATATCTTATGCAGGCGCTTCCCAATAGGATCCCAGTTCTTGGCGCGCTTCGAATTATATATGTACGTACTTCTCCAAATAAAGGCATATCTCCGGATTGTTCTTCTTGCATATATCGCACATGCCAAACTGTCTGATCTGGGCACGCGGCGGTAAAGCGTGATAGCATTCCGTGCAGATGAGCACATTAAGATCCTTTATTGGGAGAACATGTAGAATATACTAATATGTGCATGCCCTTATGCGGTAGACTTGCCTTCTTATCCATTTCGTACGACAACTTCTTTATATATTTTTGTCGATTCAGAGTTTCTGACACAAGAGAATTTAAATACAACAGTGTCTTATCGATGTGTCGACATCACGTGTCGATAAATTTGAAATCTCTAGGAATGCCTATTAGCACACACATCGATACCCGCTCAAATCAACGTTGAGTTTGTTTATTCCATCTGAAACTGTATTGGAAGCCCATCTCTAACCACATTTGCTCAACTAATCTGTTGACAGTAAGTTTTATTTATTTTGAGTTGCAAGGCAATTATCTGTTACAAGTACAACTACAAGGCTAAGTAGTTAGAAATACCGATTAGCTTAGCCTAATATTGATAGTTCCTTAGTATAAGACATTTAATGCCTGGACATGTTGAGACCAACTTTGACTACGACGTTCCAAAAATTAACTTTCAGGAGTTGTCTTTTCTTTTTACAGTTCTCTTTGTGACAATAGGCTAACGATGTTCTCAACCGAAATCTTGTGTTATTTAAAGGCAACAGACTCTTATTAACGAAAGCTCTCCAAAAGCCTAACAGTTCACATCGATATGCGTTCAAAACAGTGTTGGGTAAGTGCGAAAAGATGGTTTAGTGTTTAATTGAAGTGCAAGCTTTGACAGTTTAATATTATTATGCCATATACATACATATTCATGATGAGTGCAAAGGAGGAAAAAAACCTCTCTTAACTGATCGGACGAACTTTGAATACCTGCTACTCCGTCAAACTTACTGTGCTTACAGGGTATTGGAAAGCGAAGATTTAATTTAAGGCATAATAAATAAATAGTCCGTGTAGTGTCAAGGCTATATGTAGTCAGAAAAGATTTGAGCTCAGGATCGGGTCGCATTGTTTTCGGCGCTTGTTGCGCAGTGCAACATGCAACATGCAACAACGGCTGATGGCAGCAGTGCCAAATTCTCGTTGCAGGCGCTGCTGCCGAGGTTGCCTAATCAAAAACAGAAGCTATAAAAGCCGCAGCTGTGACAAGCGTTGGTGGCTGTTGGGCGGCGTTGGGTGGGCGGGGTCAGCTACAGCAGCTGACATACGCACATGCGAATTCGAATTCCAGTCTGTGTGTGTGTGACTGTGTGTGTGACTGTGTGTGTTTGTGCCATTTTTGGGCTAGGTTTGGCTCGGGAACACGTTGCGTATGCGCAACGCATTTTTGGGGCACATCGCACGTTAAAACAACTAATGGATAAAATTTCAGCTAAAATGTGCAAAATTTGCATTTTTTGACGTTGTTTTTATGCATTTGCCAGCCATGTATGTACGTACAAGGCCCGTCCCCCCGCTACGGCGACCCCTCTCTGACCGTCTGTTTGTGTTGCAAATATAATTTTTAATTTAAATGCAAATTTTGGAAATCATTTTCGAAGCATTATGTGCCCATATTGATACGCAAATTGCTGTCAGCACACGCATAGACATAGACATAGACATAGGCACACGCACGCACGCACACACACACCCACACACACACACACACACACACGCACACACACACACAGACGCAGACGCAGACACACGCACACATATGCAGATTTAATAACGCATACGCGTCAGTCAACCGCTGGAACAGGCCGCAACCAACAGTTTTAGAGCGTCGCCTGCCTCTGACGCTGAGGACGTCGACGTGCGCTGTGACCGCCGCAGCCACCGAAAAGCTGACAACATCAGCGAAGCCAAACACCGAAACCCACCATACACACACTAGCACACACACACACACACTCACTAAAACTGTTGTGCGTATTGATTTTTGAAGAATTTGTTAGTTGCGCGAGCGCTCAATGATGGGCCGCCTCGCAATGCCTCTGTTTTGAATGTTGAATGTTTATTGGCGGTGGCACTGTGCCGACAACAACAACAACAACAACAACAACAACAAAAACAACCACCGGTTACTAGCTAGAGCGCAACTGATAGATACCCTGTACTCAACTGTGCATTGCTGTTGGGCAGCAAATGCAGTAGCTGCTCGCTTAATTTTCTCATTTTGTGTCTGGTTTTACCAAGCTCTGCTTGGGCGTGCATGACTACTAGATACCCTGTCTGGTTACTAGTTAACATAACGTAAATAAAGTGGCTGCCCGTCAATTGCAAAGCTTCAATTTTTCGACATTTTACAACACTTATATATCCCTAAAACCGAATCGATACGTTAGAGGGAGTGACTCGTGATATATATAAATGTGAAGTTCTTGGCTCAGACCCATTTGTCTTTCTTAACACTTATTTATCTTGACTTCATAGGTTTTTTCCAAAACCTTCAGATTTTAAGAATAAGATTCAACTTGGGTGTCTGACCAGGATTTGCCCTGTACCCAGCTAACCAACATGCCATCAATATTGTATTTATAAAACTTGTTTTACTTTTTATTCCTTACCCGCAGGAGGGAGGGTGTGGTAATTTGATTTCTTCACCTACTTGTTTAAAACTGATCTTCATTTAACGAATCTGAGGGAGACATTGGAACACCTCTTTGCCTAATTTGAATGGCTACAGGGTATTGCCAGCAACTACAAAATTTCAAAATGCGCATCACTGGGGAAAAGTGTGTAACCAAGCGAAGGTGTCACTCTGTCAAAAGAGTCCCCTCCTACGCTAAGCCTATGCCTATGCCCTCATTTCCAGCCCTTGCCCTCACAACTGCTGCCCATCCACTCAACGGAGGCAGCGAGGTGCGAAATTCAAATGCAAAGTCCGCCTACACTGTGCCAAAAACCTGATCAACTTTCAACATCTATTCAATCAAAATTCAGAAATTCTATGAGCATTGAGCTGAAGAATGAGCTGAAGTTGAGAATGGATTGCCAACAGTTGTGGCCGAATGAAGTGCATTTGAAATGAGTTTTCCAAGGACTCCATATTTTCTTATGAAAAACTATTTGGTTGGGTTACTTATCGTACTGAATTCTGTGGTAACCAATGCGAGGTTGAATAGCTATTAATTTAATAATATTTTTAAATGTTCAGTGTGCAATAACGTCATTTTGTGCATCGATATATCGATTAATCTACTAAAGTACTAAATTCATCGATAATAGTTTTTAAAATTAACAGGGCTTCTACAACTACACCTTGCATAATAATGTATAAAGAATTAATATAATAAAATTACTAATAATAATAATAATAGTAATACAAACATTAATAAAAATTATAAGAATATTAATATTGATAAATAATTTTTTTTAATGATTATAATTCTAATAATAACAAACTTTGTCTACATTTGCGAAAACTAAATTTTAAAAAATATATTCAATTAATTACTGTGCTTGGGCTGTGCGAAAAGATAACTTTGCATGAAAGTAGAAAAGTTTCTCATTAAATAAAATGCTGTAATTGACACATATGTACATTCAGTGCACATATAAAGTTGGGGTCAGTCCTGGGAACAGTGTTTAAATGAATTTCAATAGTTGCTTACATTAAAAGTTAGCCTTTCATTGAGTTTTGAACTAGTTAGTTTCTTTGTCTGCATGTCCATGCATAACATGTTTTTACTGTACACTGTTTGACAGGGCCCGCAATGCCACTCAGCGGACTCTGTTAAGTGCTGGCCCGCGGCAATTGGCAGCCCCCGTGTATCGTGGTGGCCGTCATTTAAAACCATTTCACAAGTCGTCAAATCCGATTATGAACTCATTTCACTATGAACTACTTTGATGTTTAATTTGCAATTTAATTTTAATGTGCCTAGATGGCAATCTACCCGCCCAGCAGCTCCCTACAGAGCCCAATCCCCACCTCCAGTTCCGCCTGTTTGTCGGCTCGCAGCCACCTGGGCGTATGAGCAATTCGAAAAAGGGTCCGTCGCCATGTTTTGCGGATGCTTCCTCTAGCGATAATTTTATTATTTTCGTTGTTGTTGCTGCTGCTGCTGCTGATGTTGATGCTATTAGTTGGTTGCCAGCTGGCCATTAACGTCCATTTAGTCAGGCGCCACGCATTTCTAAGTTGGTAACATTTTCTAATTGCTGCTGCCAGTTGTTTCAGCGTGGCAAATACCAGTGAAGCGGATGGCAAACAGAGGTGGCAGCCAGTGGGATGGGGCACAGTCGGGGGTAGATAGTGGGTAGCCAGCGACTTGAACGTTCATTACAGCTGACAGGGGCTAGCAGCAAAGGGGTTCGGCTAGCTTTTGTTGCCATTGATTTCACCCACATTGCGTGCTGCTCGGCTGCTGGGCGTGGCAGCAATTAGTGCATCAGGCTGCAATACCTTTCGACCTCAGGTGGCATCATGCGCCCTACTCGAACACTTATCACACACAAACGACAACCGCCTTTTGCCCCACACTTATGAATATTTTAAAATTCATTGCAGCAGCAGCAACTGTTGTTGTTGTTGTTGTTTTTTTATTATTGAAATCTAGGCGGAAATTAAGTTTTCCCGCTCGACTGACACGGAGGCACGGACGGAGCAGCAGCAGCAATCTAGACGCCTGGACACCTTTCGCCTGGCATTAGAGATCCTTTGCCTGTGCTACCTGAGACACCTTAATGGACATGAAAGACCGAAGTTCAGCTTGGATACATGTTGATGTATGCAGCTAGCAGCCGGCTGCCAGCACTAGTTAAGACCTTATGCTACCGCATGGCCGGCGACAAAGAGGGCCTGCTTTTGCACTAAAAGCGACCTACGTTAGAGAAGGAATGATATGATGAGCATCTATATTAACTATTTGGGAGAGCCAAAAAGGAAAGGTATATAATAGGTTATGTCAAAAGAATAAAACATTCAATTTTGTACCCTCCTTACGGAGATTATTTAAATAAAGCCAGAACTTCTTTTTGTCTTCTCAGTCCGCCAGAAAAGTCCGATGGTAAACTAAAGAAATTGTAAAACAATTGCGAAATAACTAAAAGGGAAAGGTATGCCGAAGCACACATACCCTAGCATCCATGGATTTGAAGCGTTTTAATACCAAAACTGATATTTCGACCAATCTTATGCCAGATATGTCCAGTGAGATAAGACTTTGCCCATCTAAAAGAAACTAGGTAAAACTGCCAAATGCATATTCTTGTCTGAAGGGTATCTTGAAAAACTAAAATAATTTGTACCCTTCTTCCCGCAGCTGTGCCCCTAGCACAGCGCCTCTGGCTGGTAGCTGGCGCATGTGACCCGCATGACCGGGACGATGTCAGTTCTAACCAACTCAAAGGAAGCTGTGTAAGAGCCAAAGAATGAGCCCCTGAGACGAACGAGAAGCTTTCACCTGTTTCACCTTTTGGCTTTTGCACGAAGCCGGAGCAGGAGCAGTAGTTGGAGCAGGAGCAGGAGCAGGAGCGGGTGCGGCAGCGGGAGCAGGAGCTGACGCTGGGATTGGGCACTTTGCATGCAAGTCGAAATGGTGACACGTTTGCCAGTAGGCGCCGGCAGGAGCTGCCGATGCCGCTGCCCCAGTCCAAAACGGAACTCGGTTCCAGGTCACGTGCTGAATGCCAGCTCCTCGGGCTGAGGCTAACAAGCTTTGGGAGCAAGCGAGCGTGAGGCGTTTTGCTGGCGGTCGTGCGGCCGGCTGCTTGGAGGCGGGCGTCCACCAGAGATGCCGCGTTAATGTTTCTTTTACGTGAATGGGGCGATGGTGCGGGGGGCACCCCGCCACCTGCCACCCGCCCCCTGCTGCCCGCATGGTTGCTTCAAGCAACTCGTGGCCCCGCTTATTGTCTGCAGCTGCTCGCTCGCACTTGTTGGGCAATGTAAGTTAATAGCCATTGTTGTGCTGCTCCAGCTCCAGCTTCAGCTCCAGCTCCAGCTGCTCGTCCTCTGTTCCCTGTTCCTTGTCCCGCTGCTGCTGTTGCTGTTGCAAAAAAGGTAGGAACGGCAGCTTTATTGATAATTATTGTGCCATGCTTCTTACGTTTATTCATGTTGTTGTTGTTGTTGCTGGCCCATGCATAAATTTAATTTGCTTAATTAATTAAGAAGAAGAGGGCGAAGAAGGGCGCCACTTTAAGTGCGCAGCGAAATGGGAGCGATTGCGGGTGCGGGTGCGGGTGCGGGGTAGGGTCTTGGTCTTGGTCTCAGTCTTGGATAGGGTCAGGAAGCCGTGCGCTAATTGAAAATAAAGACCAATTTTTTAATTAAACTTTAAATTAATTTATTGAAGTGCACACCGACGCGCGCTTGAGCTTTGACCCGCAGCACGGTCACTCAGCCTGAAGATCAAAGCGTGCTCAAAAACAACACAAAAAAAAAAAAAAATAAAACAGAAAAAAAATATAATATATAAAACACAAATTGCAAATGGCGTCGCGGACCTGAATTTTTGGCAACAAATATGAGGCACGCGCGCGCCGAGCCATCAGTTTGGGCTGTTCAGCTGTGGGCGTGGCGGCTGCACAAAGCCAACAATGCGCTAATGCTCATTTAATGCGATTTGCCTTTCCAAATACACACCCACACACACGCACACACACACACCCAGAGAGAGTGCATAGCTGAAATTTATTTATGCAAGTGTTACGCGATATTTGCACTATATTACATAACCGCATTGTTGCCACCGCCAATGGAGAGCGCATAAAAAGCCAACAACAAGCTAGAGAGAGGGGCGGGGAGAAAGAGAGGGGACAAGTGGGTTTGAGCCAGTGTTGCCAACTGCCGCTACAGAGCAGCAGCTGAATCTAACGTAAAAAATGTTAAAAATAGCTGAAATTATAGAAAATGGCTAAGTCAGTTTGAACTGTGTCCGGCTGACAATAGCCAAATGTAGCTAGAAAATAGCTGTATTGGCAGCACTCGCATTTGGCAGCACTGCACCAGCAAAGTAAACACCTTTTTATAGCGTTTGACTGCACTGGATTTGTGTGCGCTTGCTTTGCGATGCAGACTGCACTGTGCGAAATGAATGCACAATAAATTGCATTTATTTAACATGTTTGCCTACAACGCCAAACTCTGGCAAATAGCATAAGCGAAGCAATTAGCGAACAGTGTTGTAAGCTATTGCACACATGCCTATCGATATTGTTGTGCTTAAACAATGCAACGATAGTATCGATGCTGATCTTCTATTAGCAGCAAATATACTTGCACTGTTTAACGTATGAAAGTCAAATGTGTAAACCTTTCAAAGGATACGTTTTTCTCGATTGCGGGGCAGCAATTCTTTTGCCTTAAGACCTATCGCAAAATCTTACAAAAAAAGTCAATATATCGATATATTCTATGCAGATCGAAAAAAGTTGACGACAATTTCGGCAAATTCTGTTTGTGCTTGTGTAGAAAATGTGTTTTAGAAAGTTTAAATGTGTTGTGGAACTTTAAATAACAAAATGTGCATAATGTATGCAATGCCCAAGACTGGCGGACACTCAATAAAGATCAGGAATTTTTGGTAAGCGTAGGTAGCGGCAGGTGTTTGCTTATCGTGTGTCTGATTTGATTTTTTCTTACAGAGGTTCGGTCTGGTTGCTGCTCGCTTCGCCAAAACCCGGAGCTAAACTGACAGCTGACTGTACTCGATAAATACTCGTCCGGATAACTACTGAGGTACTGGGCTATATTTAAGACCTATCATAAACATTTTATGCAAAGATGCAAGTCAGCTCTGTTTAACGAGCCACGCGGAGGCTGTGCAGCTTGTTTTGGATGCAATTGAATGCAAGCACTCAAAAGTAGACTATATAGTACTCAAAGTTAATTTTATAGTCCTAGAAAAACACAAGCGTTTCATAGCCTGGCAGCAAGCATTATAATTTTGACTTGAATTTTCTTCATGACCTGGCAAAGTATATATATTTTTGAGCCGTATCAACAGCTAAGACTATATAGCCAAATTTTCAAATGTTTTTATGCAACTATTCGCTCGGTCTTTGCATTGGTACGTTATTCTGTTGCTGGCAGCTCATGTGTCGTTAGCCGGATTATGTGTCGGATCACAGTCATATATGATATATGTCCAAGAATCGATCAGTCAAAAAGATATCTTAACGAAACGAGTTCAATTTTGTTATGGTTAGAAGGCTGCTATGTCCGCAGAATATGGTTCTTCCAGCTGAAACTGAATTGGAAGTTTTTTTACTCCTGCCCATATATTTATTATTCAAACTTTATTAACATATCTGTGTAGTCCATTTCACATTCTATTCATTTTCGATTCGCTCTGCTGCAGGCTTCCACTTCCTTTTTGAAGGCCTCACAAATCTCTATCAGAGTTTGCAGCAATTGCAGAGCCCTCAAATGAACTTCGTATTGGCGCTCGTAGGCCGTCAGCTCAAGCTTAATTAGTTCGCATTCCTTGACTATATTGTCCAGAGTCCTTTTAAAAAGTGGCCAGTTCCTGTTGTGCTGCGTTTGATATGCATACATCAGAAAATATTCGCATTCTCATAAGGCGGCAGACTTACGTTGTTATCCATTTGAAACGTCTCAGCTTTTGACCAATTAGCTTTTAAGGAAATTCTTTAGCTTATTTCTCTGCTAAATCAGAGCTTGTGACACGTGCTTGAAGATGCTTACAACACTGGAGAAACTTAGTGTTCTATAAATACAACACTGTCCTGTCGATATTCCCTAACAGAGAAAATGCAACAACATCGTTGCGATGGGTTCGATTATCCAATATCTGTGAAACATGTGTTTATTCTTGAAAATTAATCTAAAGCTCATCATGCCGAAATTGAACTTTTGGTCTTGCAAGCCTTGACCCCCATTGCCCACACAAGCGGATGGATTTTGCGTAAAATTTCACACAACTCTTCCCTGAGTTTTAACGCGAATTCGTTTCAGTTTCCCATGAAGCTTTTCCGCCAATTTACCCAAGTTTCGGCTGGATTGGACTGTTCGTTGATAATAAGTGAGGACATAAATATAAATTGAGAGCTTAGTGATGTTCACTTAAAAGTGAAATAGCTCTATGACTGTAAAATAAAAGTGTAGTTCCATCTTAATCTATATAGCCACCTAGCATTTTTACCGACTACCAATCTGTGCAATCTAGTAATGTTAGCTTTATTGATTTCGTGCAGTAATTCACATATTTTGGTATATCTCCTCATTCTTTTAATCCTTGACTGGCTATGCTTTTTTGAGCTCAAAGGCATCTAGTTCCTCTTTGAAGACCTCGCACTTCCGTGCTAACTAATCATACTACGTTTTTTTTTTAAATGAGTTGTGTGAATACATATTTTTGGCAACTGAATTGGTGAAAGTAATAAATAAATTGGAATCCAGTTCGGTCATTATCGACATTCTTGTAAAAAATTTATAAAATATTTCGTGCGTCAACTCTTCCGATACAAAAGAACAAATCTTTCATAATTGCCATAAACCGTAAAATGTCAGAGAAATGAGAAAGGAATGAGGAGAAAAAATAGGAAATGCCACTGACAAGGCATCCGTTTTGTGGTGCAATGGCATTACAATGGGTCATGCAAAAATTGACAAAAGCCTGATCTCATCCTGGCAGCAGCAAGCCGAGGAGACTCAGGAGCACAAAAAATAAAATACAAAGAGGGTAGGTGTTTTTCAGGGGGGGGGGGGGGCTGAGACTGGCAGCAATTGCTGCTAATGCTCTCGTTGCCAACATATGTTTTGGCCAAATGTTGTCATAAATTTTGAGGCACAGCGACGACAACAAGGACAAAGAGCATGTGGACAGCTGGGGATGAGACCAAAACTGAGACTGAGGCTGCAGCTAAGGCTGAGCCTTGGATTGCAGACAAAGTGCAAAGAAACAATATGCAGGGCCAAACAGAACAGCAGCAGGGCGAGAACAACAAAGGAAATGAGTGCGGTTGTCTGGCAGGACGACAACGGCAACGGCAATGGCAATGGCTACCAGCCAGGACCTGGAGCAGGACCAGGAGAAGACGGCAGGACAACGACCAAGTTGCTAGCTCGCTGGCTGCCTGCTGAAAGTTGGCAAACGATCTGGCAGAAATCAGGGCCGCTTTAGAGCAGCACTAACCAAAGCCGACTTGCCGCATACTGACAAGCAACTTGCTTGCCACAACACCCATCCTCCACTTCCCCCCGCTTCCCCCTTGGCTACCATGCAAAGCGATTAGAGTCCGGAGGCCGACGTGCAGCAGACGGGAGCAATCAGGCAAAGTGCCTGCTTCTGCTGCTGCTGCTGCTGCTGCTGTTGTTGCCGCTGCAGTTGTCCAGTGTGTTGGTCACGTTGCACCTGCCACACACACCCACACACACAGTTGGAAAAAAAAGGAAGAGACAGCCGAGTGGGAGTGGAACAGCCACACACACACATAGCATAGAGCTAAAATAATTGCATAATTTGCATATTATTTTCTGCTAAACATGCAAAAAGCGCCGCGCAACGTGTGCAACATGCATTCCAAATTTATGTGTGTGTGCGCGCGTGTGTGTGTGTGTACATTAAGTGCAAAGTGTAAATAACCAACTCAGCATAAATCGTGATTACAACATTTTGTGTGTGCGGATATTTGCGGGCTTGGTTTTGTGGTTTTAATTTAATTAATATTTTTTTTTTGATTTAGCCACGACCTGCCCCAAGCCGCCGCCACTCTACCTTCTTGTTCCCTTTTTGCTGTGTATATGTGTGTCTGTTTTTTGCATACACCTCATGTACAACAACAAAAAGCACAACAACAACGGCAACAACAACTACAACGACAAAGGCAATCAACACTCAAAGTGCTTCAAGTGCAGCTGTGGGTTGCGGCTTGGTCTTTGGGTTCGGTTTCCCTTGGGTCGCTCGAGAGCCACTTTTGTCAATTAGTCAAACAGTTTGAATGCTGCAGCTAATGAGGTGATAATTGAACAATGCATTTGCATATTTGCCCTGCATAAATGCGTTTGCCACAAATTGACGCAAACAACAAAATATGCACAGATGCAAGCTGAGGCCATTCATTTAAGGGCAGCTCATCAATGCGTTATCTATAGATATATAGATGTATATGTGTCTCAACTGATTGACTGACTGAATGACCGGCTGATTGATTGAATGACTGACTGGCTGATTGATTGATTGGTGATCAACTCACTGTCTAGACTTTTTACTATAGTTGCCTTAACTGATGCAGGACGGCTTTGAAAAATTGCATCACAAAGTTATGCCTCACACTCGTTTTTAACGATCTCTGTGAAAAGTAATTTCAAGTAATGTCTCTTAGCCAACACTGGTTGGAGACAATATCCATGTGAATTGATAAGAATTTGGAAAGTTTTCAATTTTATTTACACATCCTCCATTAAAAATATGAAATGGTGCACTTATTTGTGTCCACAATTTGATGTTAAAAACATGACCTGAGCAAAGCCCTCTATTAATTTATGAAAGCTAATTTTCTAATAATATTTTCACGTTATGTGCCCAACCCAGCTAATAACTGAAGTTAAAGTTATTTATTAGCAGAAATGAATTACTATGAATATGAAATTCGCAGCGGGTTCGCGCGCCCTCGAAAGTATGCTATGATTTTTTCCTTGCCGCGCAAAAAAAAAACTTGAAATTGTGTATTTATTAGGGCAGCGAGTGGAAGGCCAAGTTACATGAAAGGCACTTAATAAGCTGCGAAGTGGGCGTGGCGCACGATGGGCGTTGCCGGGGCACATGCATTTATTAAAGCCGCCCGCCTGAATGCCTAATGAGCGCGACTCGAGCCTAATGTGATTTGTACAGTTGTGCAAAAATTATTTATTGACTTTCATATGCAATTTGGCAGGCCAAAGAGTGTGTCCCGAGCATGTGTGTGTGTGTGTTTGTGTGTGTGTGGCCCACTCAGTGCTCATGCATTAGACGCCCCTTAACAAAGTCGCTTGTCAAATGCAGAAAGCAAAACGAGGGCGAAACACAAATTAAAAGCTCCAACGGCAACAACAGCGACAACAACAACACTTAATGCCAAAAATATGGATAATGTCATTTTTTTCTATTGAACAAAATCGAAATCGAGTCACAGCAAGACACACACCCCCCACCCGCCAACCAACACGCCGCCCCTGAGCCCTGGCAACGAGCCTTCGTTTCCTGATGTGATTATGATAAAATATTCTCGAGCAGTTTTATGATTTATGACTTTGAATATGGCAAACAAAACGGCGGCCAACTTGTATTGACGGCAACAAAGGGGCTGGTTGGGGGCGAAAGGAGGGTAAAAAAAAAAACACTGTCTGCCATGGGCGGAACACTCGATGGCATAACAGGGGGTGGATTGCGCGGGGTCGGCTGGCACAATAAGCACTCGAGTGCGTCGGCATAATTTATCCATGTTTGCCGCGTCGCGTATTGGCAAAGTTTTTTTTATGGCCAACTGGACGTTGAACAACCACCTGACCAGGCC
Source organism: Drosophila borealis (assembly GCA_035045885.1). NCBI lineage: Eukaryota > Metazoa > Arthropoda > Insecta > Diptera > Drosophilidae > Drosophila > Drosophila borealis. Next base: position 21,072 of record JAWNOR010000145.1, on the reverse strand, counting down.
CGGTGGCGGGGGCAGCACGGGGGGGGGGAGGGTCTGGTGCGACTCTGTCTGCGGCCAGCAACGGAGCACGTCTGGCCGCCACTTTTCGCGCATAATTTGGCCCATTGTCAGAGCTGAAGCTGCGTGGATGAACTTGAATTGCTATTGGCTGCCCCCTCGAGTCGACAGCAGGGTGCGGTGTACGGGGTGCGGGGTGCGGGGTGCGGTGTTAAGGGGATGGGCGCATCTTTAATTCTCATCAGTTTGGACCCACAGTGCGGACTTGAGTAGACACTTGGCGGCGTCACGCCCAGAACTGAAAAATTTCAAGCAAGGGTTTTCGTATTCCAGCCAAGTTCCTGGGATTGGCATTGGGCCTGGCCTGTGCTTGGGGTTGGGATTGGGATTGGGATTGGGCCTGTGCTTGGTCTGAGGTTAATTCGTTTCACCTGCAGGCGAAACGTATTTCAACTTGTTTAATATTTTATAATCCAGGGGCTGAGCTGCTGTAAGACAGCGCTTAGCCCACAAATTATAATTGATGATGCTCTCCGAATCTGCCTGAATTCACAATTGTTTCGGCAAAGGCTGTCGAGTGCGTCAATGTGGAAGTGTATAAGTTAAATGGGCGTAAATGTTCTACTATTATACATGCATAGCTGGCAGATTGTACACTTTACTCTTGGCTAATTGTTTGTCTACATTTGGACACAATTTTGATCTTTCGAGCTGCCATGACTTTATCAAAACTCTGATGGTTGAATCTCATCGCCAGCTTTATTCGTAGCCAAAAATTTACAAATTCTGAAAATCGATGTATTTCTCTTTCTACGTCCGTCGTCATATTGGAAACTATTAGAGATAAGGTATTTCAAATATGTTTTACCTTTAACATTTATATTTATTTATACTTCTTTTTTAAGCACAACCCGAGAAATATGACAGTTTTAATTCTGAATAACCTCAAATTTTGAGAAAAATTGAAGTTCTTGGGATAGAGCCTTGTGCCCTGCGAAAATTGAGTACAGATCGGACTCTAAATACCGAACCTATATAAGAATGTATTTCCCTGAGTCTGGGGCAGAGGAAAGGAGAAGCACGGCGTGCCTGCCTGAAAGACGACTTGGCGCTGACTTTAGGGTATCTTCTAGTTGGGCCTGGAGAACTCGTGTCTAAGTGTTATTTTTCTAACATATGCCTCAACAAAGGAGCACAATATCATACAAGTCCCTTGGGAGCAATTGGCTAGGCATAGATATATGTCGCCCATAAGTGCTATATTGATGCATGCAAGGGTATCAAAACTTCGGCTTTTCAAGATCATATGGAAACCTCTTCTCGTTTGAATTTCTTTTTAAATTTTGTGAAAAATCAACTCTTTTGATATTACTAAGAAATTAAGCACCAACACATACTTCACACATTTGGCACACACTAATACACACACGTGCACACACACGCACACACGCTTGTGGATGGGAGTCTAGACAGCGCGGCAGTCGGTTCGCTTTGGGGCAAGCGTCAATGCAAATCTCTGTCGATGGTCAAGTGGGGTGGCTGAATAAGTTTTGGCGGGGGTGTCTGCAGTGGGGACTGCATTCGTGCTGATATGGCTAGGCTGTGAGGAGCGCGCGGTGGGCGGGGCTTCAGGGGCAAAGGTTGCTGTTGAAGCCAGCGCACGTCTGAGGCAGCCGAGCAAAAGTCTTCGAATTGAGCAAGTGGCGAACTTTGGTGGTTTCGGGTGGTTGCTGTTGATGATAAAGCATCAGTTACCACAAAAGAACACACACACACACGCACATGAGTGTGGTTCGGGTACTAAATGCTGCTGGAATTTAGCTTATTTTGATGAATGCAATGGTCACGCACAGATGAACCCAATGCCCACCCAATACCCTCGCAGTACAAATGAGACATATGAAATGTAATGTAATGAATTTGATGATCTATTGTCACAGTGCGAGGGCGCGGCGGCCTGTGCTGAGGGTGCAGGGGCTGAAGTTAATGGTGCTGCCAGAGCGAGCTGGCTAAAGGTCTAGAGGCCTGTTGCCCAGTCGAAAGGCTTTTTAAAGTCAACTCGTTGCCCACTTTGTATGCGTGCCAGCTACTAGGTGTGTCTGTCTGTTACTGAGTGAGTGTGTGCACGCGTGTGTGTGTGTGTGTGTGTGTGTGTGTATGTATGTATTGTTGTTGGCTCACCCACCCCGCTAACCCAGCTCCCCTTGTGTGGGTGTGTGTGTGTGTGTGTATGTGCACATCTTTAGCATCTATCAGTCTGTAAAGCTTCCTTCCTGCCAGCCAGGCCCAAAACGAACGTGCGACTATGCGTGAGCCCCCTCCCACCCCTTTCGACTGTCCCCTCTGCAGTCATTCTGTGATATTTTGGAATGCGGCGACAGATATGCATATGTGAAGAGACACACACGCACGCACATTTACAATGAATGTGTGTGTGTGTGTGTGTGTGTGTGTGTGCTCATTCATTCATTTCATTCGAAATGTCTCTATGCATCTCTGTCACACACTCTCCTCCACCCTCCTGCCAGCAAGGAGATGAGGTATGAGGGGCAGCGGGGCGGCATATTCAATTTAGCAACAGAGAAGAAGATGACAAAACGATTGCTTTCGACTGCTTGTCATATAGATGATGAATTGTTCCTGTTCCTGCTGCTGCCGGGCTGCAAGGCGACCAACCCGCCGTCCAGAACCGGCACACAGCACCGCTCTAACCCACCGAAACATCCGTATGGCCCCAGACCGCCCAGCAGCCAACAGGCTTTGTTTTTGGCCTGCTGTTGCTGTGGCTGTTGCATATTTATGCCTGCTGTGTGGCGAGCTTAAAGCGGAAATTTAATTTGGGGCAATTAAGTTGTTGGCCGTAGCATTTTTGGAAAGTAAAAAGACGCCACCTAGTGTGGGCAGCGGGCAACTTTCTTTCTTTCCAATTACCTCTGCAAATTTCAACTAGCGGTTCTTGCAGAAAGCTGCCAGCAAAACGTTGACGAATGTGAAACAAAGAGAAATGGAGAAACTCATATGGAAGAGGGAGGGAGAAAGAGAGACTGCGTTTTTGTAATAAAGGTAGCTTTGTCGGGAGTGCACAACTAATAAATACCCTGCACCCAGGACCAAGCTGTTGTTAAACCAATTGAATCAATTGAGGCTGTTTTTACTATATCATAATAATTGCCATGCAAATAAAATGTTCTCTCCGCAAACTAGATAAATACACATTCGCAGCTTATCAATAGAATTGTCTTGCTAAGTATATAACTAAGATTGGATGATTTTAACAAACACAACTTTTTACTCCGCGAATATAAACTCGACTAATGTTAAGATGTGGAGTACAAAGCATAGATGGTTCAGTTAGTACATTGCATTTTTATTTGTTATGCTTGCATTTTTTTGCTAATCGCGCGAAAAATGTAGTGGACTTAAATACCAAATAAAATACTAAAGTGAGAACAAATTCCAAAATACTTGGAGGCTAATTCATCGATTCAAATGCTTTGACTGTGAAGTAAATTCATTACTGCGGAAACACTCAAGCTCACATCTTGCAAAAGTGGCCATGGATCGAGAAAGGTGTAAATGTGTGTGTGTGCGTGTGTGTGTGTGTGTGCGTGTGTGTGCAGGGGAGGGATGGCAGATGTCGCAGCACCGGCAAATCAATTAGTTCGATGCATGCAAAAGCGCAAGCTGGCATTATTTGGCGCACTTCCGTTTCCGCAGCATTGCCAACAAACAAAACTAATTACAAGCATTTTCATTAACGCCTACAAGCGAGCGACTTTTGGCCCGGTCGCGGCACCCGGCCCCCACCTATCCACGGCCTTGAAGATGCCCATGGCTAACTCTGTGTAGGTGTGCTGGTGTGTGTGTGTGTGTGTGTGTGTGTGTGGCAACTACTTAAAAGTCGATGCGCCAAGAAGGCAAAAGCGAGGCTAAAACACTTTTGCAGTTCGCTCGCTCCCAAGTGACAACGGGGCACGACCTGGGGTGGCTGCTCCCTTTACCCCCCCAATCCCCTATTCCCAAGCACCACACCCCCGACAGCATGCAGCACGAGAAAGTTCCGTGACGCTGTTGCAAACTTTACCGCCAATGCGGCGCGGCTTCAATCTGTGCCGTCAACAAATAGGAAAAAAAAGGAGGAAAATTTCCTTTTTTGATGCGCAACTAAAACCAAAAACAGGCCAGGGCCTGCTCGGGCGCCCGACCAGGCACTGGGCTCGAGTGGCGAGTGGCGAGTGAATTGTCTAATTACAGCTGCCAGTTGCAAGGCAATTGTTGTTGTCGTTGTTGCTGCTGTTGTTGTTACGAGTCTACCGTTGTCAGCGACAGGCGCAGGACGCCTTTTGTTGCCATCTACTGCGCCAAGTCGAAAACATCTTAAGCACATTTTTAATTAATTTAAATGCGTTAAGTTGCTTGTCACTTCATTTGGCGATGTCCTTAACATGCCCATATACACAAACCTACTTAGCAGCATTAGTCCTGCGGGGCGCGCACACACACACACACACACAGAGAGAGAGAGACACACACACATACAGACACACACTGTGCAGCAGTTGAACGTCGCCAGGTTGCCGCCTAATGAAAATGACGCACAGGCTCAGCCTGAGGGTCTACTTTATTTTTGGCCTTTCTCGCTGTCAGCTGTCGATAATTTGGCAATCGTATTGTTTTAATCCAATTTGTCATTTCATTTACCAAGCTGAACACTTTCTCGCACAGCTTTTAGTCCGATTAAATATTAAAATTAGCTCTTTTGTTTGCTTTCATTCTGAAATGCCAAAACTTCCAAGTTTTGAAAGCCAATAATTGTGATTCATTTGGTCTTCATTTGGCCATAACGACAGAAATGGCAAAACAAGTAAGCTGAAAAAATTTAACCTTTCGCAAACATCGCTGCTATATAACACCTAAGCCTAGAACAAGAGCACGCGTATAATAAAGACATGCAGACCCATAAATTATACCCATTATTTTTCTTAGATCACAAGTCTAAGCTTCTCACTAATTTTCCGTCATTGGGCTTGGAATTCGCAAAATGTAAACTTGCTTTGATATATTTTCCTGTTTGATATATTTATTCATTTCATTGTCGATGAAAGTTAAACATTTATTAAAAGTTCCTTGGATAAAACGCTCATAACACTCATTTTTAAAGAGAAACTTGATTTCAAAAAAGAAATTGAAGCTCAACGAAAGGAGAGTTTTATATAGTAGCTAACGTATATTTTCACCCTTGGGTGTGGAATTGAGCAAATCCGTTTATAAGTTTTTAGTTAGATGAATAGTTAAGCAGGTTTCTTCAGAGGATTCGAACAGCTTCAACAAATCGTTCCTTTTGATTCAGTAATTTATTTGTTCCTTATATGTTCAGTTGCTTGACATTTTTCTATTTTAAGAACCATCATATTAATGGATTTTGCATTAACCTGTCTTTTATCCAGCATTAAGTTAATTTAATTTATTAATCTGAAACTTTAGCCCCAATTTTTTTTGGCATATCAATATATATATATATATATAGTACGTATTTGCCATCGGCTGATTCAATGACATGCCATACGTTTTAAACTTGGCTATCAAGAGACTGGAAAGGGGTAAGGGAAGAGTTTAGGAGGGAAGAGGAAGCTGGTTTGGTTCTGAGCACTCGTATCGAAATTGTCATTGAGGCTGGCTGGCTGGCTGGCTGGCTGTGAAATGCCCAAAAGTCTATTATGCCGACAACTGGCTACAAATTGTTCAACTTAATTAAAGAAACGCTGTTAAGCTTTGCCATTGAGCGCGATTGGGGCGGCAAACCACGCCCACATCAGCCACATATGCATGCTGGCAGCGATAAACGGTGATTGAGGGTGGAGGGCTGTTGGAAGAGAAGAGCATTGGACTCGAAATCGGGATCAGAATCCGAATCCGAATCCGAATCACATTCAACGCTAGTCGCTGTGTGGCATGCGATAGGGCAGCTCCAGAGATTGACGACAAAGAGGCAACTAGCGAAGCTGGGCAAGGCAAAGAGCTTTTTGCATTATAATGCAATTCAATGGAACGACTCCAGTGGGGACGCGGACGACGTGGACGACGCGAACAAGGACAACGTTCCATACGCTGGCCACGTCTGCGGCTGCACTTCATCGCTTTGCCAAAAGGGGCAATTTCCGTGCTGAAAATGTTGGCGACAACAACAACAACAACAACAAAAACAAAACGTAACAAAACCAGTAAAAATGCGCCAGTGAATGCGATCGACTAGCAGTTACCCTGTACTCAGCGATGTTTTAAAGCGACTTAGCTCCACGTCGACCAGGGCGACCTAACCAGGGCGAGATTATGTCGTTTTAAAGGGACATAACTTAAGCTTTGGACTGTAAGCCTGGGTTTCTTTTACATCCCGAAACCCTGGTTAAAATATTTTCAGGGCTGCAAACGCGACCCAGCTCGAACCAACAGCATGCCCTAGGATTCGTAATAAATTTAGTCAGCGTGAAAAATTCCATATAAAAGTGATGTAGATTGGAAGTTCATACTAAATTTTTGAACTTTATTTTTTGGGCTCAAAAGTGTGCATGTTGACAGAATTTCTGCCTATTGTATATACTTCAGCGACCCCTTGCTTGCTGCCGCTGATTACAGGGTATACAAAAAAAAAACAAAAACCAAATAGTAAGCGAAACAGAAATGAAATCGTATCTGCGCAAAAAGTGTGCACTGCTTTTAATTGAAAACGCAAATTGGTCATCAATTAATTTGACATATAGACGTAGCGGCCAAAAAGCTACGGCAACCGATTGCAACTATGATGTCGCTGCCCCCCTCCCCCCCTTTCTTCTCTCGCTACACTCCACCAGGCAATCGACAAGTCCCCCAATCAACAGTCTGCCTCCAGTCTGCACATTTTTAGCTGCATTCAATCCTATAGGAAGTTAGAACCTGATAGAAAATCGAATCGTTTTCCCGGCTTTAAATTGGAGTGCCTGGGACAGTGCTGAAAAACTGCGACTATGAAATCGTCTAAAACTTTCCATTGGTTCCATGAAATCGATAAGAATCGATATCGTTTTTCCTGAGCTGGATATAATGGGATCTAGAAATCCCAAATTTCCTATAGCATTTGCAGATTAGGAATATTTCACTTTTAAGATTCAGGCAAAATTGTAAAAATCATTTCACACATTCTTTTTTTATATTGATGCCTCTAAACTTTCATAAAGATCGGACGTTAAGCACCGAAAAACAAGCTTGACTACTATTAATGGAATATTTATTATATTATGCAGGATAACTTATTTAATCTTAGCCGGAAAATAGCTGTCAAATGCCGTCTGCTGATGGGGCGCTCACTGAAGGCGTGGCAAATGCTCCGTTAATAAATTTTGGCGGAAAGGGAGGCTCCGAAACTTTCTGAAGAAATTTAATAACTAAAAATTTGCGAAAGTTAAGGCCAGGATATGTATATCATATTATGTGCATAGCTAATCCAAAAGTCTTTCAACTTGGGCAAGTGAAAAAAAAGCAGCCCGAATATTTCTCTGCGTCTCTGGTGTTGCGACTGACAAGTGTCTTGGCCAGACAACCAGCTATTCTTTCCTTCATGCACCCGCCTACAACTGCTCCGTACACCCAATGGCCACGCCCACATCATGGTATAAATAAAAATTTTGTTTGGCAATATTCGCGTCGCGTATTTTGTTGCAAAAGTCTTGCATTAATCTAAATATTTGCATGCTTGCAACGGCTGCAAGGGCCAAGAATGGCGTGAGGTTTAAGGGTGGTGAAGGAGGGGAGGGGGGGGGTTAGGGTTGAAGGGTTGGGTGGTTGGTTGGTCGTACAAGTATCGCGACTGGGCTCTGCTCTGGATGCTCGGCTTGGACCAGCGTTTTGAGCTTTGCCTATTTATTTATTTTCATCGTCGACGCCAAATTGTCAACGACTTTTAAGCGGACGGACGGGCGAAGGGGCGAAGGGTGTGCGGTAGGTGGGTATGAAGTGGGGGGGGGGGGGCTAATGGGGTAAGCGTTGGCTGCATTTTTGCATTCGGGAAAACTCGCATTTAAAATGCATTTCGCATGCAACGTCGACGCGGGGCATTTCCATTGCAAATGCTGCAGCGCCGCCAGACGAAAACCCAAAGACAAAGACCGTAAGCCAGAGCCAAAATAATAATAATAATAATAATAATAATAATAATCATCATCATCATCAGGGGGAGGGGCTGGGGCTGGGGCAGTGGCAGGACAGTTGTGGCATGCAACAGCGCCGGAAATAGAAAAACAAAAGCTTTATTTATTTTTATTTCGCCCTTTCGCCCATTCGTATTTCACTTTTGTTTATTATTACTTTTATTGCTCTCCTTGTTGTTGTCGTTGTTGTTGTTGCGTTTTAAGTAATCAAAATCGTTTAAACGAATTCGCGGCATTTGCATTCTGTGGCCAAGTTTTAGGCAGCACATTGACAATGCGGCGGCATTTGCAACTTGCTTTCAGATTTGCTCATTTGCGAAACGTTGTGGAACTGAAACAACAAATCATATATCCTGCTCAGGCCCGTATAACGAGACTGTACTGTACTTGCTTATTTTTTGGAATTAAATAAAACTATAATTTAGTAATTCATTTTTCATTTTAAAGCTTTGCCCAAATATTTAATTGCTCCGAGACTATTTCGTCGCGGGAACAATGAAAATGGAATAGCTGTCTGCTTCAGTGTGACCATAATTTGTTATGTTATTAAATATAAATTTACTTCAGAACTTGGCTAAAACAAAACCGAGACCTTTACATAAGAGACAAACGAAAATTGAACATTTATTGTTTTAATCTGTTTATTTTTTGCTATCTTAAATCTTTAGACTATAAATAAGTTAATTAACTATGTCCACTTGATTTCAACTTAAAACAATACGAGCAACGGCAACTTTTAGCTCGCCGCAGATTAAATACCCTAGTAGAACTATAGCTTGCCGTTTTTTTATACCTGTGAAGAGAATTTGGGTGCTCTTAAAGCAATAAAGAGCGATATGATATAGTAATCCTATAGTGATGGGATATTTACTGTTATATCTTGATTCCGATTCCACTGTTTCTTGTAAAATTGTGACGGAAGACTGAAATCAAATCATTCTGATACAATGCAAGAGTCTTCAACCTATTCGAAAATCCATCAAAGAAATGCATTTTGCGCTCTTTATCAGTCTGCTGCTCTCTCTTTTAGTCACGTTTCGGGCTTCCTCTCTCTTTTGGGCAGCCATAAAACGTTTGCCATAAATACGGATGTTTGGGTTTGTGACTATGCTACAACCTTAGGGCAAGGGTATTCCCCCGTAACTGAAAGAGCTGGCACATTTGCCGTCTGCTCGGCATGCGATTAACGTAATGTTAATACATAAATTCTCACAACTGGGATCGAATAAATAATAAAAATAAATCATAATTTGCAATAATTGCTGCTGCAACATTTTTGATTTGTTCTGAAAGCAGTCAGTTAAAATAAAAATAAAAAAGCGGCGCGCCGAACCTTAAATACCCTTCAAGAAATATGACTTACACGTTTTTTTTTCCAATAAATTTATTTGAGAGCAAATAATGCTGCATAGCTCAATTCGATATTGATTCGATCTAGGCCATATGTGGGCTTAAGAAACAAAATAAATTAATTATAGATACTGGTCAATAATATATATTAAATATATAACTTTGCATGCATTACATAGCTCATGGGAAAGTCTTCATGTACTGTGCATGGGCATACAAAATCTGTGATAATGGAAAGATCTGCTCAATGAGTTAAAAATTTGCATATAGACTCGATTTATTTATGGAAGATGCTCATTTGACTGTTTTTGTTATTGGGGCCAAATTGCAGATGCACCATTATCAACTAATTTAAATTTTCGGCTATTGGCACTCGGCTAAAAGCTCGGATGAGATTAATTTCATTTCCAGCCATTCGCATTGCCCAGCTGCACAAGCAGCGCCAACAACAGCAGCAGCAACAAGAAACTATTTTGTGTTTTGTGGCAAATATTAAAACAGTATGCCACAATAAAATCCGTTTGAAGGTTTCAACTTTAGCTGAGGATTGCTGCAGCTGTTTGGCCAGCTGTAAAGCACGCAAGCAAACGAGTTCAGTGCGGGCTCGCTCGACTAACAGACACCTATTTAAACCCGAAGTTAGCCTAGATTCAGACTATGCGATACATGCATTTCAAATCTACATTAAAACACTGTTGTTGATAAATTGTGCACGGTTTTCCGAAAACTAATCGATTTTGCTATGAAGAATTACACACGTCTCACCAATCCACGCCCCGAGGTGAAACATGTAAAAAAGTTCATTTATCATCCTTGTCGCAGCAAACTCATAACCTGTTCTCTAAGCAATGAAAAGCACTTAACTTATACGTACATATTTAATCGAGTTCAGTGAATCCACCAACACGGTCGGAAAACGAGTGGAAAAGGGCTGATTATGATTTTAAGAAATAATAAACCTGTCCCGCATAAAGTATTTGTTTGTGTGAAGCTCACTTGACGCGTAGTAATTCTCAGTGTTTAAGCCATGAACAATATCGGTAGAATAGTCTTCATGTTATGTATATTTTAGTTTATAGGGGACATAATGTTTTCTCCGGTCTGTTACATATTTATGATACCCCACAGCGTCAATTATACGTGCGTAGGGTATCAAAAATGAGGATGAGTACCTAGGTATTACAAGTTGAGCTAGCCAAATTGGTTGGATTACACATAGCGAGCGAGATAGCAATAGTGCGTGTGACCGAGCAAGAGATAGAGAGTGGAGAAGGGAGAGGGGAGAGTGAAGGAGGAGGAAGGATGTATAGATATGGAATGGCTGAAGCCGATAAACTCGAATTGCACTTGAAACTTAATTACAAACTCGCAAATGCAAAATGCAAATGCAAATACCTGACAAAGCCGAAGCTGAAGTCTCGAGGCTGGCAAAGCCATAGCCAAAGCGAGTGTTGCTGCTAATATGTCTGAACGCCTGGTTAAGTGCTGTGCGAGTGTGTGTGTGTGTGTGTGTGTGTGTGTGTGTGTGCGCGTGTGTGCGCGTGTGCGTACCACATGGCGTATGAGTAATATGCATGAATGCCAACTGCATGTGTCTCTAATGCTCTATAACTCGGGCACTTCTTGCCGTCATCTTGTTAAGTAAATTCTAAACATAGTTGCTTGGCAAACAGAATCCCTCACACACACACACACACACCCACACATATCCGCAGCACCCTATCCAGCCGTGTGGGGGTGTGTGTGTGTGTGTGTGTGTGTCCATTCACTTATGTAATTAAGTGTCTTGTTAAAACGGAAATGGAATTTGGTTTTGCCTTTAATTTACATTAATTGACGATGCATTTATGCCAGCGAGCACTTTGGGAATCTGTGATACCCAGTCCTCTTACCCCCCCCCGCCCCCCCCCCCCCTCGGGCCACCTCTCTCAACGCCCTTTTGCCACCCACTTGTTGGTATTTATTGTTTAATATTAATGTCTGTGCCGAGCACAAGCGTTGCCTTTGAAAAATGCATGACATGGACACATGAGAGCTTTGGCTAACTTGGCTTTAATCGCCCGGCATTAGGCCACATGCAATATGCAGCAGCTGCAGACAACTGGGAAAGAGTCAGTCGGTGAGTGAGTAACCCGGTTAGGCACTGACCCGATTGCCTGCTGCTACCAAAATGCCAATGGCCAGCGGGCATTATTAATGGCACTCGGAGTGCACTTAGTTGTGGCAACAGCTTTGATTTATTCATTGCCACACAACATTCAACATTCAACATTCAGCATTCGGAATTCGGCATTCATTCATTCATTGTACATTCAACATTTATCCATTACAATTATTATTATTGTTATGCACACACTATTAATTGCGTTCTGCTTTCACATTTCCCCATTTCATTAGGTGATCTTGTAAAACACAAATTTGCATAGCACACTGCAAATTAGGGTACATTCTGCGTTTTTAATTAAGGTAAATCTGTCGAATTAATTATGTTTTAAGCGTTAAACATTCTTTCCGTTTATTTGCATACGTTTGCGGTTCTACGCTGTTGCAATTCCCACAATTTGGATGCCATCTATTTAAAGTTGTCTTAACATGCTTTTCTTGCGTCTAAAACGAAGTCTAATAAGTCTTAATCAATTACATCAAGAAACTCCTTTATCCCATTCGCAGCTGTATTCTCGCATTCAATTATGAGGCAAGAAGCATCTCAACCTTGTCGAACTCTTAGTTAAGCGCAAGGCCCTAAGACAAGTTTAGACAAGTATTGAGAGTATTGCAATGTTATCCATAAATAAAAAATGTTTTTTAATTTATAAGTGAATACGTTCACAAGCCACACGTTGATAGCGAAATCCAATTTAATATCTACGATATACATTTTTTTTATATCATATTGAAATATTTCATCTTCCATTAAAAAACGCAGACGTTAAAAAGATATTAATTGCCTTGCATGAAAAAGGTTACAGATTTCAAAGGAGCGAGATATGTTTTGTAAAAAATAATTAAACATTTTTGTCTAAAACACTGTTTTTTGGCCTAGAAAAACTAAAACAATTAATTTTTATGGGTTGCTTTTGGCTTTGTTTTTGTTATCTTAACATAAGCCTATTCACAAATCCCACGTTGATGATAACGAGATCCAGACGTATGGCAAAATGTCATGAAGTAAATAAAAGATATGAAATAAATTCTAAAGCTTTATTAAAGAAACAAACATGAAATACAAATTTTCAGTAGGTAAGGTATATTTTATAATTAAAAAGAATATAAATAAATAAAATAAGAAATAGGTGTAAATTAAAAATAATAATTTAAAAACTGCCTATTGGCGGATGATCTCCTGGCCTCAAAATTGTGATTAACAATTTGGGATTGTTTATATATAATAATATAAGACAATTGCATCTATCTGAATTATAATTCTTTTTGGGAGCTCTCCGCTGTTTCAGAGCTCTTTTACTATTAAAGATATGGAATCTACCATGCTATTGAATATATATATATCGAATGTTGTACCAACTGAAAGCTATACCTTATACTATATGTGTATCTTGCCCTCAAGTTACATATATAAATATATATATCACTTTACCACTTCCTTTGCCACCAAAATAACATCTTCCCAGAAGATGTTCCCACTTATACAGGGCTACCAACATGAAGGAGTCTCTCGCCTTTCTTGTAGCTATTTAATACAGGCACAAGTCCCATGTTGATAACAATATCCATAGTTATGCATCTCAATAAGGAAAAGTGCACGAATTTGCAGAATATTTTTGTTTATAAGGGACCAGCGGACACATTAAAAGGTTATTGGTTATTGCTTAAAAAGAATAAATCAGAAAAGTCTGTTGGCTATGTGACTCTGTTTAGAAAAGAAAAAAAGGTCGATTGCTCATTTAAAGTTCTCGCTTATGCTGACTTGTAAGACTTCAATCAATTCGGAACCCAAATCCTTGAATACGTTTTCGCCTAACTACGCTTTATGTCAAACCTTTCTACACAACACGAAGCTAACTAAGCAGCAATTGCACTCCGTTTGCATTTCTGTCCAACTTGAAGACTAGAACAATTAAAATGTATATGCAATAAAATTTGTTTATCTTGTGTTGATGGCCAAAGAATTAAAATAAGATAAAAATAAAAATCGTTTAGAGCAAAAATGATTTTTCAAAAGGAGGTGTAAACGAAAATAAAATAAAATAATACAAATTCGAACACAAAAATGTGATATTGACTGCTGGAGGTCTGCAGGCAATATGAAGCACAATTTGGGAGCAAGCTGAGCGCCTAGCCTCTTAAAGGGTTGCCACACTGTTGCAAACCAGTGTTGACAGTGTTGAGTGGACAGACTTAGTGTGTGCTGTGCGTTGTGCAACCCTGGAAACGTACTGATTAGCTCGCATTATGAACACGCTTTTGAGTCGTAAAGTTGCGTCAGCAAAGTTGGCGTTGCCAGCAGGTCACGAACGAGTCTAAAGGCCGTAAGGGAGGAGATGTGGAGCACGGGTAACAGGTAATGGTAATTGAAACAAAAGTTGAAGCCAAGAAAGTGTAGCATACGTTGCGGCGCCTTAAAAACCCATTTCCAACTGTTGACACGTGCCGCGTCGTGTCGCGACCTGTTACCCCAAGCCCTCATCCTCACCCTCACCCTCACCATCACCCACACCCACGGCCTAACCCTCGCCATCACGCTAGCCATCACTCCCCCCACAGGCCTCTGTCCACGGCTCTCGCTGTGAACGAAAATCACGCGGCCGCATGCGAAGTAAACAAACGTGAAATGAAAGTCATGCGTCGCATTTTAAAACGCGCCGCTGGATGTCTCCCAGGACGTGGTCCCTGTGGGCAACGACAACCTGCCGCACAGTCCGCCCAACTCGCACAGCCCGCAACGGCCCGTGCCAGCTCCACAATCCGCACGTTAAGAGATGCGCATAATTTAAAATACAAATTTGCCACCCGCCCAGAGGAGTCGCAGATGAGCATAGAGCTCAGGTCGGGCGTTGCCAGCGCAATGCATTTGTAAATATGCCTCATTATTGTGCAAGCTCACACACACACACACACAGAGTCAGATTCAGCGCCCCGCTGCTGCCCTGCCCACTGTTCCCGCCCAACATTCGTCACGTCGCATGTTTTGAGTATCGTGCAGCGCCAACGGAAATGGCAACAAAGTACAAAACAATTTAATAAATGCCGGAATCACGTGAAGGTGTTAAGCAAAACATTTGCGGCAATGACCACAGTGAAACCGACACGAATCACTGTCAAATTGAAACACAAACACACACACACTTATCGCAACTACTAACTGAAAACTCAACTGTACCCCAAGGCATTTGCACAACTTATCCGCCCGCAGCCGAAAGAATCTTTTGACGCTTGGCCTAGAAAGCTGCAAAAGTAAGTCTAATTTCATCTTTGGTAATATTCTAAGCTCTATGATATATGCCAATATAATTTTTATCCACATTTTCTTAGTCAATCTGTGGAATTTAGTTATCCTTCTCATCCTCGACTGGCTCTGGTACACACCTCCATTTGCTTTTTCAAGGTCTCACACATTCTTATTTGGGCTTGCAACAGTTGCATAACCTTCACAGTACCTTCACATTGAATCTCGTTGGCCGCCAGCTCAATCTTTATTAGTTCGTATTCCTCTGCTAAGTTCTTTAGGGTTTCCTTAGATAGACGCGGGAAAAATACGAGTTCTCAACACCTGCAAAATAATGTGCTATCGATATTTTGACAGCCCGTGTCCTTGAATGGATGAAAGCTTTTGCAGTGTTAGGTAAGTGCGATAATCGGCACGTGCTGACAAGATTTCGATGACAGTGTTGCATTTAAAGAACACTTAGTTTCACCAGTGTTGAAAACTTCATTATCCGACTGTCACGAACTGTGAATAGGCAAAAAGAATTCAAAGAAGGTTTTTTTTAAAAGAGCTAATTATTCGAAAGTTGTACGAAATGGATAAGAAGGTAAGTCTATCGCATAAGGGCATGCACATATTAGTATATTCTACTTGTTCTCCCAATAAAGGATCTTAATGTGCTCATCTGCACGGAATGCTATCACGCTTTACCGCCGCGTGCCCAGATCAGACAGTTTGGCATGTGCGATATATGCAAGAAGAACAATCCGGAGATATGCCTTTATTTGGAGAAGTACGTATATAATTCGGAGCGCGCCAAGAACTGGGATCCCATTGGGAAGCGCCTGCATAAGATATCCCAGAAATGTGAATTACTTAAGATTAAGATGGCGGCCGTCGAGCGTAAATACTTTAACAAACCAGCCTTGGCTAACACCGACGAAATGTCTGCCAGAACTGGAAATGAAGCCAGAGCAATAATGGGGGAATACTAAGAGCCCCTCACTTATGGGTATTATATAGCCTAGCTCATTTGTGATGAGCGTGTGCCTTACTTTTTAGAATAAATGAAGCTTATATACTTAGTTGACTTAATTCTTAAGGTTGGTTGAGGACGTGATGGTTATGGTCAGAGGAGTTCTCGTAATTATAAAATACAGTTACAGATGGGGAAAGGACTTTTATAGCCTGTTTGACGTATTACAGCTGACATTTTTCACTGTCCAATCTTCTGCACACATTCATGATTATCAAACTATTATCTCGGATTGCACTGGTAGAGTGTTTGCTTTCGGATTCTTTATAAAAATTAGCAGAGTCCATTTTCTGGTTTTCTTTTTGGCACCAGCCTAATTTATTATTTTCTCCCATTCATTCGCTTTAATAACTGTCAATATGGCGACATTTGGCGTTGGCGTTGGCGTTGGCGTCGGCGCCGGCGCCGGCGTCGGCATCGCAGCTGCAGCTGTCGTTGTTAATAATGAACGAGCTGCAACGAGTTGGCGTATTAAATGCGGCGCTGACCTCAACAACAACAACAACAGTGGACTACAGTAAAGCTGGCATCGGCAATTGCTGCTGATCTTGCGCCCGTTTCACGCCCAATCCCAATCCCAATTCCAATCCCATTGCCATTGCCATTCCCTGCCCTCCAGTTCATAGTGCCGCCCAGCATGTGCGCCCTTTGAGCATGGGACGCGTGACGAGGGACGCGGGACACTGGCAACAGGACATTCGATGCTTGCCCATTTCATTTGTTGTAGTTGTTTTCTTTGCATACCCTGGACCCATCGAATTCGGCAGACAGGGTATTTTGAAATTGTTTGCAACAGGCATAATTGGCTACTAATTTTAACTCTATATTTAAGTGAAATTCGATAATTTTGTCTTATTCGTTTTTGTTTTGCATTCGAATCAATTTCAAAGATCTGCGAGATGCCTTTCACCATTTTCGTAAACACACAGCCATTTGTGGAAAATCCAGTTCCAATTTTTGGAGGGTGACAAATATTTTCAGGGAATAGCTTAATTTGAATTTAATCGGCTTTAATTACATTTTGATAGCTCTAAGCACGGAAAACTAAATTTAAAAAATCCTACACAACAATCACTCGCGGAAATAACCTAAAAAGTGGATACAAAAGCGATTTTCAATGCTGTCTTTGTTTGTCTTAGAGGGCATCTTTTAGTCGATAACATTTTATTGTAATTTGAAAATGATTTTTATTTTTTTCTTGTTTACTGCTGCATGCTTTTCCTTTGGCCAGTGATTCGGTTTCGGATTCGCATTCGGTCAGCGTCGCTGACATCAATTTGTAATTTCAATTAAAAATTTAAAGTGCAAAAAGCGCAAGAGAAGCATTTTATTCAATTCCATTGCTTCTGCCATTTAACATTCGACCAAATCATCCACCTGACTAGCACACATAGCTGCGAGTACCTATGTGTTCCAAATGCCCGCTGCAGCCACTCGTCGCCCCCACTGGCTGGACCTACTCGTCGTCCGATTTGGTGTACTTACTTGTTGCCGCTACTTTTTGGTTCGAACTTGCTGCTTCTCTTCGTTGCCGTCACTCGCTGTACCTTCTCGCTGTAACCACTTTTTGTAGGTTCTTCTTGTCGCCACTTTATGCATTAACTTGCTGTACCTACTCGGTTCCTCCACTCGCTGTGCACATTCGTTGCCCGCACTCGCTGTATTTGCTCGTTGTATCTATTTGTTGTAGCCAATCTTTTCCCCTTCTCGTTTACCTATTCGTTCGAACTGGCTGTAACCATTTGTTGTCTCCTTTCGCTGTAGCTACTCGTTGCCTTCACTCGTTGCATCCACTCACTGTACCTACTCGCTGTAACTACTCATTGCCCCCATTCCCTGTACCTACTTTTTGTTTTTTCTTGCTGTGCCCACACATTCTTTTTGTT
This sequence comes from Drosophila borealis, assembly GCA_035045885.1. Taxonomy (NCBI): domain Eukaryota; kingdom Metazoa; phylum Arthropoda; class Insecta; order Diptera; family Drosophilidae; genus Drosophila; species Drosophila borealis. Next base: position 3,240 of record JAWNOR010000145.1, on the reverse strand, counting down.
CCTTTTAGCTTGTGAGCGGTCATAATTTGATATAGCGTATGCTGCAAATGGCTGCTCCAGGCACTTAACTTGATTTCTTTCTTCAAATGGCTTTGTTCCTCACGCACACAAAAATAGAAGAAGAAGAGGCAGAGCGAGAGAGAGAGAGAGGAAAAGAGTGTGAGAGCGAGACAAGCAAATCAGATAAAGCAGCCTCCGCTTTAAAAAAAAAAGCAAATCTCTGCTTTAACATTTCTCACCTGCTTTCAATGCGGGGTGGGTCAGTTGAGCAGAGACACTGGAAATGTGCCTTAAAAATTCAAGAATAAAATCCAATTTAAAAGGAACTACTTCTTTATAAGAAAACAACATTTGTTGTTAAGAAAAAGTAATAGTAAGTGTTGGATAATTTGTTCAATAATTCGGTCTACACGGTAGTTCTTTTAATGAAATATATTCGTTTTCAATAATATGCTCCCCAGATTTGCTGACGAGTGTAAAACCAAAACAAACGAAAAAAAAACATTTCCTCAGAAATGATCTCTGGACAGTTAGAACAATAAAGATAATTAAGAAGTTCAGACTTAAGATCTACAAATAATACTGTAAAATCGATAAATATCGCTAACTAAACTTAATTTATTTTCTTAAAATATTTGACCATTACTTGAAATTGAAATTTCTGCATGTACTTTAACTAGAATAGTTTGGCAGAGCACAAGAAATGTTGACAAAGTACCCATTGTGAGTGCTATTTGTACTTTTTTTTCACAAGCGACCGACCCACAAAATGCTATTGATTCGGGGTCGCATGATATGAGCTGCAATGGCATGGAATATCGTAGCTGGGCCGTGCAAGTTGCCGGAGGGCGTTGGGAGGATGGCGGAGGAGGGGGAATTCTTACCGAGGCTAGGTCTTGGTGTAAGCTTTTGAGCCAAAGTCGACGGCCGTTGTCGAGGACTCTCGTTGCACGGCGCTGCGGAACTGCTGCTGCTGCTTCTGCTGCTGCTGTTTCCGCTTTGCCCGAGCCTCTCCATTAGACATGAAAGTGTCAACTTCCGCGTTCTTGCACACCCACGCACACACAGGGAGAGATACCCCCCACACGCACACACACACACACACACACACACACAGGCACGCACTTGCGTTGTCGCTGGTTAAAAGCATGTCAAATTTTTACACACACTCAAAAGTGAAGAGAGGAGCGAGAGGTGTGAAGGGAGCGGGTGGGAGAGTGAGAAAGAGAGAGATGCCTGCATGATTGAATGATTGAGAAATTAATACACACACACACACACCCAGACAGATACACACATGCAGATATCGACCACACACAGCGAGAAGTAGAGCAGGAGCATATGAGTGGTGGAGGGAGGGAGGGTGGGTAGAGGAGGGGCGGGGTGCTGATTCTGCGGAAAGGGGAGCAGGCCATCAGCGGCAGCGTGAAATTATTCCATTTCACTTTACAACTGAATGCAAATTACATGCTGTAATTTCCTGCAAGAAAGCGAGAAATGAAGCGAAATGAATGTGGCACACACACACACACACATACACACACTCACGCATACACACACACACGCGCACATGCAGCAAATGTATTTGCGCCAAGCGGAAATAAAAATAAATTCGAAAAGTTAATATTAAATGTGCTACATTGGAAACATATTGTGTGTACGATGCTGTGTGTGTGTGTGTGTGCGTGCGTGTGTTCATGCTAGCCCCTATACCCTCTCTACCATGCTACCCCTTGCTCGCTCACTTTCCTTTTGTCTCTCTCTCTCTCTCTCTTTCTCGCTGTCTGTTTGCCGCATCTCTCGCTTCGCTGGCGCTGATTTTCCACATGCCTAGCGGACAACAAGGCCTTTGCCCGTCGCACACCCCCACACACACACACACACACAAACCCACACATCCCAGACCACACACACACACACACACACACAGCCTATGAACCCCTACATCTACCCCTAGCACATCAGCTCCCCTCCGGGCCATAGCCTCTTCCCGTGACCACTCTTCGATCCGCTGGCCGTAAACAATTGCGCATTTTCAGCGCCGTTTGCTTACATTTTTTACTCCGTGCGCGCGCTTTATTTTGTTCGCTTATATTTTGCAATTTTTTTTGTTATTGTTTTTGTTTTTGTATTTTTATATTTTTTATTTGGCTGCGTGCATTTTATATATTTTTATATGGCGCATTTTCATTGCATTTTTGTGTATTTCCTTTTTTTGTAATATTTTTTTTTGGTTTTCTTTTTAATTTGCGCGCCATTTTTTGCGCGCTTGCAGTTAATTTTTTATTGTTATTTTCATTGTGCGGCAACTGCTGCAGTAGCTGCCGCGTGTGGAAGAGGGGCGGGACTGGCTGAATCGGGTGCCGCCACTTGGTCAATGCCCGTTTTTTAGTCAACGCGTAAAATATGCTTAAATATTTTAAATTTAATCACACGCTTCGCTGGCCTCGGCAAATACGTCAATGCATATGCAAACAAATAATGCGCGCGGGCGGACAAATGCAAGACAACCTCCCCACCCCCCACCCACCACCACACCCGAACCCCAGCAGCCCCCAAATGCAACTCCCAGAAACCCTGACCCAGACCGGCCAGCTCCCACTAGCTGCTTTCTCCTCTCTTAGACCGCTTAGGGACCATGTTCGGGGGGGTGGCTTGCCAGGGGGGATATTGACTATATATTAACGCCAATTAAAGCTGCACCAAATTGTTGTCAATAAATCAACAGACAACATAACCTTGATTTACTGCTAAAATTACATATTATGTAAGCAAAGTATGACACAGTCCCAAATTCATTTTCAAACACCTCTATATCCGTCTGTATTGTTTCTCAAATCCGAGCTGTTACGAAAATACTTGAATTGCTTTCGGTTTGTATACCTCAAGCGTGTCCTACTCCATGAAGTATACATATTCCTGAGCATGACGACGAGCGGATTCCGTTTAGTACTATCGATTGGCATCAAAAAAATAAAAATCTAAATTTTCACCCAAATTGACCAAAAAGCAAGGGGTTACATCACGTTTTTTCTGAAATTCGAGGTCGGTTCGAAAATCAATACTTTTTTGATGACTTTTATTGAATATCTCGGGTAAATATTATCTGATTTCGAAATGTTATACCTTTTTGGATTCGTAGGGATCCCTACTAAAAATTGGCATTCAAACTATTTAAAAGGGGTTACATCACGTTTTTTCTCAAATTCGGGGTCGGTTCAAAAATCAATACTTTTTTGA